>JAODUO010000219.1:95000-152500 GCA_025642075.2 Ridgeia piscesae | reverse complement strand
GAGGGGGAGGGGAGGGAGGGGGAGAGGGAGAGAGAGAGAGAGAGAGAGAGTAGTTTGTTGACAGCAACTGTACTATATCCACTGTTAGGTGTGACTAGGTGATTTTTCCCAGTTTATTTTAGGAAGGTTCAAATCACCAAGTACGCATTCTGACCCAATGCTGTGTGTATTATAAAAATGTATACAGTTGTTTCAGTCAAGTGTTCACATATAAAAGCTTGTTCCACTGTTTACGTATCCTGGAAGTGAATCTTAAGCTAGAAGTTAGAATGTCATTTAAAATATAGTTAACATAGCTATCAAGTATTGTACATCAAACAGAGTGCATAGCAGGTTGGTACTTTCATATTTTGACGTACCAATAAACAACTTTAAAATATTGTGATATGCAATATGCAATCTATTTAATGTGGATTTCTTGTAATTCTACCAGAGTTGTACTCCATACATGGGTGAGCAATATGAATGAAATAGTGTGAGCTTAACCTCTAGGGAGCACATAATACATTTTCTCAATATAATATTTCCTTGTACATGTACATTATAGATTTCTGTATTGTCTATTAATGTCATCATCATCTGAAAAATCATCTGAAATATAGCTTCTTACATGAATGACAGAGGAGCTTGGGTTCAATTGAACGTCTCCTGATAACACGATGGATACAATTTTGTTGCTGTCTTGCTTGACCTGGGTCTTTATGGTGGTGGATTGAACAGTCATCCAGTGGAACAGCTGTGTGTGAGACATTTTAAACATGTGTGATAGTCTTCCAGATAGAGCTGCATAAGTAATATCTTGTGATGGAGTTTGTGTCTTTTCTGGTTTTATTCTAGGCCTGTTGGTTGTTGTAGTTGGTATTAGATGCCCTGAGCAATGGTAGGGGTATGTAACGGTAGGGGTATGTAATGGTAGGGGTATGTAACGGTAGGGGTGTGTGACTTTCAGTCCTACATCTCCAGTTATATGTAAGGGCACTGCCCTAGCAGTCTCACTTGCGACTGTCAGCAATTAGTAAATTATCTTTCCCCTTGTATGTAATATATTGTATTACAATAATGATACATACATATAATATATATATATATATATATACATACATTATACATACATGTATATTATATATATCATTCTTTACCCGTTCAATCATATTTCTACCCATCCAAAGCAGGTTTTACCCATCCAAATGACGGGTGGACCAATCTCTGCATAAAGCTATGATATATATAGATAGATAGACAGACAGACACAGACAGACAGACAGACAGACAGACAGACAGACAGACAGACAGACAGACAGACAGACAGACAGACAGACAGACAGACAGACAGACAGACAGACAGACAGACAGACAGACAGACAGACAGACAGACAGATAGATAAGATATATAAATGGAGCCACAGGTTAAAATTAAAAGAATCAAGATTTGTTTGACCCATGATGCGTTGTTTGGATTTTGACGTAGTTTAATTGTGAATGGCTGCAATTTCCCCGGCCCATGCTCTTCTGTTCTGAAAGTATATTCCAATTCCGTTTCATCTATTACACAAAATGCAATCCACATTGAGCCACTTGACCTGTGTTGACCAATCAGCTTTGACCCCGTGCCAGAAGTATGAGGAAATAAGTTAGTTGACAGTATTTAGTCATGTGGAAACATGTAAAATTATTAATTATTATGGAACCTATAATATCAGTTGCATGTTGCATGCACCTAACATTAGAAAATGAAAGTGATAATTACATATTTTTGAGGTTTTTCTACTGCTTCTTTCTGACAAGATTTCATGGGATGTATATATATATATATAATTTATAAAGCCAATATAGAGTATTGTGTGATGCTGTATGTTGCAGAACTAGTGTCATGACATAGAGACATAGACAACTTGAGTGTTTTGAGCATCAGTGCAATGGCGCTGTCAAATAGGTTTATGATGTCACAGTTGGAAGATTTTGTGAAACTCTTCAGGGGTGCAGCTGGATGTTGTTGGTGGGGGCACATTAGGATGTTGTTGGTGGGGGTACATTAAGATGTTGTTGGTGGGGTACATTAAGATGTTGTTGGTGGGGGTACATTAGGATGTTGTTGGTGGGGGTACATTAGGATGTTGTTGGTGGGGGTACATTAAGATGTTGTTGGTGGGGTACATTAGGATGTTGTTGGTGGGTGTACATTAGGATGTTGTTGGTTGGGGTACATTAAGATGTTGTTGGTTGGGGTACATTAGGATGTTGTTGGTTGGGGTACATTAAGATGTTGTTGGTTGGGGTACATTAGGATGTTGTTGGTTGGGGTACATTAAGATGTTGTTGGTTGGGGTACATTAAGATGTTGTTGGTGGGGGTACATTAGGATGTTGTTGGTGGAGGTACATTAGGATGTTGTTGGTGGGGGTACATTAGGATGTTGTTGGTGGGGGTACATTAGGATGTTGTTGGTGGAGGTACATTAGGATGTTGTTGGTGGGGGTACATTAGGATGTTGTTGGTGGGGGTACATTAGGATGTTGTTGGTGGGGTACATTAAGATGTTGTTGGTGGGTGTACATTAGGATGTTGTTGGTGGGGTAACATTAGCATGTTGTTGGTGGGGGTACATTAAGATGTTGTTGGTGGGTGTACATTAGGATAGTGTTGGTGGGGGTACATTAGGATGTTGTTGGTTGGGGTACATTAGGATGTTGTTGGTAGGGGTACATTAGGATGTTGTTGGTTGGGGTACATTAGGATGTTGTTGGTGGGGGTACATTAGGATGTTGTTGGTGGGGTACATTAGCATGTTGTTGGTGGGGGTACATTAGGATGTTGTTGGTGGGGGTACATTAGGATGTTGTTGGTGGGGGTACATTAGGATGTTGTTGGTGGGGGTACATTAGGATGTTGTTGGTGGATGTACATTAGGATGTTGTTGGTGGGGGTACATTAGGATGTTGTTGGTGGAGGTACTTTAAAGGATGTTGTTGGTGGGGTACATTAGGATGTTGTTGGTGGGGTACATTAAGATGTTGTTGGTGGGGTACATTAGGATGTTGTTGGTGGGTGTACATTAGGATGTTGTTGGTGGGGGTACATTAAAGGATGTTGTTGGTGGGGTACATTAGGATGTTGTTGGTGGGGGTACATTAGGATGTTGTTGGTGGGGTACATTAGGATGTTGTTGGTGGATGTACATTAGGATGTTGTTGGTGGGTGTACATTAGGATGTTGTTGGTGGAGGTACATTAGGATGTTGTTGGTGGGGGTACATTAAAGGATGTTGTTGGTGGGGTACATTAGGATGTTGTTGGTGGGGTACATTAGGATGTTGTTGGTGGGTGTACATTAGGATGTTGTTGGTGGGGGTACATTAGGATGTTGTTGGTGGGTGTACATTAGGATGTTGTTGGTGGGGGTACATTAGTTGTTGGGGGGTACATTAGGATGTTGTTGGTGGGGTACATTAGGATGTTGCTGGTGGGTGTACATTAGGATGTTGTTGGTGGGTGTACATTAGGATGTTGTTGGTGGGTGTACATTAGGATGTTGCTGGTGGATGTACATTAGGATGTTGTTGGTGGAGGGTACATTAGGATGTTGTTGGTGGAGGTACATTAGGATGTTGTTGGTGGAGGTACATTAGGATGTTGTTGGTGGGGGTACATTAGGATGTTGTTGGTGGGTGTACATTAGGATGTTGTTGGTGGGGGTATATTAGGATGTTGTTGGTGGAGGTACATTAGGATGTTGTTGGTGGGGGTACATTAGGATGTTGTTGGTGGGTGTACATTAGGATGTTGTTGGTGGGGGTACATTAGGATGTTGTTGGTGGAGGTACATTAGGATGTTGTTGGTGGGGGTACATTAAGATGTTGTTGGTGGGTGTACATTAGGATGTTGTTGGTGGAGGTACATTAGGATGTTGTTGGTGGGGTACATTAGGATGTTGTTGGTGGGGGTACATTAGGATGTTGTTGGTGGGGTACATTAGGATGTTGTTGGTGGGGGTACATTAAGATGTTGTTGGTGGAGGTACATTAGGATGTTGTTGGTGGGGGTACATTAGGATGTTGTTGGTGGGGTACATTAGGATGTTGTTGGTGGGGGTACATTAGGATGTTGTTGGTGGGGTACATTAGGATATGTTTTGTTAATCTCAACACAGGGGCACAGTAGATATTTTTGTCACCCTGAAGGTTTGAGATCTAGATGGTTGCAACTCCCCATAGGTCAAACCCTTGACCCACCTGTCCAGCCATAGATATGTCATCTACATTTAAAGTTCCCAATATATTATTATTTTGAAACATTTATAAAGCACCATGTATCTGGGTAAAACATGCTCAAATGCGCTAACAATATAAAGTAAATAAATACATATATAAGTATAAACTCAATAATTAAGTTAAATAAATATGTTAAATAAATATGTTAAAATAAGGTAAATAAATTAATTAATTCAATAAAATAAACAAGTACAATACAATACAGACTGAGTTCGTTCATCTGAACTAGTGGTTCCTGGCTGTGCCTCCAGGTGACAGAGCAGTGCCCGGCACAATGGACGACACAATGGACGACTACATAGACGAAGATGAAGACATTGTGCTCCCTCAACCTGACCCAATCACTGGTCTCATGCCACCTGTCCATGGCTATGACGGTGCTGCGGAGGTTGAGCTGGGTATCCTTGACTTCCTGGCCGTCTTGGTAGTCCTCCTCATCTTCACGCTCCTCATGATGGTAGAGCAGCGATGTTGCAAACTCCGTATGTGGGAGATCGCTGAGATAGTGACTCTGTCACTGCTTGGAATGATCTGCTACTTCGGGCCCACGTTTATAATTGCCGTATTCGTAAGTATGTCTTTAATTTGTTAGTGTGTTTGTACAGTAGTTCCCCTGCAGGACTAAATAAAATATTCTTATTCTTGTTGTTGTTAATTCTAGTCACAAGCTGTGTTTGTTAACTCCTACAGCCCCGACGTGATTTTTTTGAGGATAAGCAATTTCCGATTCCAAAGCAAAGTTCGACTAGATATCTTGAAATCACTGTCTATTTGGCTGGGTGACACCAACCAGACAAATGGTTGGTCATATAAACGGTCATAGGGGAAACATCCATAATAATAAATAAATAACTGCTATGGCATCACCATCCTTAGAATCCGAGCTCAGTGGCGCAACAAAACCAGTGGATTAAGCATTTTCATAGCCAACGCCAGTGCAAAGGTTGTCCATGAATTGTTTGTAAACATAAGATCAGATTAGGCTGTGCAAAAATGTGTACTAATGAAAAATCGTAGCTGTTCTGCTATGATCAATACTTCACATCTTACTATTTTTTGGTGGCACAGAAGTAACCATGATAATGGTTTCAGGTGTCTGGGTATAATGACTGCGACCTCGTCCACATGATGTTGGTGCAAGCGAATGGCGCAGCCCTGCTTGGTCTCGCTGGATGTCGTGTGCGCTTTTTCTGTGCAGGGAAATCTACCAAAAGCGGTCATTCCTCACTCATATTTGCCCGACTTATTGTGAGTAAAATAAACCGTTTTATATTAACTTAGTTTTTAACGTATAATTTACGGACATGTGATGAACACTATCATCTGACAGAATGCCAGAACATTTTAAATCATGCCCTAACATTTAATATTCATTAATCAACATATCGCATCTGCTTTTAATGTCTAGTTATTTGGGTGTTTCCTATTATACTACAATATGATTTTAATAATTATCAATTTAATAACAGTTATTTAAGTTATTTGGTTTACAATTTTTGCTACCTTAGTGAGAGTAACTTTTTTTTTGCACAAAATGTCAGTCACAATTATATAATAAATTTTAATTTTATTTGTGTATACATAACTTATATTGTTTTTATAGATGACCATGTAGTGTGTACACACTCTTGAACAGTCAAACTCTGGAGACAGTGTATAAATATAGTTTATTTTATTATTAAACAAAATCACATGGTTGTACTCAGTTAGTGGTCACAAGTACAAATCTGACAGTGGGCTTTAGAGATGTGCCTTTCTACGAAGGCGCTGAGTGACAATTTTGTTTGCAGAACATCTGTTTGTTTGCAGGGTGGCATTGCTCTGTTGATAACATCCGTTTATTTGCAGGGTGGCATTGCTCTGTTGATAACATCTGTTTGTTTGCAGGGTGGCATTGCTCTGTTGATAACATCTGTTTGTTTGCAGGGTGGCATTGCTCTGTTGATAACATCTGTTTGTTTGCAGTGTGGCATTGCTCTGTTGATAACATCTGTTTGTTTGCAGGTGCATTGCTCTGTTGATAACATCTGTTTGTTTGCAGGTGGCATTGCTCTGTTGATAACATCCGTTTGTTTGCAGGGTGGCATTGCTCTGTTGATAACATCGTTTGTTTGCAGGTGGCATTGCTCTGTTGATAACATCGTTTGTTTGCAGTGTGGCATTGCTCTGTTGAAACACAAAACGGTCATTCCTCCTCATATTTGGCCATTGCTTTTTGAAAAACATAACCTTTTTATTTGACTTAGTTTTTAACATTGCTCTGTTGATAACACTATCATTTGACAGGATGGCAGCTTTTAAACATCCTAATTTAATTTCATTAATCAACATTGCTCTGTTGATAATGTCTTTTTATTTGGGGTGGCTTGCTATTTATAACATTTTGTTTATGGATTGTCTTTGATAACATTGTTTAGTTTTAGGGTGGAAATTGCTACTGTTGATAACTTTTTTTTGCATGTCATGCTTGTTGATAAATTTTAATTTTATGTTGTTGTTGATAACATTTTGTTTGTTTGCAGTGCCCATTGTCTGTTGTACACATTTGACAGTCATTGCTCTGTTGATAAATCTGTTTGTTTTCAGTGATGGCATTGCTCTGTTGATAACATCCGTTAATCTGCAGTGTGGCATTGCTCTGTTGAAAACATGTTTGTTTGCTGGTGGCATTGTTGTTGATAACATCTGTTTGTTTGCAGGTGGCATTGCTCTGTTGATAACATCTGTTTGTTTGCAGGGTGGCATTGCTCTGTTGATAACATCTGTTTGTTTGCAGGTGGCATTGCTCTGTTGATAACATCTGTTTGTTTGCAGGTGGCATTGCTCTGTTGATAACATCCGTTTGTTTGCAGGTGGCATTGCTCTGTTGATAACATCTGTTTGTTTGCAGGTGGCATTGCTCTGTTGATAACATCTGTTTGTTTGCAGGGTGGCATTGCTCTGTTGATAACATCTGTTTGTTTGCAGGGTGGCATTGCTCTGTTGATAACATCTGTTTGTTTGCAGGGTGGCATTGCTCTGTTGATAACATCTGTTTGTTTGCAGGGTGGCATTGCTCTGTTGATAACATCTGTTTGTTTGCAGGGTGGCATTGCTCTGTTGATAACATCTGTTTGTTTGCAGGGTGGCATTGCTCTGTTGATAACATCTGTTTGTTTGCAGGGGCATTGCTCTGTTGATAACATCTGTTTGTTTGCAGGGTGGCATTGCTCTGTTGATAACATCCGTTTATTTGCAGGGTGGCATTGCTCTGTTGATAACATCTGTTTGTTTGCAGGTGGCATTGCTCTGTTGATAACATCCGTTTGTTTGCAGGGTGGCATTGCTCTGTTGATAACATCTGTTTGTTTGCAGGGTGGCATTGCTCTGTTGATAACATCCGTTTATTTGCAGGGTGGCATTGCTCTGTTGATAACATCTGTTTGTTTGCAGGGTGGCATTGCTCTGTTGATAACATCCGTTTATTTGCAGGGTGGCATTGCTCTGTTGATAACATCTGTTTGTTTGCAGGGTGGCATTGCTCTGTTGATAACATCTGTTTGTTTGCAGGGTGGCATTGCTCTGTTGATAACATCTGTTTGTTTGCAGGGTGGCATTGCTCTGTTGATAACATCTGTTTGTTTGCAGGGTGGCATTGCTCTGTTGATAACATCTGTTTGTTTGCAGGGTGGCATTGCTCTGTTGATAACATCTGTTTGTTTGCAGGGTGGCATTGCTCTGTTGATAACATCTGTTTGTTTGCAAGGTGGCATTGCTCTGTTGATAACATCTGTTTGTTTGCAGGGTGGCATTGCTCTGTTGATAACATCTGTTTGTTTGCAGTGGCATTGCTCTGTTGATAACATTGTTTGTTTGCAGGTGCATTGCTCTGTTGATAACATCTGTTTGTTTGCAGGGTGGCATTGCTCTGTTGATAACATCTGTTTGTTTGCAGGGTGGCATTGCTCTGTTGATAACATCTGTTTGTTTGCAGGGTGGCATTGCTCTGTTGATAACATCTGTTTGTTTGCAGGGTGGCATTGCTCTGTTGATAACATCTGTTTGTTTGCAAGGTGGCATTGCTCTGTTGATAACATATGTTTGTTTGCAGGGTGGCATTGCTCTGTTGATAACATCTGTTTGTTTGCAGGGTGGCATTGCTCTGTTGATAACATCTGTTTGTTTGCAGGTGGCATTGCTCTGTTGATAACATCTGTTTGTTTGCAGGGTGGCATTGCTCTGTTGATAACATCTGTTTGTTTGCAGGTGGCATTGCTCTGTTGATAACATCTGTTTGTTTGCAGGTGGCATTGCTCTGTTGATAACATCGTTTGTTTGCAGGGTGGCATTGCTCTGTTGATAACATCGTTTGTTTGCAGGGTGGCATTGCTCTGTTGATAACATCTGTTTGTTTGCAGGGTGGCATTGCTCTGTTGATAACATCCGTTTATTTGCAGGGTGGCATTGCTCTGTTGATAACATCTGTTTGTTTGCAGGGTGGCATTGCTCTGTTGATAACATCCGTTTGTTTGCAGGGTGGCATTGCTCTGTTGATAACATCTGTTTGTTTGCAGGGTGGCATTGCTCTGTTGATAACATCTGTTTGTTTGCAGGGTGGCATTGCTCTGTTGATAACATCTGTTTGTTTGCAGGGTGGCATTGCTCTGTTGATAACATCTGTTTGTTTGCAGGTGGCATTGCTCTGTTGATAACATCTGTTTGTTTGCAAGGTGGCATTGCTCTGTTGATAACATCTGTTTGTTTGCAGGGTGGCATTGCTCTGTTGATAACATCTGTTTGTTTGCAGGTGGCATTGCTCTGTTGATAACATCTGTTTGTTTGCAGGGTGACATTGCTCTGTTGATAACATCTGTTTGTTTGCAGGGTGGCATTGCTCTGTTGATAACATCTGTTTGTTTGCAGGTGGCATTGCTCTGTTGATAACATCTGTTTGTTTGCAGGGTGTTGCTCTGTTGATAACATCTGTTTGTTTGCGGTGGCATTGCTCTGTTGATAACATCTGTTTGTTTGCAGGGTGGCATTGCTCTGTTGATAACATCTGTTTGTTTGCAGGTGGCATTGCTCTGTTGATAACATCTGTTTGTTTGCAGGGTGGCATTGCTCTGTTGATAACATCTGTTTGTTTGCAAGGTGGCATTGCTCTGTTGATAACATCTGTTTGTTTGCAGGGTGGCATTGCTCTGTTGATAACATCTGTTTGTTTGCATGGTGGCATTGCTCTGTTGATAACATCTGTTTGTTTGCAGGGTGATGTTGCTCTGTTGATAACATCTGTTTGTTTGCAGGGCAACATTGCTCTGTTGATAACATCCGTTTATTTGCAGGGTGGCATTGCTCTGTTGATAACATCTGTTTGTTTGCAGTGTGGCATTGCTCTGTTGATAACATACGTTTGTTTGCAGGGTGGCATTGCTCTGTTGATAACATCCGTTTGTTTGCAGGTCGATATTGCTCTGTTGATAACATCCGTTTATTTGCAGGGTGGCATTGCTCTGTTGATAACATCTGTTTGTTTGCAGTGTGGCATTGCTCTGTTGATAACATCTGTTTGTTTGCAGGGTGGCATTGCTCTGTTGATAACATCTGTTTGTTTGCAGGGTGGCATTGCTCTGTTGATAACATCTGTTTGTTTGCAGGGTGGCATTGCTCTGTTGATAACATCTGTTTGTTTGAGGGTGACATTGCTCTGTTGATAACATCTGTTTGTTTGCTGGGTGGCATTGCTCTGTTGATAACATTGTTTGTTTGCAGGGTGGCATTGCTCTGTTGATAACATCTGTTTGTTTGCCGGGTGGCATTGCTCTGTTGATAACATATGTTTGTTTGCTGGGTGGCATTGCTCTGTTGATGACATCTGTTTGTTTGCAGGGTGGCATTGCTTTTTTGTTTAACATCTGTTTGTTTGCAGGGTGGCATTACTCTGTTAATAACATCTGTTTGTTTGCAGGTTGGCATTGCTCTGTTGATAACATCTGTTTGTTTGCAGGGTGGCATTGCTCTGTTGATAACATCTGTTTGTTTGCAGGGTGGCATTGCTCTGTTGATAACATCTGTTTGTTTGCAGGGTGGCATTGCTCTGTTGATAACATCTGTTTGTTTGCAGGGTGGCATTGCTCTGTTGATAACATCTGTTTGTTTGCTGGGTGGCATTGCTCTGTTGATGACATCTGTTTGTTTGCAGGGTGGCATTGCTTTTTTTTAACATCTGTTTGTTTGCAGGGTGGCATTACTCTGTTAATAACATCTGTTTGTTTGCAGGGTGGCATTGCTCTGTTGATAACATCTGTTTGTTTGCAGGGTGGCATTGCTCTGTTGATAACATCTGTTTGTTTGCAGGGTGGCATTGCTCTGTTGATAACATCTGTTTGTTTGCAGGGTGGCATTGCTCTGTTGATAACATGTTTGTTTGCAGGGTGGCATTGCTCTGTTGATCACTCTTCTGACAGACCAGCAGCACTACAGTCTCCAGGACTACAAGCACAAACTTACCAACCTGGTGGGTCACAGTCTCTCATTGCAAGGTCACATTTATTCAGTAAATTACCTCTTAGAAAGTGAGGACAGTATATAGCCAGAGGTAGATTTATTTGAGGTACAATGATAAGAGAATCAGGCTCTCGGTTTAGAGATCCCAGTTTGAAATACCTGCTGCTGCCCAGTATTGTGTGTGCATGTGAATTACAAAGCTGTGCGTGTGTGCTGAGTGGAGTGCTCTGTTCTGCCGGCCAATGACAATGAGCCATGCATTGCAGCACTTTGAACTGATTATCCTCGGCTGTGCCCTGTGGATCCTGGGTAATGGGTACATCCTGTGGAATTATCCTCGTTTCGGCCACTTCTGCATGAACAGTCGTCTGAGCATGTACCTGCTCATCGACATCATCGCCACGTCTCTCATTTGCTTCTGGTGGTACGGATACCCGGAGTACACGCTCTACAACCTGGTGAGTTTCTCTCTCTCTCTCTCACGCCAGCTCAGTTTGTGCCACAGATTTAAGAACTCTCCCTGCTCACAATGTTTTACAAAATATCTAACGGCCTTGTGAACATCTGCAGCCTAAACCTGACACGACCGACCAGAAGATCCAAACATCATCACAGCAAGACACTGAAAGTACCCTCTTCCAAAACAGACTACAGGAAATATTCTTATTCCCCAGGACTATGCCAGACTGGGATGGACTTCCAGACTCTGTTGCAGAGCCGTAATGTAATGAAGTACATGTACTTTGTTACTTTACTTAAGTAGAAAAGTTTACTTTTCTTGAGTAACGAAGTACATTTGTTTGGAAGTACTTTTACTTGTAACGAAGTATAAATGTGTGTACTTTTTCTAAACGAAGTACTCATAATTTCTTTGTTAAATTTACGAAGCTCCTAAATAGTTCCGTAAATGATCTGTGTCAGAAGCACGTACGGCACTGTTTGCCATCAGCATAGATTTATTTACAAATGTCAGAGGGAACAACAAATAGAAATAACAAGTAGGCAGAGACAGACTTGCTAAATGTCCTGGGCTGGCCAGACTTCTTTTGTTACTTGATGAAGCCAGTGAGATCATTGCAATCTGGGGTCTGGCGCTGAGCCTAAAACTAGGTGTCAGACTGCAGGACAACAGCAGGCTGTGCCGGCTGCCCAGACTGGGCCGCCCGGACAACAATGACCAAGGGTTATTTAAATCCTTGCTTTGACAGTTTGACCAGACAAGAACAAACAGCTGCCTTACTATCTTCTTGTGTCTTGCCTGTTGTTGACACAGTTTGTTAACTTGAGATGATCCTTGTGAATGGCACATGCTAGATGTATATCAATGGTTCCCTATTATCGCTCATCGCATCTGTATCTATCTGTAATATCGATCAGTGTGTGTAACTGAATGAAATCAGTTTCTATACATATTTACATTAAAGTATTTTAAAATAAATGTTGCAATTACACATGAAGGCATACTTATTATGAAAGGAATACTGTAACCACTGATCTAGACCTCCTTCGTCAAGTATCACAAATGAAAAACTTCTTCACACGTCCAAGATGATAACAATTTTAATAATGTGTATATCTTCTTCTACTTATAAATGCATGGTTGTTGTAGACCTGTTAGTAATTAAGCATATTGTAGGGTAATGACAGCCTCTATGCAATGCTGTTTGCACTGTAATACTTATATATTTCACACTGTTAAAACATTTATTTATTATGCAGATAACAAAATATTACAAAAACAAATTATATCTGCTTGGTATATACGCTAAATGATATTATACATATTTTGTTTTATTGACAACAGCTGGCTGCATCGGCCATTTTAGATAATTACAGGAAAAAGTACTTTTGTGTTTACTTCAAGTACAAGTTTTTACTTGTACTTCAAGTACATTTTCTAGAAGTACTTTTACTTTTACTTGAGTAGCTTTTTCTAGAGTTACTTTTACTTTTACTCAAGTACAAAATAAATGTACTTGTTACTCTGTAGATCCAGCACCTACCCTTGGCTCCTTCGAGGCCAGGGTTGCTTACAAACTTCACAAAACAGTAAACAAAACCAGCATACCTCCTCCCCTCACCCTCTCCCTCTCCCTCTCCCTCTCCCCCTCCCCCTCCCCCTCCCCCTCTCTGCTAAAAGACACATCTCATCTACTCCACGAGTTTCATTCTGTTGCTAAATCTGGTTGTGGGTACTGGCCTGAAGGAGCACCATCGAACCAATATTCTACCAACTTCCACCAAGCTGCTCAACACAAGATTTGGGGGAGGGGGGAGGTGATTGAGGAGGGGGGAAGTGATTGGGGAGGGGGAAACGAGTATGAACTGTGCAGCATCTGTGATTACGACTATTGCAACTATTATTAACATTGTTATGTAAAGAAACTGACATCGTTGCGTTGCATTAATATGAATTTCTATAACGCGAATTTCCCATTTGGGACCATTGAGGGTTATTGTATTGTATTGTTTGTGTGTTCAGGTGCTTCCAGGGTTCAAGCCAGATGGCATTCACGCCCACTTCCTCAGAACACTGGCCTGTCTCGTTCTTATCAACGTCCTCCACGGCGTAGGAAGTATGCGCTTTCACGAGACCCTCGATCGCCAGGGATACTTCTTCAGCAATCTCGTTGTATGTACACACATAGGATTCAGTTCAAGATTACTTTTTAATTTGTTAGGACCACATCAGACACACTATTACATGTATTAAGTGACATTTCTGCAAATTGTTAGACAAGTTGGTTTTAATTTATATACCTATGAATAGAACACAAGAATTCATACACAAAGATATTTAAAATCTTGGATATAGGTGGATCCCCATTTGTCACTTGACCAGTACATGTCATGTGACCTGTATGTGAGAAGACAATGTATTAAAGTAGTATAATGGTGTCTCTGTTCAGTGAAACCTCTGATCTGATTCAGCTGTACATCTTGAAACTGTCAGATTATCTACTTCCTGGTGGTTGCTCTGACCCAACAGTAGACCCTGAAACTGTCGTGTTGTATGTCTACTTCCTGGTGGTTGCTCTGACCCAACAGTAGACCCTGAAACTGTTGTGTTGTAGGTCTACTTCCTGGTGGTTGCTCTGACCCAACAGTAGACCCTGAAACTGTCGTGTTGTAGGTCTACTTCCTGGTGGTTGCTCTGACCCAACAGTAGACCCTGAAACTGTCGTGTTGTATGTCTACTTCCTGGTGGTTGCTCTGACCCAACAGTAGACCCTGAAACTGTCGTGTTGTAGGTCTACTTCCTGGTGGTTGCTCTGACCCAAAAGTAGACCCTGAAACTGTCGTGTTGTAGGTCTACTTCCTGGTGGTTGCTCTGACCCAACAGTAGACCCTGAAACTGTCGTGTTGTAGGTCTACTTCCTGGTGGTTGCTCTGACCCAACAGTAGACCCTGAAACTGTCGTGTTGTAGGTCTACTTCCTGGTGGTTGCTCTGGCCCAACAGTAGACCCTGAAACTGTTGTGTTGTAGGTCTACTTCCTGGTGGTTGCTCTGACCCAACAGTAGACCCTGAAACTGTTGTGTTGTATGTCTACTTCCTGGTGGTTGCTCTGACCCAACAGTAGACCCTGAAACTGTCGTGTTGTATGTCTACTTCATGGTGGTTGCTCTGACCCAACAGTAGACCCTGAAACTGTCGTGTTGTAGGTCTACTTCCTGGTGGTTGCTCTGACCCAACAGTAGACCCTGAAACTGTCGTGTTGTATGTCTACTTCATGGTGGTTGCTCTGACCCAACAGTAGACCCTGAAACTGTCGTGTTGTATGTCTACTTCATGGTGGTTGCTCTGACCCAACAGTAGACCCTGAAACTGTCGTGTTGTAGGTCTACTTCCTGGTGGTTGCTCTGACCCAACAGTAGACCCTGAAACTGTCGTGTTGTAGGTCTACTTCCTGGTGGTTGCTCTGACCCAACAGTAGACCCTGAAACTGTCGTGTTGTAGGTCTACTTCCTGGTGGTTGCTCTGACCCAACAGTAGACCCTGAAACTGTTGTGTTGTAGGTCTACTTCCTGGTGGTTGCTCTGACCCAACAATAGACCCTGAAACTGTCGTGTTGTAGGTCTACTTCCTGGTGGTTGCTCTGACCCAACAGTAGACCCTGAAACTGTCGTGTTGTATGTCTACTTCCTGGTGGTTGCTCTGACCCAACAGTAGACCCTGAAACTGTCGTGTTGTAGGTCTACTTCCTGGTGGTTGCTCTGACCCAACAATAGACCCTGAAACTGTCGTGTTGTAGGTCTACTTCCTGGTGGTTGCTCTGACCCAACAATAGACCCTGAAACTGTCGTGTTGTAGGTCTACTTCCTGGTGGTTGCTCTGACCCAACAGTAGACCCTGAAACTGTCGTGTTGTAGGTCTACTTCCTGGTGGTTGCTCTGACCCAACAGTAGACCCTGAAACTGTTGTGTTGTAGGTCTACTTCCTGGTGGTTGCTCTGACCCAACAGTAGACCCTGAAACTGTCGTGTTGTAGGTCTACTTCCTGGTGGTTGCTCTGACCCAACAGTAGACCCTGAAACTGTTGTGTTGTAGGTCTACTTCCTGGTGGTTGCTCTGACCCAACAGTAGACCCTGAAACTGTCGTGTTGTAGGTCTACTTCCTGGTGGTTGCTCTGACCCAACAGTAGACCCTGAAACTGTCGTGTTGTATGTCTACTTCCTGGTGGTTGCTCTGACCCAACAGTAGACCCTGAAACTGTCGTGTTGTATGTCTACTTCCTGGTGGTTGCTCTGACCCAACAGTAGACCCTGAAACTGTCGTGTTGTATGTCTACTTCCTGGTGGTTGCTCTGACCCAACAGTAGACCCTGAAACTGTCGTGTTGTATGTCTACTTCCTGGTGGTTGCTCTGACCCAACAGAAGACCCTGAAACTGTTGTGTTGTAGGTCTACTTCCTGGTGGTTGCTCTGACCCAACAGTAGACCCTGAAACTGTCGTGTTGTAGGTCTACTTCCTGGTGGTTGCTCTGACCCAACAGTAGACCCTGAAACTGTCGTGTTGTATGTCTACTTCCTGGTGGTTGCTCTGACCCAACAGTAGACCCTGAAACTGTCGTGTTGTATGTCTACTTCCTGGTGGTTGCTCTGACCCAACAGTAGACCCTGAAACTGTCGTGTTGTATGTCTACTTCCTGGTGGTTGCTCTGACCCAACAGTAGACCCTGAAACTGTCGTGTTGTAGGTCTACTTCCTGGTGGTTGCTCTGACCCAACAGTAGACCCTGAAACTGTCGTGTTGTAGGTCTACTTCCTGGTGGTTGCTCTGACCCAACAATAGACCCTGAAACTGTCGTGTTGTAGGTCTACTTCCTGGTGGTTGCTCTGACCCAACAGTAGACCCTGAAACTGTCGTGTTGTATGTCTACTTCCTGGTGGTTGCTCTGACCCAAAAGTAGACCCTGAAACTGTCGTGTTGTATGTCTACTTCCTGGTGGTTGCTCTGACCCAACAGTAGACCCTGAAACTGTCGTGTTGTATGTCTACTTCCTGGTGGTTGCTCTGACCCAACAGTAGACCCTGAAACTGTCGTGTTGTATGTCTACTTCATGGTGGTTGCTCTGACCCAAAAGTAGACCCTGAAACTGTCGTGTTGTAGGTCTACTTCCTGGTGGTTGCTCTGACCCAACAGTAGACCCTGAAACTGTCGTGTTGTAGGTCTACTTCCTGGTGGTTGCTCTGACCCAACAATAGACCCTGAAACTGTCGTGTTGTAGGTCTACTTCCTGGTGGTTGCTCTGACCCAACAGTAGACCCTGAAACTGTCGTGTTGTATGTCTACTTCCTGGTGGTTGCTCTGACCCAACAGTAGACCCTGAAACTGTCGTGTTGTATGTCTACTTCCTGGTGGTTGCTCTGACCCAACAGTAGACCCTGAAACTGTCGTGTTGTAGGTCTACTTCCTGGTGGTTGCTCTGACCCAACAGTAGACCCTGAAACTGTTGTGTTGTAGGTCTACTTCC
Organism: Ridgeia piscesae; assembly: GCA_025642075.2. Taxonomy (NCBI): domain Eukaryota; kingdom Metazoa; phylum Annelida; class Polychaeta; order Sabellida; family Siboglinidae; genus Ridgeia; species Ridgeia piscesae. The sequence goes on along the minus strand of JAODUO010000219.1, from coordinate 135,771 downwards.
TGGTGGTTGCTCTGACCCAACAGTAGACCCTGAAACTGTCGTGTTGTAGGTCTACTTCCTGGTGGTTGCTCTGACCCAACAGTAGACCCTGAAACTGTCGTGTTGTATGTCTACTTCCTGGTGGTTGCTCTGACCCAACAGTAGACCCTGAAACTGTCGTGTTGTAGGTCTACTTCCTGGTGGTTGCTCTGACCCAACGTAGACCCTGAAACTGTCGTGTTGTAGGTCTACTTCCTGGTGGTTGCTCTGACCCAACAGTAGACCCTGAAACTGTCGTGTTGTAGGTCTACTTCCTGGTGGTTGCTCTGACCCAACAGTAGACCCTGAAACTGTCGTGTTGTAGGTCTACTTCCTGGTGGTTGCTCTGACCCAACAGTAGACCCTGAAACTGTCGTGTTGTAGGTCTACTTCCTGGTGGTTGCTCTGACCCAACAATAGACCCTGAAACTGTCGTGTTGTAGGTCTACTTCCTGGTGGTTGCTCTGACCCAACAGTAGACCCTGAAACTGTCGTGTTGTAGGTCTACTTCCTGGTGGTTGCTCTGACCCAACAGTAGACCCTGAAACTGTCGTGTTGTAGGTCTACTTCCTGGTGGTTGCTCTGACCCAACAGTAGACCCTGAAACTGTCGTGTTGTATGTCTACTTCCTGGTGGTTGCTCTGACCCAACAGTAGACCCTGAAACTGTCGTGTTGTATGTCTACTTCCTGGTGGTTGCTCTGACCCAACAGTAGACCCTGAAACTGTCGTGTTGTATGTCTACTTCCTGGTGGTTGCTCTGACCCAACAGTAGACCCTGAAACTGTCGTGTTGTATGTCTACTTCCTGGTGGTTGCTCTGACCCAACAGTAGACCCTGAAACTGTTGTGTTGTATGTCTACTTCATGGTGGTTGCTCTGACCCAACAGTAGACCCTGAAACTGTTGTGTTGTATGTCTACTTCATGGTGGTTGCTCTGACCCAACAGTAGACCCTGAAACTGTCGTGTTGTATGTCTACTTCCTGGTGGTTGCTCTGACCCAACAGTAGACCCTGAAACTGTCGTGTTGTATGTCTACTTCCTGGTGGTTGCTCTGACCCAACAGTAGACCCTGAAACTGTTGTGTTGTATGTCTACTTCCTGGTGGTTGCTCTGACCCAACAGTAGACCCTGAAACTGTCGTGTTGTAGGTCTACTTCCTGGTGGTTGCTCTGACCCAACAATAGACCCTGAAACTGTCGTGTTGTAGGTCTACTTCCTGGTGGTTGCTCTGACCCAACAGTAGACCCTGAAACTGTTGTGTTGTAGTCTACTTCCTGGTGGTTGCTCTGACCCAACAGTAGACCCTGAAACTGTTGTGTTGTATGTCTACTTCCTGGTGGTTGCTCTGACCCAACAGTAGACCCTGAAACTGTTGTGTTGTAGGTCTACTTCCTGGTGGTTGCTCTGACCCAACAGTAGACCCTGAAACTGTTGTGTTGTATGTCTACTTCCTGGTGGTTGCTCTGACCCAACAAGTAGACCCTGAAACTGTCGTGTTGTAGGTCTACTTCCTGGTGGTTGCTCTGACCCAACAATAGACCCTGAAACTGTCGTGTTGTAGGTCTACTTCCTGGTGGTTGCTCTGACCCAACAGTAGACCCTGAAACTGTCGTGTTGTATGTCTACTTCCTGGTGGTTGCTCTGACCCAACAGTAGACCCTGAAACTGTCGTGTTGTATGTCTACTTCCTGGTGGTTGCTCTGACCCAACAGTAGACCCTGAAACTGTCGTGTTGTAGGTCTACTTCCTGGTGGTTGCTCTGACCCAACAGTAGACCCTGAAACTGTCGTGTTGTATGTCTACTTCCTGGTGGTTGCTCTGACCCAACAGTAGACCCTGAAACTGTCGTGTTGTAGGTCTACTTCCTGGTGGTTGCTCTGACCCAACAGTAGACCCTGAAACTGTCGTGTTGTATGTCTACTTCCTGGTGGTTGCTCTGACCCAACAGTAGACCCTGAAACTGTCGTGTTGTATGTCTACTTCCTGGTGGTTGCTCTGACCCAACAGTAGACCCTGAAACTGTTGTGTTGTAGGTCTACTTCCTGGTGGTGCCCCTGGTGGTGGCCCAACAGTCCACTCTGAAGCTGTACTCGACTCAGTCCTTCGTCCAGTACATTGCCCTCATTACCTTCATGCTCGTCAACTGCTGCATCGGCTACCTGAACCCTGGCTGCCCCTGCGCCTGCATCTCAGCCATCAAGGATGGTTCCTTCAACATCTGCGACTTTGACATCTGCAGTGCGGAGCCGTGCGTCAGCTCAGACTCAGGCAAGCCAAGTCCGTGTTCGGACGGCAGCAAGAGCCGGAGCAAGACTGCACAGAAGAAGAAGGAAGCCAGGATCAAAGGCACCAAGACTTATTGATGACTGCCAGGTAGGCACAGACAGTCGCGTCATCACAGTCAGTGCGTCTGTGAGGTCTCATGTTTAGAGAGTCTAGGGAGTCTGATGTTTATGGAGCCTGATGTTTAGGGAGTCTGGTGTTTAGGGAGTCTGATGTTTAGGGAGCCTGATGTTTAGGGAGCCTGATGTTTAGGGAATCTGATGTTTATGGAGTCTGATGTTTAGGGAGTCTGATGTTTTAGGAGTCTGGTGTTTATGGAGTCTGATGTTTATGGAGTCTGATGTTTATGGAGCCTGATGTTTAGGGAGTGTGATGTTTATGGAGTGTGATGTTTAGGGAGTCTGATGTTTATGGAGTCTGATGTTTATGGAGCCTGATGTTTAGGGAGTCTGGTGTTTATGGAATCTGATGTTTAGGCAGTCTGATGTTGATAGAATGATGTTTACGGAGTCTGATATTTATGGAGTCTGATGTTTATGGAGTCTGTTGTTTAAGGAGTCTGATATTTAGGGAGTCTGGTGTTTAGTGTGTCTGATGTTTATGGAGTGTGATTTTTAGGGAGTGTGATGTTTAGGTAGCCTGATGTTTAGGGAGCCTGTTGTTTAGGGAGTCAGATGTTTATAGAGTGCATTATGTTTAGGGAGTTTGATGTTTATGGAGCCTGATGTTTAGGGAGTCCGATATTTAGGGAGTGTGATGTTTAGGGAGTCCAATATTTAGCGAGTCTGATGTTTAGGGAGTATGATGTTTAGGGAGCCTTATCTTTAATGAGTCTGATGTTTAGCAAGCCTGATGTCTAGGGAATCTGATGTTTAGGGAATCTGATATATTTGGAGTCTGATGTTTATGGAGTCTGATGATTTTGGAACCTGATGTTTAGGGAGTCTGGTGTTTACGGAGTGTGATGTTTAGGGAGTGATGTTTAGGGAGTATGATGTTTAGGGAGTATGGTGTTTAGGGAGTGTGATGTTTAGGGAGTGTGATGTCTTGGGAGTGTGATGTCTAGGGAGTCTGATGTTTAGGGAGCCTTATGTTTAATGAGTCTGATGTTTAGCAAGCCTGATGTCTAGGGAGTCTGATGTTTAGGGAATCTGATATATATGGAGTCTGATGTTTATGGAGTCTGATGTTTATGGAGCCTGATGTTTAGGGAGCCTGATGTTTAGGGAATCTGATGTTTAGGAGTCTGATGTTTAGGGAGCCTGATGTTTAGGGAGTCTGATGTTTAGGGAGTCTGATGTTTAGGGTGTCTGATGTTTAGGGAGTCTGATGTTTAGGGAGCCTGATGTTTAGGGAGTCCGGTGTTTAGGGAGTCTGATGTTTAGGGAGATTCTGGTGTTTTGGGAGTTTGATGTTTAGGGAATCTGATGTTTAGGGAGTCTGATGTGAGTCTGATGTTTACGGAATCTGATGTTTAGGGAGTGTGATGTTTAGGGAGTCCGATATTTAGCGAGTCTGATGTTTAGGGAGTCTGATGTTTAGTGAGTATGATGTTTAGGGAGTCTGTATGTTTACGGAATCTGATGTTTAGGGAGTCTGATGTTTAGGGAGTCCGATATTTAGCGAGTCTGATGTTTAGGCAGTGTGATGTTTAGGGAGCCTGATGTTTAAGGAGTCTGATATTTAAATGAGTCTGATGTTTAGGGAGTCTGATGTTTAGGGAATCTGATGTTTAGGGAGTCTGATGTTTATGGAGTCTGATGTTTATGGAGCCTGATGTTTAGGGAGTCTGATGTTTAGGGAGTGTGATGTTTAGGGAGTGTGATGTTTAGGGAGTCTGATGTTTAGGGAGTCTGATGTTTAGGGAGTCTGATGTTTAGGGAGTGTGATGTTTAGGGAGTCTGATGTTTAGGGAGCCTGATGTTTAGGGAGTCTGATGTTTAGGGAATCTGATGTTTAGGGAGTCTGATGTTTAGGGAGTCTGATATTTATGGAGTCTGATGTTTATGGAGTCTGATGTTTAGGGAGTCCTGATGTTTAGGGAGTGTGATGTTTATGGAGTCTGATGTTTAGGGAGTGTGGTGTTTAGGGAGTGTGATGTTTAGGGAGTCTGATTTTTAGGGAGCCTGATGTTTAAGAAGTCTGATGTTTATGGAGTCTGATGTTTAGGGAGTGTGATGTTTAGGGAGTCTGATGTTTAAGGAGTCTGATGTTTATGGAGTCTGATGTTTAGGGAGTCTGATGTTTAGGGAGTGTGATGTTTAGGGAGTCCGATATTTAGCGAGTCTGATGTTTAGGCAGTGTGATGTTTAGGGAGTATGATGTTTAGGGAGCCTTATCTTTAATGAGTCTGATATTTAGCAAGCCTGATGTCTAGGGAATCTGATGTTTAGGGAATCTGATATATTTGGAGTCTGATGTTTATGGAGTCTTATGTTAACGGAACCTGATGTTTAGGGAGTCTAGTGTTTAGGGAGTGTGATGTTTAGGGAGTGTGTTGTTTAGGGAGTATGATGTTTAGAGAGTATGGTGTTTAGGGAGTGTGATGTTTAGGGAGTGTGATGTTTAGGGAGCCTGATGTCTAGGGAGTCTGATGTTTAGGGAATCTGATATATATGGAGTCTGATGTTTATGGAGTCTGATGTTTAGGGAACCTGATGTTTATGGAGTCTGATGTTTATGGAACCTGATGTTTAGGGAGTGTGATGTTTATGGAGTCTGGTGTTTAGGGAGTGTGGTGTCTAAGGAGTGTGATGTCTAGGGAGTATGATGTTTAAGAAGTCTGATGTTTATGGAGTCTGATGTTTATGGAGTGTGATGTTTAGGGACTATGATGTTTAAGAAGTCTGATGTTTATGGAGTCTGATGTTTAGGGAGTCTGGTGTTTAAGGAGTGTGATGTTTATGGAGTCTGATATTTATGGAATCTGATGTTTAAGGAGTCTGATGTTTATGGAATCTGATGTTTAGGGAGCCTTATGTTTAATGAGTCTGATGTTTAGCAAGCCTGGTGTCTAGGGAGTCTGATGTTTAGGGAATCTGATATATATGGAGTCTGATGTTTATGGAGTCTGATGTTTATGGAACCTGATGTTTAGGGAGTCTGGTGTTTAGAGAGTATGATGTTTAGGGAGCCTGATGTTTAGGGAGTATGATGTTTAAGAAGTCTGATGTTTATGGAGTATGATGTTTAGGGAGTCTGATGTTTATGGAACCTGATGTTTAGGGAGTCTGGTGTTTAGGGAGTGTGATGTTTATGGAGTCTGATGTTTATGGAATCTGATGTTTAAGGAGTCTGATGTTTATGGAATCTGATGTTTAGGGAGTCTGATGTTTAGGGAGTCTGATGTTTATGGAATCTGATGTTTAAGGAGTCTGATGCTCAATTTATTTTTTTATTTTTTTGTAATTAATTGTTAGTTTACTTATCATGATAGACATTGTTTCTTTATTCATATTTTTATGTTATATGTCTTAGATCCTACCAGTGTTTATTATTATGTATGTATGTATGTATGTATGTATGTATATATATATATATATATACGTACATACATACATACGTACATACATACATACATACATACGTACATACATACATACATACATACATATTTAATAAATATATATAATATACATTTACTAATGAAAATCAATTTTTTTAATTATTTTTTCTTTGTGCATTTATTAAAATAATGTTTTTTTTTTATTGCGTAGCACATTTGTCTGCTAAACAGAATTTAGTAATTATTTAATATAGTAATATTATAATTTTATCTAAAGTGCCATTTATACAAGAAAATGTATATCCTATTTTAGTCAGATTATGTTGCACGATCAGGTAGTGCACTTGTTGCTGTGAGGTGGAGGAATCCCTGATAGGTGCAGGTTGAGGTCATCCAAGGGGCGTGGCTGCAGATCTCAAAGAGACGTATCTTTGTGTACACAGATAGTGCACAAGACGTTTTATTTGATTGAATATTTCTGAGGGCAACTCAAAACCTTCCAAAAAGCTACATGTCCACATTTTGCGTGTATCTGTGTGGACAGGCTGTGAGACAACACTTGTGTGCTTGAGACTGCCTCACCTGACCATAACTATGGAGGCTAGGTGGCCTGCCAGGAACCATATCTACTTGATAATTGTGTATTAGTGACTGCCCATACACTGAAGGCAAGGTGTCCTGCCTGGAAAGCATAGCTCATTGGTAATCTTACTGTATCAGGCTACTTCTGCATGTTTTAGTTAATTTTTATCTTCAAAAGTATTGATTTTCTGCTAATGCAAGTTGAGTTTATTTGGATGCTTTTTTATCATCTTGAAAATTATGTGACTGGCATATTGTCAACTGTAGATGACAATGAGAAAATTAATATTCAACTATAGATTGAAATATCCTACATGTTATTGATAACAACTGCATTCTGATCATTGGGCTGGCTAGGTGGCGTGGAAGTAGATAACTGAATCTTGACTAAAAACCACTAATGACCAGTTCTATTGCTGCATTCACACAACTTATTAAATTAAATTAGATTTTTGTGTGAAATAGTTCCCAGGCTTCTGAGCCTAATAAAAAAATAGCTCTCAGGTGCTTTAAATTCATTCATACATACACACGCACCCGCTCGCACACACGCGCACACACACACACACACACACACACACACACACACTCAGTTATAATTTAATTTTACATAAATACAAACACCTTTATGTGTGCAAAATGTTTTCTTCATGTAATTTTTTATTATTTTGTTTAGTATTTTCTTTGTGGAGTCAAATAAAACCATTCGCTTCAGACATTTGTAGTATTTACTGGATTTGATGCATCTGTTACACTGAGTTGAAAAAACCGCAACTAAATTGTGATCTGATCGACTACAACGAAGATGTGTGTCTGTGGCTCAGCGTGCAACCAGCCCTCAATTTCCCCTAATTGTGGCAGAACTTTTTGATAATTCCTAGTTTGTTATCTGTTTACATTTTTTTTGCACCATTGTAGATCAAACAGTGTTTTATTTAGGTACTTACTTACTTATCCTCTTCGTCCCCAGTGGGACATAAGGCCACAACAACAATGTCCTTCCACAGGGTCCTGTCCTTTGCTGTGGCCTGAGTCTCACCCCACGAGAGCCCCATATCTTTATTTAGGTACCATGGTATAATACTCTGCTTGAACTGTGGGAGGCTCACATTGCCTCCGTTCACCCACTTCTGACACCACTGGGGGAGAGTATGTCTTGTACCATTGTACGGTACAATGTCAATTTCACCAGTCAAATGAACTAAAAAGACCATACTTTGGGGAAATGCTTTGTGTTGCCTTGTAGGAGATACTCACCAAAGATGTTACTGTGTTGTGTTCACATTCAATGAAACTTGTATAGATAGATACATAAAACGTGGCTCCACCACGTGGTCTGTTGGTGCAACAACCTTGTTACGTGTGTGGCAGATGGCCACAGCGGTGTCAGCACCAGGCAACTAACTGTTCAGTTACATCTACTGACAAAGACAGACAGATAACACTTCATTCGTTAATCACAGTCAAATTAAAACAATCTAACCTGCATTTTCAACTCGTAATTATATAATAATAAAACGTTTTAATTGACATAGGACCACATCCATAATTGTTCGTGGAGCTTCACAAGATTTTAGAATACTGCCACCATTTTTCATAAATTGCCAAAAATATAAATACCGGGATGATTGGTAATTCAAATAATCACATGCTAAAAGCAGTTGTGCGCATTCCGTTATTGTCATGTATTTATCATGTCTAGTAAAATGCATGAATTAAAAAGAATAGATGTTCTTGGCATTTCTGAAATATAATGATCATGATGCGAGGCTTGCAATTGATGGTTTCCATCAACCTTAAACACAGGATCATAGTGGGAAGCACGGTGGAGGATGCTGGCATGTATATCAACAGCGTTCAATTACATCCGTCGGCATGACCTACAGTGTGACGACATGGAACTGACGTGGGTTGAAAGTATGCCACCAAGATGTGTCTTTTCTGGTTGGCTCCATTTATCGACCACCTGGAAATGCACTTCGAACAGATCGAGAAATTGTTTCGAATGTTTCGACGTCTACATGTTGGGAGATGTCAATATGGATCTGATAAAAGGCACACAATACACAGCATAGAATGACTTGATCCTGCTGAGATTCGATCAACTTATATGTGAGGTTACACGCCCAGAAACGAAACTGTGACTCGATCATGTGTACGTAAACAACCGTACTAATGTACTGACATCTTCCATTGCGTCCAGCAGTCTTTCGGATCACTGCCCAATGACTGTCATTCCAAAACATGACGGGTCTTTTGCCAAGACCAATGTAACCAAAACAATTCAGTACCGTGGTTTTAAACACTGATGAACATTATCTTTTTAGAGCAACTACCAAATGTGCCATGGTTTCTGATGGACATGACGGATGATGTTGATGTCAAGCTAGACTTGATCGACTGTTTGACTGCGCATAACACTCAAGTGGCTTTCGTGTATTGACGTTGTATAGGCATGCTAGGAACCATGTAAATTATGACATTTGGAAAGCAAATTGTATTTATGCTTTATATTTTATTTTCAATACAGAACGAAACAGTTTCACACTGAATGTTTGTTAACAAATGAAATGATAAATTGTTTGAATTAAATTTGTATACAATAATGTTATCGTCATATTTTTATATAAATTTATTTTATTATTATATATGGTTTTTTAAATAATGTTTTATTAATATCATTTATTATAATTATTTTAAATATTATATGTGTATGATATATATATATATTAAAAAACATATATAATAAAATAAATTTATTAAAAAATATTGTACTAATGTTTTATTAATGTCATTTATTATAATTATATATATATATATATATATATATATATATATATATAATTATAATAAATGACATTAATAAAACATTAATATAATATTTTTAATAAATTTATTTTATTATATAGTTTTTTTTTAATGTTTTATTAATGTCATTTATTATAACTATTTTAAATATATGTGTATAATATATATATATATATATATATATTTAAAATAATTATAATAAATGACATTAATAAAACATTATTAAATAACATAATAATAAAATAAATTTATAATATAAATTAATGTGTTTTTTAATTACACATTTATTTTATTTTTACTATTATGATTTTATTAGTATTATTGTAAACAATACATTTTATCTCAAGCTTTATTGCAAGTACGTATATAATATACAGTGTATGTATGTAAGAGTGTTGTATGAGGATGGCCATTAAAAATCACGACATATCACGTGACATGGTTACCATCAGGAAATAAAAAACTTATTATCTACGCGCCTTTAAACGCACGTCGCGAACCTAGCGAATGAGTTCATCAATTGTAAACGTCGTTATCGTCACTAGGGGCGCCACCTGTATGACAACAATAACTTATCGTCACGAGAAGCGTCCTCGGGAAGATGGCGGACGAAAGCAACGGGGATACGTGCGATGGGGAAGAATGCGACGTCGAGGAGCCGGGGGAAGACTGGTCTAAGGACATTAACTATGGCGAAGTGCAGTCGACAGTACCGTTGGAACTAAAAGACTTTGCACTTAGCGGGGCTTTCATGCTCGTGGTAATCGCAATCGTCTATTACACTTACCGGACGAAGGGAGAGTCACGTTTATGGGCTAGAACCGAGACGTTTGTTGTGATGGTTTATGGCTTGAGCTGCTATTTTATTCCAGAAGCCATGTATCAAAACTTCGTAAGTGCAAACAGACTTTATGTTGCTTTCGTTATGGGGTCGGATAATACATAGCCTGAGGTCTAAGGCAAGCGTCCGAAATCCATTTTTAGTAGTCGTTACTTTACAGTACTAATAAATTGTGTCATCATCATCGTCTTGTATGGGGGCTGATAGGCTTTTGCCTGCTGTGGATGTCCCGATCTTATCATTTTCTATCACGACTGCGTAGCCAAATCTTGATGATCTTCGGTATATTTTAAAGAAGTTACGAAAGGTTGTAGTGTTCTCTAGAGCGTTTGTCGATTCTGTTTTTCAAAGTATATAGTGTAGGGCTGTAGTCTCCAAATCCCAGCTCCCATAAGCTTATGTTAACAATTAATTTTTAGGTTCATGTGGTATTTTCACACGTGAGTCTTAACACAAATCAGTGAAACATTTGTAATGTTTTGTTTTGTATGATCATGCTGAAGAATGTTGTAGGGCCGAATAACTAAGATATCTGGCTAGTTTTAGTACATTATGTCCAATAAATACCCTGTGCAGGCACGTTTGCTGTAGCATATCTCGCAAACATATTCAAATAATTAATTACTTAGTTGACAACTGAAATATTTTAAAATTATATTGAATCAGCACAAGCTTGCTTTTTTTCTGACATTGCAATAGGTAACACCTATTCCACTACTTGGAGAGATTATTCCTTTTGTATGCACTGTGAGTTTCATCAATGATGTTTGTGTTTCAGACGATGTTGCGGCTGGACAATGCACACATCTTCCTGATACAGCTGATTGGGACGATCCTCATTAGTCTTGGTGCAGTGAGACTCTGTTCAGAGGGGACAGATGACAACAGTGTTCACTCGTCCCTCTTCTTCTCAAGATTTCTGGTTAGTCTCTCAACTTACTTAGTCCATTGGCCGACTTGGTCATTCGGCAGACATAATTAAGTGACACTGCAGCTGTGATCTTTCTCAATTCCTGTCTGTTAGTGGATGAGCTGAGAAGCTCCAGCACAGAGAGGCTTGTTCATTCTAAGACATTTTTCATCCAGCTCTTCATCTCACTTCCATCTCCCCATGGTGCCCCCAGGATTGTCTTGGGGGGCTAGTGGGTCATGTTACATGTCCAAGCCATGCCAATTTCTTTCTCTTGATAGTTCCCAGTAACACTAAAGGTTCGTGTGGACCCACCAGGGATGTGATCATGTTCTGCACATGTTAGTTGGATTTATGCTCCACATAGGAGATGCGGAGCAGCTTCCTGGAGCACTTGGTCTCGAATCCATCAATCTTTTTCTCAGCACCAGAAAGAAGTGTCCATGTCTCACATCCATATAGAAAGATGGAGAGTACAAGTGGTCTGAATAAACTGTACTTAGTTGTGAAATTAAGGTTACTAGCTCTCCAGATCCTCTCCAATCTCTTGTTATCATTCATGATGATGTCTGTAGTGATGTTGTTTGTGCTGTTGATCATGACTGTCTTCTCTGTGCTGACCTCCATGCTGTAAGTCTACCTTGAACCAATCTGTGGGTAAGACTAAGTTCGTCATTGCTGCCAGCCGCAATATCAATGTCATCAACAAAACCAAAGTTGGAGACGGACGTGCCACTGATGGAGATGGAACAGTGATGGTTGTGTATGGTTTCGTAAATGATCTTCTTCAGGGATGTCTTAAAGAGCACTGGAGAGAGAAATCATTGCCAGATGCCCATCGTTGTTTTAAAGAATTCCCTGATTTGGTTGTTTATCAGGATTGGTCTGCTGGTATCTTTGTACAATGTCTCTATAACACGTAATTACTACTGGTAAGAGTGGTAGCATTTAGAGAACCTTAGAACCATTTAAACTACTAAGTCGATCTGCCCTGATTCATGACAGGCATCAAACCAACTGATAGGTAACATATGTCAAATGGATTAGTTTTAATTAAATAAGTAACTAAAATTACACAGGTTTGTCATTGAAAAACACGAAAACTGGCCGATGATGGCTGTGGTTGATGTGAATGCTTTTCACGCAAGCTGCTGGCATGCTGAAAGGCACAATTGCTTCATTCAAGATGGACAAAACATCATTTCTGGCTAAGGGCCTGACGTCCAACAGTTGTGTTTAAGTTGTGATACAGAGCCTCTGTAGGAAACGTTGAGTGAAATGTGAACAATGGACCGTGATGTCTGTTTCAGGGTGGTGCTGTCCTGCTGATGACGCTGATAGCTGACCAGGTCTCTTGTCACTACTCCAGTAATGACCACTTGCTCTCTGACCAGGTGTGTGTCAGTGCTGCTTCAGAGACAGTACAATATTATGTGTGGACGTGTATATAAGTATCGGTTACTCAATTTAAATCTATTACAACTACATAATTATTGCAATTATACAAGTTAAGAACACTGCAAATGGCAAATAAAATCTTATTTGACCCCGCCCTCTTCTTACACAACCAGTACGACCTTCTCCCCCTGCCAGGATGTACAGGATGCCAACTGTAGGAACCCAGCGTGCCCTCAAATCATTCATTCCATCCTCCATCAAGTATTTGAACAAGCCATGGAATATCGATCGTTGACTGACTTATCACAGTCCCTACCATTGCAATATTGTTTTATGATATTTATTCATTTATTGTATAATATTGTCCTATTGATTTGGAATATTTATTCCAATATTTGATAATTATTATATTTTTTATGCTACCGTTTAAATATTTATAATAGTTCATTTTACTGTGTACATGCATTACTATGCGATTTAAATATTATGTTTTTATGCACCCTCCAGTAGTTATTATTTATTAGAACAACATCAAACCCTGAATCAGACACGGCCCAACTAACGGTTGTTACAGTGTCTAGCCCTAGTATCAACACGCTTGATCGATGAATTAAACTGACTTAGAGATGTTTTGCAGCACATAGTCATCCCCATACTTGGCTGTGCGTTGTGGGTGGCTGGCAACTTCATGATGCTGTGGCAGTTTGAGAACCGAGGTCGTCTGTGCACACATGCAACAGAAGTGAACAGTCGTCTCGGTGCTGGCATCCTCATCGACCTCATCTCTACCATGTCTCTCATCTTTTGGTGCTACGGCTACCCAGGCATTTCCTACCACAGCATGGTGAGTTGTCCTCTAGAATAATGGACAATATGAGTTAAAACGAGTTAGTTTCACAAAACCGTTTCGTTTTTGAAACATTGAGGAATAAATAAAAAATACTGAAAATATTTCATCAAATGAATGTCATACTTGGTGGAATCTGTGATGGTACACTACTGTATTCCACAGTTATGCAACTCGGATATCTACTTGGATGTGACAGATCACATATAGCAGTAATCACCAGGAAATTATTTATTTATAGTTCGCCCCTGGCAGACCTGTTAATTTGACCACCATTATCAACATTTCTAAGAAGCATTCAGCCATGACGTAATTAATGTATGAAGACTATTCATGCACAAATACCCACCATTTCAGTTTAGTATTGCTCACAATAAATCTAGGCTGAAATCATGCAATAGTAATAAAAAAGACTCATCGTGACTTTTTAGGTGATAAAATGTTTTTGCCATAAGACAAAAAATTGCTCCCATAAAGAAGACAAATGTGAATGACCTGAAGTGAAGTCAGCAATTTTTGCAGTAATGTTTGATGCTTGCTGCCTGTGCAGAGAGCGACTGGCTCAAAGGTTGATGGCGTCCACATCCACCTGGTAAAGACGCTGGCAGCTCTCGCCTTCATCAACGCACTCCACGGCATCGCTTGTCTCCGCTTCTTTGACGATGACGACAAACAACCGTTCCTCTTTGGACAGATTGTGGTGGGTTCATAGTGACTAATTTATACACGTCCATGGAACAGCAAGCCAGTGCCATCATCATTACAGTGTATACAAAACTCAGATAAGAACATTTATGTAATTGTGATAAAAACAATACTGCTATTTTATGATATTTAAATTTTTGGTATAAATAAAGTGTGTCAAACACAAGAAAGTACATCTTGCGAAAGTGTAATCCTGGTAGTGTGCTTGATTGTTTCAATGCTTTTGACAATGCATATTTGCAAATATTGTTATATCATAGCTCAGCTGATGTCGGCTACCATTACAATGCGATCTCTCAGTGTGCTGTCAGTCATTACTATCACTAATTAAATGTAGTATCAATAGTACACTTTACGTCGACTACCATGATGCGTCGATAGTTTGATATATATTGTTATATCGCAGCTGACTTTTGCATGTCTTCTTACAGACCTACGTCCTTCTGATACCCCTCCTTGTCGGTCAGACAACTGTTCTTGACCGCCGGTCAGTGGGGTTTGCCTACACGGTGCTCTTCATTCTGCTTCTGAATGCAGCCAATGCTTATTTCTACCGTGGCTGGCACTACAACCGACGCTGTCCCAGCATGAAGCAGGAGGACAAACCACCACAGAAAGAGAAAGTGGGACCCTGCAACTGACAACTGCTGCTATGGTAACATCTGAGGTCTAGATTTACAAGGTTGCTTTATAGGTATTTCTCTTTACATAGTGTTCATGTTATTTCTGACGGCGAAGATGGTAGGCATTGTGTATTGGTGACAGTGTTTTCATTCGAATGGCTTGTTGTGTGTCAATGTTTTATAATCACGCTAACCTTATTTAGAATTACAACTTGGTATTGTCATGATACTGCGTTGGGGCTTGGCATAGTTGCAGGAACAAAACATGTTCTTTACAAACAGCATGACGTGTCAACTTAGAACAAACAGCATGATGTGTCAACTTAGAACAAATAGCATGACGTGTCAACTTAGAACAAACAGCATGACATGTCAACCTAGAACAAACAGCATGACGTGTCAACTTAGAACAAACAGCATGACGTGTCAACTTAGAACAAACAGCATGACGTGTCAACTTAGAACAAAAAGCATGACGTGTCAACTTAGAACAAACAGCATGACGTGTCAACTTAGAACAAAAAGCATGACGTGTCAACTTAGAACAAACAGCATGACGTGTCAACTTAGAACAAACAGCATGACGTGTCAACTTAGAACAGGATGTTTTGTAGGAAATTACGGTTTTTGCAACCCTTTGTTGTGAGAGATAATATTCAAGAATTTGTACTTTCTAATGTGATTTTACAAGTGCAACCTTTCCATCGCTTGTGTAAATGTATCTGTACTTTTTTAATCATTTTTATTTTAGACAATTTAGCTAGCCTGTTGTATTCAGGGTTACGTACGGCGCTGCAGTGATCTTTGAAGTGGAACTGTTTTGTTCTCTAGGTACACCAATCTACTCAGGTGAAGATGAAAATAATTAAATGTCCACGCAACACAAGAATCAGTTCTGATGTGAGATGATGTCACAGTATGACGTCATTGATGCAAGAAACAGTCAGCATGGACGTACATGCTGTCAGGAACGTTTGGCTGTACTATTGAGACTGTTTAGTATATCACATGCCGTACTCAGACAAACATGGCGTTCATGTTCTAACGTGGCCAAAACAACGTGTATTTTGTAAAACAGTGCTACTGCTATAGCAGAACCTATTATATAGGACTGCGTAGATAGAAAACGTGTTCCGTTTGTGAACTGTTGCTGCGTGTGTGTCGCAAAATGTTCAACTCTACGTTTGGTTGGAACACGCTTGGTGCGTTGCTTCAATTGAAAAAAATAAGAAGCGAATATAACGATGAATCTCCGGTATCTACAATGACGGCTGTCACTCAAGAGCACGAGGACCAATCAAACTTTCTCGCTGGCATCTTATTTTTAATTTCTTGTACATATGTATATAAGAGGACATACTGAAGAAGAGAGATGTGTTTACACCCGGTGTTGTGACGTGAGTCGATGACGACTGTACATTGTGGACTCTAGAAACTGGCTCATTTGACTGGGGCAGTAGCTGTCGTTGTTCCAATCCGGAGACAAGATGAGATTTCTGTGCGCAATAAATGATGCCAGTTGCTGTGTTTTCTTCCGCACTGTCTGTCTCGTGATGTTTGTCTAGATATATCGTATAGGCCTCGTCAGTGCGTCCAGTTTGTGTTATTTGTAAGAGATAACAGTAATTTGTAATTGAGTTTTATATATTATGCTGCCGAATTTTGGAACAATGATGGAACAGAATCACGAATTCTTCCCTTGTTGATGACCAGATCTGTGCGACTAATGCTAAACACACACCTACCGATTCAGCACGCACCAACTAGTCGGCGTAAACTCAGTCGGTCGACTGCAGTCGGTAGGTGTGTGCGGAAATTTAGGCAGATGGTCGGCCTTATTCCGCCGATTAACGCCGATACAAATGTTGAATTGGTAGTCGACACTAGTCTGCAGTCGGCGCTAGACAAGGACGTATCCGGTGTCGGCTGTGACATCACCGATGTGTCCATAAAAGATTAGATCAGTGTGATATAGTAGATATGATGCCGCCCACATGTTACCTTTATAAATACTGTTGGCAAAGGTTATGCTTGACCAAGGTCACGTGCATCAATTGATTCAAAAACGTATCAATTAATAAGATTAAGATTAACTATAACAATGTCCTCAATGAACAGACGGGAAAGTGGACACATATGTGAGATGCATAATTTAAATGTCTTTTTGTTCAGTACCGTTGACCACGTGTACAGTGGTGGTGGATTCAAGCCGTAGTACAGTTGAACACACTTCCAGAAGTCTTGTTTATGCCCAGTACCAGGTAGCGAATATCAACTAAACACGTAGGTTTCAGTGCATCCAGTTTGTATAACACACACCAGTGACGCATATCTTCAAAGATGCCGTCCTGACTCACTTCCGTGTAGCAGAGATGTCACATATAATTCAATATCATAGTCCTACAGATGTCGCCACTCTCCAAGAAAGGTGAACTTGATACTTATGATGAAAATAATTGAAACCATTGATGACAGCAGAAATGTGCTTCTAAACTCTCTATTTCCGGCGTAATACAAGCACCGAACGCATTTTGCTTCGACCACTCTAAATTTACCTTCAGTTGGAACGCACGTTTGTGACAATTAAAGAGAACAGCACGATTTCCCGTCAGACTGAAAACGAGTTCACACGAAAATGGTGTCTCCGCACGTTGGAACAGGTGTGATTGGCGTTATGTCATCTTCTCGCTCGACGCGCATCGTTTATGTCACATCTTCCGTTCCTTGGAACGATCTCGTCTCCTCGAGCACAGCCTCGACGTGTGATATTAGCCCGATACAGCCGGCCTCAATGTGTCTAGCTTGTCGACGGCTGTCGGTGTCTCGTCCGGGCAGTCACAATTGTATCGGCTTTGCCGTCTCACCTGACATAGGAGTCGGCACTGAATTGCAAACTGTAAATAACTGTTTTAGGTTTTCTGTTGATGCTAACGGAGAGAACAGTTTGTCTAATATAACGTCAGCCATCGGGAACCGAACTATCATTGCCGACTTAGAAAATACACACACAAAAACATGCATTAAATTTTCTCTTAAGACAAAGGACCTAGATGCTCTAAAGGACACGATTCGGAACAACAACAAAACCGACCGCCGTGCTGAACTGAAACAACGATAAAACACTTACCAACGGGAAATTTCTAAAGTTTCGAGGCATTATTTTGTGAGTCATAATTTATAAGACTGTTAAGAAGCGAATTAACTGGGCCTGAATTTGGCTTTGGCATTTGCTTGGGTGACTGTATTTGCTACAACTAGTCATGTATGACAGACAGTGTTACAGACCTTTGTTGAACATTTTACAAGACAAATCCTGTCGTGTTATTCTTGTGCGCATGTGAAATGTATTTTATTGACGAGATTATAACAAACGAAAACAAATCGTAAGTTGAGGAAGCTGCGACGACAAACTACTATCAGAACGTCGCCCTCGGCTTTAGCACTTCCGGTTGCAAGAGCACGGCCCGAGGGTCTTCGTCGAGATGAACACGGCCGTGCGCAGCTACCACACCGGGCGAAATGACGTCTGCTTGTTCGCCGGCTGGCGACCCGGCAAGCAACAGTTCTGACTCATCCTTGCCCGGGTGGTCGGCGTCACTCGAATCGCTGGTTGATAACGAACGAAAGAAATCGGCAGTTTGGGAGTCTGCTGAGTATTCGGAGGACACCGAGTCGGCGAAAACACTGCTCTCCTGCTTCACTAATGACGGCCGCCCGCTGGCGGCGCCGCGTCCGCCATTAGCCGGTGCGCATGCGTAGTCCGGTTCAGCTACTTCCGGTATATTGGGATGGCGACCGTCAAGAGACGACATCGACGGTTTCTTCAAGATCGACGCCCGCATCCTGCCCATCACGAAGTCGTAGGGCGGTGCCGGACCGCCTGGGGGCGCGGCATCGGGTGTCTTGTACGCGACATGCTTGAGGAAGCGTGATCCCAGGTCGGAGAGGTTCCGTTGGATGACGGGACGGGGCTTCTCACGGGACGTCGGGGAGTTGGGCTCGCTCTGTGGGTAACAAAAGAGCACCAGTCGGATGATAGGATTCACACGTACAGGGTCTAAACACTGAGATCCTATTATGTCCCTATATGTGCACGAATGCACGTATACATGTATCTGCAGGTGTGTGCATGCGTGTGCGTGCGCGGGCGCACCTGTTGATGACTATCCTAAGCTTGGGAAAGAAATTAACTTGGTCTACTTATTGTGTTAACTACCCCAGCTCAACAATAGACGAACGGGTGTATCTGTGCGTGCACGCATGCACGCACAAATACGCTTACAAGGTCGTTCTCCATGCTGACGATACAACATGCTTTGTCCGCAAGATATTTAGACAACACCCGCGCATACTTAGTTACCAAAACCATGCTCTTTTTTACTAGCACCCAACAACGATTGTCGAAATTGGAGGAGGATCTTAAAATAAAATTAGAGGGGAAGGTCTGGGACATGTCAGTTGCTTTAAATATCTGAGGCTTTTGGCTTGATCGTGTTCTAAACTGATTACTGGAAACACCACGTGGCCTGCGTCAGCAAGAACATTTTACAATGCACAGGTTAACATTAAGACACCCGACCTTTCACCTCCGCTGGCTGGGCAAATGTATTCACAACTATGAACGTTAAGTTTTTGTTCCTTTTAATGTTTTTTTAAATATTTAAATAAAACAATTTATATTTTATGTAACCAACTTCTATGATAGGTGATTATGTCAACTGTAGAGAAATTCAGTTTATACATATCATTGTGTTTTAATAATCTGTACTGTAATTAGTTGAGCTATAGTGGATTGCTGCTGCAGCTGCTACTACTACTACCCCAGACATACACTGGCATATAACAATCATGCATACAACATGAATACTTGTAACACTACAGCGACCAATAAGAATTTATGTTACACTGCAGCAACTAATGAGAATGCGTGTAACACTACAACGACCAATGATAAAGCATGTAGAACTACAACGACCAATGAGAAAGCATGTAATACTACAACGACTAATGAGAATGCTTGTAGCGTTACAACAACCCAATGAGAATGCATGTAACATTACAGCGACCAATGAAAATACACGTAACACTACAATGACCAATAAACAATATGTAACACTATAATGACCAATGAGAATGCTTGTAGCACTACAGCAACCAATCAGAACGCATGTAACGCACTTGTGGTTTCTTTATTTCTTCTAACGCAGGCGATAGTCCGACAGAGAGCGAAGCCAAGTAAACCAGAGGGTCACGGTCGGGAGGTGGAGGTGGTGGTGGTGGTGATGGTCCTTGCGGGGGTTCCGGCGGCGCGTTTTGTGTTTCTTGACCTGCTAGACGATCCTCTCTGTGCATTTCAATGAGCAAGTCCACCTTTCGTTCAATGTCGTCCACCTGAAATAAAAGACAATAGAAGTTTGACTAAACATGCATACTTTACATCGCTCGCTGTTTTCTACGTCCGGTGCACGTGTGTTGCCAGGAGCAACGCGAGCCTCACTGTGGGTGACCCCAACAGCACCAGAGACAACTCGACGTGCTGCCTGCTCCGGCGCTCGGAGTACCGGGACACACACGCACACACGCACACACGCACACACGCACACACACACACACACACACACACACACACACACACACACACACACACACATACTCACACACAAACACACACACACACACACACACACACACACACACACACACACACACACAACCGCAACACTGTTCTAAATAACATACATTAATTGTATCGCCAAAATAGTTTGTGTGTCAATGTGTGCGCGTGTATGTACGTGTGCGTGCGTGCGTGTGTGTATGAACAATCTGAGCGACTGAACCTTTGCGCCTTACTTGTCTTTCCACTTTAACGATTCTCGAAGCGAGGCAGATCTTTGATTCGTAAGCATCGCTTTTCTTCGAGCCATGTTTTCCAAGAATCTGGTCCAATCTGTGGGAGAAAGAAGTTGGGATGACGTGTACACACTGGATTGTTTTTCCGATCTTTTGTGTCAGTTAAGTGTCAATTAGTTTTGCCCAATCCTGATTTTTTAAAAATTCTAAAGTAATTTTTCAGTGCAATAATTACATTTTGAGACACTTCCCAGAAACCGCAAAATGTATTTGGATAATCAAGTTATACCTTTTAAAATTGAATACAGCTATAATTGAACGACATCGTCGCATAGTAATAAAGGAATCGTGCAAGACGACGTGCTTCACCCCACTGTGTGTGTATGTGTGGGTGTGGGTGTGGGTGTGGGTGTGGTGTGGGTGTGTGTGCGTGCGTGCGTGCGTGTGTGTGTGTATGTGCGTGTGTGTATCTGAGTGTGATAGAGAAACAGAGGGGGAGCGAGGGACGGAGGGAGGGGGGCGAGTGGGAGGGAAAGATAGATAGAGAGAAGATAGATAGAACAAGAAGAAATATGATTTTCGTCCAAACAATTAGTTATAGTTCAGTTAGGCTGGCAACTGACACAATTAAACAGATGTATAACTTAGGTGTACAACTTAGGTGTACGAGACACGAGATGTACAACTTAGGTGTACGTGACACGAGATGTATAACTTCGATGTACGTGACAAGAGATGTACGACATAGGTGTACATGACACAAGATGTACCTGCACTGTAAGTTCTTAATACGACTGAGCATGTCGACGTGTCCGGCCGAGTACTGCTCGATGACGTCTTTGACGTCATACGGACGAAAGGCTTCTTTGAACTTTCGCCGAGCGACGTAATACTTGATCTTGCGAATAGCTCGTATGGCTCTCTTGTGAACCTCGGTCAGCTGTGTCACTCGCTCGATGCAATCGGGGAATGTTTCATCTGCGAAACGCATTGCAAACGTCAAAGTATTACAATTACTTATAACAAATAAATAAATCAACTAACTAAACTATTCACCTATCAACCAAGCAGTCAATCAACCAATCAATCAATCAAACAATCAGTCACAACTGTCGCTATACACCCGTTCAGCAGCACAAGTTAACAACATGCCATTGAAGCTAAGCACCCGGATGCAGTATTTAAAAAACCTAAATATAAGGATTAAAGGTTTAAAAACACCTAAATACAAGGATTAGACGTGTTCGTAATATGATTAGATCGTCTGGTTATGATTCCCCATTTCGCAAAAGTTGACACGATATGAATATGCCAGTAAAACTAATGTCGCTCACAACGCTTCTTATTTGGAGAGGATTGAACATAATCAAACAGAGATGATTTCTAATCATTTGTGAAACGTGTCGCAACCAGTATGATAAAAATAATAATTTCGTTTCTTAATATAGCGTTTTAAGTAACCAATGCCAATCAAACCGCTTCACATTAATATGACGTGTTGACAAAATGCAAAATACAAATTAGTTAAATATATAAGGTAAGATAAAATAAATAAATAACATAAGATAAATAAGTAAATAGCTAGGATAAATAAGTACACATTAGTATGACGTGTTGACTAAATCTAACATATAGATTAATTAAATACATAAGGTAAGATAAAATGATAAAATAAATAAGCTAAGATAAATAAGTAAGTAAAGATAAATAAAAAATAAGCTAAGATAAATAATTATAAAACAATAAATAAAGTTAGGGTGTAAAATACAATCTCGAACAGGACAATAGAAAAAAAAGCAGTGTCAAAAAACGAAATCAGTGCCATGAAGGCAGGTAGTGTGAACGAAATAGGTGACGCGGGAGCAGCAGCCTCCACCCACCGTCGGTGTCCCGGTACTCCGAGCGCCGGAGCAGGCAGCACGTCGAGTTGTCTCTGGTGCTGTTGGGGTCACCCACAGTGAGGCTCGCGTTGCTCCTGGCAACACACGTGCACCGGACGTAGAAAACAGCGAGCGATGTAAAGTTGGACATAGGTTAAAATCACACGATATGTGTTGTGAACGTCGTTTAGTTTGCATGTAACCCGTGCATGTGTGGTGGTCTTTCCCAGAAGTCGTTATTTTGTTTTGTGAACATCGTGTTGTTATAACAACGAACTGATATGATGTATACTTTTACTCTATGGGTTGCAAGGTTCCAGTTTATCTTAGAATAGTTGTCGATATGGTTCAGTGACGAAATGGCGATCTCCATAACAGTAACCATCAACTCCACAACCACAACCACAACCACAACCACAACCACAACCACAACCACAACCACAACCACAACCACAACCACAACCATCACAACCATCACAACCATCACAACCACCACAACCTCCACAATCAGCACAACCACCACAACCACCACAACCACCACAACCACCACAACCACCACAACCACCACAACCACCACAACCACCACAGCCACAACAACCACCCCAACCACCACAACCCCCCACAACCACCACAACCACCACAACCACCACAATCCCCCACAACCACCACATCCACCACATCCGCCACATCCGCCAAAACCACCACAACCACCACAACCACCACATCCACCACAACCACCACAACCACCACAGTCACCACATCCACCACAACGGCAACAACCGCCACAACCGCCACAACCGCCACAACCGCCACAACCGCCGCAACCGCCGCAACCGCCACAACCGCCGCAACCGCCGCAACCGCCGCAACCGCCACAACCGCCACAACCACCACAACCGCCACAACCGCCGCAACCGCCGCAACCGCCGCAACCGCCACAACCGCCACAACCGCCACAACCGCCACAACCACCACAGGTCAGTTCTCGTCTCGACTGATCTGGGAAGCATCCAGCCACGCTGCAACTGATGCGCGAAGGCTATTCTTGCAGACATATTCACCACGGCCAGGCACTCGTTCACAGAGCAGAGTGAACTAAATAAGGTTTTCGTGAACAGACTAGGCTTGCACTGGTCGGCAGCACAGGGTGATTCTAACCGGTGACTCTCCCACCCCACCCCGGCGCTACTGTCTCACCGACTGAGCATGTCCATCGCCTCGGCGTCGTAGCTGTTGGTGTAGGCGACGGACTCGTTGCGCCGGATGGAGGCGTTACACAGGAGCACGCTGGCGGCCGTCGTCGACGCCCAGCTGCTGTTGGACGACCTCCCGCCGCCGCCGCCGCCGCCACTGAAACACGCACAACGCCTCGTATCATGTACATCGTCACGTGATCAGTTGCCTAGCAACAAGTCCGTCAAGTCATGGATTCCAAAAACGTGGAGCATTTGTACTTTCCGGGAGGTTGTACGTTTTTATTAAGATTCTGGCCCCAAAGGTTGTGATTTTATATATAGAATATAGGTGACACGTATAATTGAGGTTTTTACATTCGCCAACCGCGACTTAGAGGATCCCGATATTATTAGCATCCACGTTTTTGGAATCTATTAAAGCAGTTGTATGAAATAATACATTCCCGATTTGGTTAGAAAACGAGATAAGTTCCAAGGATAATAATAAATAATTGCAAACCGTTGCTATTTACAAATTGAACGTTTTGATTACCATTTGAACATTTCGCATTTAACAATTTAAGTAACGGCTTGACGTGCATGACGTACACATTCATATTGTTTGTATACACAGTGCACACTCACGTACGCACATGCGCACTCATGTGCATATATATGTGTGTGTGTGTGTGTGTGTGTGTGTGTGTGTGTGTGTGTGTGTGTGTGTGTGTGTGTGTGTGGTGTGTGTGTGTGTGTGTGTGTGTGGTGTGGTGTGCGTGTGCGTGTGCGTGTGCGTGTGCGTGTGCGTGTGCGTGTGCGTGTGCGTGTGCGTGTGCGTGTGTCATCTATTAAAATTTAAAATAAATGGAAGTTAACACGTTGATTGCTTGTATATAGTTACCTACCTATCACCGCGGCGCCTCGACGAGAGCCGACTGATGAATGACGAGTTGCTTCGAAACTTCTCCCTGAAGCAAGAACGAAACATACAGTTTATGAATTGGCTTCAGAATAGAACAAAACTGACACGCCGCTGTCTTTGTGTCGTTCAGCAGACCTCGCTAGTGCCGGAATGCCGACTTGCCTCGGCCAATAAAACCTACAATGAACATTGTACCTAGATCCGTTACACACATTAAACGGAGGCGAGTTAAATGTCATTTCGTTTTGTGTTCAGTAGGTACTCTACAGAGAACATGGTTTCATGCACACCCAGTAGCCTTTCAGTAAGCCTAGACATACAAGTATAAGTCCCCTTTTGGCAGATTATTATTATTATAAATTGTAATGTTGGATTTTCTGGTCACAATGACACATTATTTATTATACAAGTAAATCTTACACACATGCATAAACAACTACCTGCTTCACTGTATAAGTATCCAAGCGATCAGTGGAACATGTAAAAAGTACAAGGTAGATTGAATGATGTGCTCAAAATTTCCATGCAAGAATATGGCGT
This sequence comes from Ridgeia piscesae, assembly GCA_025642075.2. Lineage (NCBI taxonomy): Eukaryota > Metazoa > Annelida > Polychaeta > Sabellida > Siboglinidae > Ridgeia > Ridgeia piscesae. Next base: position 110,881 of record JAODUO010000219.1, on the reverse strand, counting down.
GTGCAACCAAATCTATTCGAAGCCTCCGGTGTGTGCAGCAAATTAGTCGAACTACGTTAACAATTAAGAAAGAACTACGTTGAAAATAAAGAACGTACAGTCAGTGGGAAAATAAATGTTATTGTACTATTAAAGCGGTAGATGCACGCGCGGAGCTTCAAAAACACGTGTAATACAGATGTAATGCATGTATGTAAGTATATGTATGATATGTATATATGTATATATGTATATATGTATATATGTATATATGTATATATATATATATATATATATATATATTATATATATATATATATATATATATATATATATATATATATAATCATATTGATCATATATCTAGGTTTACAAATAAAGAGAAAACTCGTTGTGAACGCCATAGAAAATAAAATATTTCGACCAGCTGAGAAAAAACACATGCAGATTATTTGCAGAAGACACATCGAAGCTGCCAATCAACAATAATGCGCATATTCCACTTATGCGAACCACAACATCGCGCAGGTCTAGCTATGACGTCACTATTTCGTTCATGTTCTGCTATGAAGAATAGTGTTTTTATGTCTACGTTTTACACTATTCATCTTTTGTGTCACATCTCTAGTCGACTCTTACTGTCAATGTGGACGACTGTCTTCCACAGAGTGTCTATCAGAGACTGGCTACCTGAAACTGTCTACCAGAGACTGTCTACCTGAAACTGTCTATCAGAGACTCTCTACCTGAAACTGTCTACCAGAGACTGTCTACCAGAGACTGTCTACCAGAGACTCTCTACCTGAAACTGTATATCAGAGACTGTCTACCTGAAACTGTCTATCAGAGACTCTCTACCTGAAACTGTCTACCAGAGACTGTCTACCAGAGACTGTCTACCAGAGACTCTCTACCTGAAACTGTCTACCAGAGACTGTCTACCTGAAACTGTCTATCAGAGACTCTCTACCTGAAACTGTCTACCAGAGACTGTCTACCAGAGACTGTCTACCAGAGACTCTCTACCTGAAACTGTATATCAGAGACTGTCTACCTGAAACTGTCTACCAGAGACTCTCTACCTGAAACTGTCTACCAGAGACTGTCTACCAGAGACTGTCTATCAGAGACTCTCTACCTGAAACTGTATATCAGAGGCTGTCTACCAGAGACTGTCTATCAGAGACTGTCTATCAGAGACTGTCTACCTGAAACTGTATACCAGAGACTGTCTACCAGAGACTGTCTACCAGAGACTGTCTACCAGAGACTGTCTTCCAGAGACTGTCTATCAGAGACTGTCTATCAGAGACTCTCTACCTGAAACTGTCTACCAGAGACTGTCTACAAGAGACTGTCTATCAGAGACTGTCTATCAGAGACTGTCTACCTGAAACTGTATACCAGAGACTGTCTACCAGAGACTGTCTACCAGAGACTGTCTACCAGAGACTGTCTTCCAGAGACTGTCTATCAGAGACTGTCTATCAGAGACTCTCTACCTGAAACTGTCTACCAGAGACTGTCTACAAGAGACTGTCTATCAGAGACTCTCTACCTGAAACTGTCTACCAGAGACTGTCTACAAGAGACTGTCTATCAGAGACTGTCTACCAGAGACTGTCTATCAGAGACTCTCTACCTGAAACTATATATCAGAGGCTGTCTACCAGAGACTGTCTACCAGAGACTGTCTACCAGAGACTGTCTTCCAGAGACTGTTTACCTGAGACTGTCTATCTGAGACTGTCTACTATCTGAGACTGTCTGCCTGAGACTGTCTATCTGAGACTGTCTACTATCTGAGACTGTCTGCCTGAGACTGTCTACCTGAGACTGTCTATCTGAGACTGTCTACTATCTGAGACTGTCTACCTGAGACTGTCTATCTGAGACTGTCTACCTGAGACTGTGTACTGGCCACAACGTCACGGCCTCTCAGTGGTCCGAGTGACACAGTAGGCCCGTGGACAGAGCACGCCGCCTCTCGGGGTCTCGGGTTTCCCTAGAGGCGAACACAATCCGTATCACATCGTAACGCAGCCCGTGGGAAATGCTGCAACTGGATTAGAAAGCGCCTTTGCGTCAAGGCGCTATTGTTGGCCTTCCTAGAATTTCCTGTAATTGCCTGTCGCTAAGTGAAACATCATTGTTGACCCAACGCTAATTACGGCGTACTATTGCCAAACGATGACAACACGGAACGAATCAGGGTGGTTAAAATCAACCAAACTAATGAAGTGATACTTCTACGAATACAAAATTGTCACAGTTGTCATACCAATTATAAACGTGTTTATCGTTTGTATATAATCTAGTAAAACACCAATAGTATTTGCACGCCACAACGATTACATAAATTATAGTCCGAAATTGCCCGCGCGCCATTTTATATGCGAAATAAGTCTGACTTACATTGATACCAAGAACTTCACACTCATGATCACGTTTACAAGTTGTCTATTCCTGTTGCGATATGTATATGTAAAAAGTATGAAAATGGCAACGATGATGGTCAAAATGGCATAATATAAAAAGTCATAGTGTTACTATTGATACCAAACTTACATAGTTGTCTTATCACCGTTGCAATGCCACTGCGATAGTTTCAATGCTGTTGCATTCGTATTGCAAAAGTACTGCCGTACATTTATATGTATAATTTTATTCTTAGTCATATGTGAATTCGGCCTGTTTCGTTGCAGTTATCCAAATATTGGCGTATGTAATTCAGATTATCTGTGGTTTCTATGATCAAAGATGTTTTATATCAGAAATAATTGTAAATAATTGAATTTGCCAAATATACTTTAAAAACCATTCCTGTTAAAATTCTTCTATACATATTTCATTTGCCAACAACTGTTACAAACATTATTACGTTCTATGGTGTATCACTGAACCTTGTTTCCATTAAACTGATCTTTCTTAGAAGATTATGCCATTTTAAACATGTAATATATATATATATATATATATATATATATATATATATATATATATATATATATATATATATATATATATATATATATATATATATAAATGAAATATAAACATGTAAGAAGAACAAACATGCACACATATATTCATACACGCATGTACACGCATACGTATATATACACACACACTCACACACACACACACACACACACACACATCACACACTCACACACACACACACACACACACACACACACACACACACACACACACACCACACACACACACACACACACACACACACACACACCACACACACACACACACACACACACACACACACACACACACACACACATCCCCACACACACACACACACACACACACACTCACACACACACACACACACACACACACACACATACACACCACACACACACACACACACAACACACACACACACACACCCCACACACACACACACACACACACACACACACACACACACACACACACACACACACACACACACACATCACACACACACACACACACACACACACACACACACACACACACACACACACACACACACACACACACACACACACACACACGAGGCACAGACAGCCCGCGTGCGACTAGAGAGAGACGACGACGAACTAAAGCCGTGCTGTTGCCGTGCTTCTCCTGGTGCTCAAAGCGTGCACCTGTCTAACTGACAGGAGGGAAAGAAAGAAGCCGAATCGGCCGTTGAAAGAGCAGAGCAGAGCAACACTAGCATACTCGTCTCCGTAAAACACGCTCTCGTCTTCATCGGTAGAGTTAGTGAACGACCGCTTAAAAACCTCTTTCATTTTAGACCAGGCGGGTGTCGTCACTCGGACAAACCTGTTGGAGAAAGTCACGTGGTTAGTACGTCACACAAGCAGTGTCTGTTCATTAACGGGATTGCATATGATGCCACAAGCTAAGTAAGGTTTCTGAAGAAGGAAGCCGTTCGCTTATCGGGAACACAACATTCACGAGCGGCGTGCAATCCGTTCCTTGTCAGATACGTCGTCGTGAAACAGATAATTAATTTGTATTAATTGAGTAGATATACATGTCTTTAAATGTATCTTAATGAGAAACGTGACACCGTTATTTATTTTATGTAAACTTATCTTAATTTAATGTAATACTATAATGTTATCCAGTAAAGCAGCTCTGACGGCTACCATGATATCAGTCGCATTTCGCGGAACCTTTGAAATAAGTTCAAATGCAGTGAGCTGTGACCATGTTATGCTGCTTCGTTTGTGTGTCACAAACACTTCAGATTGGCTATCAACATGTGTGCATGTTGCTATGATAGACATTAACAGACAAGTTACACACGTGTGCACGTGTGACTGTATGCACTGACACAAACACACATGCACGCACGAATGCATAAGCAGACTAACACATTATAGTATACGCACTGATACACACGCACAACAACTCACGCTAGTGTGGCTAATAAACATACCAAATTATGGTTTGTATAACTATTTTATACAGAGATATACGCAAGATGCTTACATTTAATACAAACACACAAACGCTCTATATAAAGCAAACAGAACACACAGGAAATAGAAAGGCTGAAAATAAAACAAAAACTGAACATTACTTATCACGTGATCATACACGCACATAGACCTACATGCATGTGTGTATTTGTGCGAACACGTACAGTTACAACTAACGACACATTCATTAAACGTACTATTTGAAGTATTATATAGTGCTTCTGGTGACAACGTAACGTCTGTCTCTATTTAATAAACGGCAGGTGGGCTCTCAAAATTATTTATGATGGGTGATATGTTGACCCAAAAATAGGCGCTTAATACCAAGCTGATTCCACACGTTGTCACAGTCACCAAATGCCGCTGATTCCTAGAACAACGACGCAGTTGTACTCACGAGACGGGGCTACGTTTTGGTTCCATGTGCGGCTTCCAGGTGGCGATTGACGTAGAGTTCTCGTCCGCGGCGTAGCACCGCCAGAGGGCTTGGATGAGAGTGGCGGCCGGCACTCGGCGACGAATCAGATGCTTCTGTCGCTGTTGCTGCTGAACTTTCAGCGCAAAGCCTGATCCCAGAATTCCCTGCGGCGTTACCAAATTTGATCAACCTGACAGGAGATTCGTGCTGAGTCGTGACGATACAACGTCATTATTACTGTGTGACGGATATTCACCGCATAAGTACATTTTGTTGAAATAAGTGGCACAAGCCGTTGATGCTACGAATTTCCAAATACTATTCGCTCTGGTAATCAACGCTAAACATATCCCAGCCCGCAACTGAACATATAAAAGGTTGAACACGCCAATGCTAGGAGAATTGTGTGAATAACACATTGTCTTCTCCCCAGTTTGTAATTTTATATTCTTATTAATACACGTATAAGTATATAAGAACTTGTTGCGGGCACACATGCCAGTGCCCACGAGTATGTCTGACGTTAAATGTAAATACAACAACCATCCTAATTGGTTACTCTCACTCCTAAGCTTTTTCGCATATCCCCAGAATCATCGACTCATCTGCTTCTAAGTAACATTGCATCTGTGCAAAGATTAAACGGTTTCAAACGTTCCTTCTCTGCAGCTGCACATACAAATGTGAAATCAATTCCCTGTCACTTTCAAATCTTCTGAAACGACAACCACCTTTCGTGAGAAACTCAAGACGTTTTCGTTTAAAAACATAATCATAAACCGTTGGCGGTTCATTGCTCTAATACTGATCCTTGCGTGTTCCTGTTGACGATTGCGCCTTATCATTCATGTCTATTGCGGCTCTGAGCTCAGATTACAGATTAAGTTATCGGCAATAAAAGTGTAGAATAACTATTATTATTTATATTCTTCTCGTCTTTCCGTCTATATTAGGGGTGAGTTTGGCTTTGCCCCTGATCATCATTTCCTACATATTATTATGATTATCATTATTATCATTAGATAATAATTTATATTAATAATTATTATTACTCTTATTATCATAGAAATACACCTAAGTAAGCAAATCTGTCTATACAATAAATACATTATTATATACTTTTACTTTCTGGAAGTCTTGGTTGATCGCACATTTCTATGTCGTTCATGTTCTTTGACCATCGTCGTTTGGGGACACATTAGAGACGGTTATTTGGAGTAATGACTTATGTTACTCACCAGGAGGTGTGGCTCTTAGTCCAAGGGCCAATACCTAGACATTTACCAAATTTACCATTTTGAGAGGCAGATAATTAAGTTTACAAATATCTATACATAAAACAAAAAGTAGAACATAAAAATTTGATGAAAAAGTAAAAACGAATAACTTTCATTTACGTTAATATTTTGTGTGACATGCTTTAGTGTCATTTTAAGTTTGAATAGTTTTAGAGTATTGTATCATCTGATAAAAAGGGTTTGCTTATGTATTTTATTATTTCAAATTCGGCCTGAGAGCCAATCGGCGTCTGTGCCCTGGTGGTCACAAATGCAAACTGTGGCGAAGGGTCAAAATGGCCGCCAGCTGACGGGGCCTGGGTAACCGAGGCTACTCACGGCTGGCAGTGCGAAGAACGAGATACCGAGTATGGCACAGAAGGCGGCGATCAGTTTCCCTGGCCACGTGATCGGCACGGCGTCTCCGTATCCAACAGTACACAGGGTGATCTGGAAGCAGTAAGAAGGCTTGGTGACTACAGTCTACACTCACAGGTTAGTAGTCGCGGGTGTGATGTGATCATACGCACCCTCCACTGACACAAAAGAGTACTACGCGTGGGAAAATAGTTCCGCTTCAGATCACCAAAGATGGAGGTAGTTCGGTTATTTTTAGCCTAAGACGAGGTGTAAACGAAGGTTTCAAAGAGTGCAGTTGGAGGTGTAGACGAAGGTTTCAAAGAGTGCAGTTGGAGGTGTAAACGAAGGTTTCAAAGAGTGCAGTTGGAGGTGTAAACGAAGGTTTCAAAGAGTGCAGTTGGAGGTGTAAACGAAGGTTTCAAAGAGTGCATTTGGAGGTGTAAACGAAGGTTTCAAAGAGTGCAGTTGGAGGTGTAAACGAAGGTTTCAAAGAGTGCATTTGGAGGTGTAAACGAAGGTTTCAAAGAGTGCAGTTGGAGGTGTAGACGAAGGTTTCAAAGAGTGCAGTTGGAGGTGTAGACGAAGGTTTCAAAGAGTGCAGTTGGAGGTGTAGACGAAGGTTTCAAAGAGTGCAGTTGGAGGTGTAGACGAAGGTTTCAAAGAGTGCAGTTGGAGGTGTAAACGAAGGTTTCAAAGAGTGCAGTTGGAGGTGTAAACGAAGGTTTCAAAGAGTGCAGTTGGAGGTGTAGACGAAGGTTTCAAAGAGTGCAGTTGGAGGTGTAGACGAAGGTTTCAAAGAGTGCAGTTGGAGGTTTTTTCGAGAGAAATTCGCACCCAAAGTTAGAATCACAATCATTGAAAATAATGCCTGGTGCTGCAATCAAACCAAGTGTCGTCAATAACACTGGAAATAGGAAACAGATCGTCACAACAAATAACTGGATATCGCTAAGTCGAATTGAAAATATATAAAAGTGCAATAATTGTGTTTGTTTATGAATTAATTGCATATTTTCCAATACAGAAAAAACAAGATATATTATGTAATTAAAAATAGTGGTATTATTTGGATATCCATACGTTCCTAGCATAAGCGTTGTACATTGACGTTGAATGAATAAATGAGACGGCGGGAAAATTGGTGGATGTAGAGGATTGAAATTGGTGGTGTATAACATTTGAAAAACAAGCGGAAATATTGATTGATAAGTATTATTCTTGTGTTAAGGTTATTCATAAAGTGGTACTGGACATATATTGAGTAGTAGTTTTGGTTAAAGTTTGTTAGTTAACAGTATTTTTGAACAGATTAGTATAGTGGGTGATAATAGGGTAATCTAGGCTTCGACAAATTGTAAATAAGATTGAGCAAATCTCTTTATTTGATATAGTATATAAGAGATAAAGCAATAAGAGTAACAACTACATATGTAAGATAAAACTGTGAATAGGTATCACTTATTAAAAATAAACAAGCGTTTTAGTAGTAAACCCTTGTTTGTTTATATGGTAGTGTCCAACGTTTCCGCTAGGGAACAGGTACCAGTACAGACTAAACTTATTGTTCATGGTAGCATAGGTAGAAAGTTGTTTATAACATAAAGTGTTGCTGCAGTTGCTGTACACAATAAACAAACAGTCTTTGTAAAGACTAAGTTGGTTTAAACTAAGAATTGATTTTGACAAATCGTAATAGGCACCTGGCAAGCAGAAAGTGAAGGCAAGGAGGCACTTGGTGTGTAACCACTGCACAGCTTGGTGGATTTTGCCGTATCGGGGTGCGGAAAAACTTGGTCAGAGACAACGGAGGAAGGGTTTACGTTCCAATGTTTAGGGTGTTGGAAAGTGGACTGTCTGACGCAGAGTTAGCTAGGCTAACAGATATTGTGAAGGGGATGCAGAGTGGAGGGAGGGTGATTGCAAGGACAACAAATGGAGAAAGAACAACAGGAAACATGACATGCAGGAAGGTGACGGGGAGAAAGTGACAATAGAGAAGGAGGGAGGGACAAGGGGACAGGAGATGAGAGAAGTAGATGCGACAGGAGGTAAGACGAATGGAAGAAAGGAAATGAGAGGTGATGTGACCAAACGGAAGTCAATAACAAGGACGATGACAGGAAGAAAAGAGACCGGAAAGAAGAACAACAGAAAGCGGCAGGGGAAAAGTCAGCAACCAGGGAGATGCAAAATGGAGGAGCTACTCTGAAGCAGTGATCGAGGGGGCATTGAGAACAGAAAGGGTATTTATGGGAGACTCCATTTTGCGAAAACAGACAGGACATTAAGCAAAGGAGAAGACGTTGTTGTTTGTCTTCCGGGGGCTAGGATAGAGCATGTGACTGAACGGGTAGAGAACGTATTGGGGCATGGCCAAGGGGGTCTATATTAGTACACGTAGGGACGAACAATGCAGACAGGGATGGAACAACCAGGATAGTAAAGAGATACAGAGTTGGTAGAGACACTGAAGAAGACGAGAGTTGAGCAGATCATACTCTCAGGAATCTTGCCAGTGATGGGGGAACAACATTTAGAAATTGCAAGAGGATGGCAATTAACGGACTATTAGAGCAGATGTGTGAAGAAGAAGGAGTTGGATTTGTAGATTTCTGGGGATACTTTGTTGGTAAAGAAAGATATGTTTATGAGAGATGGCCTCCATCTAAGCGGAAAGGCGCAGCAGTGTTCTCCGAGACCTTCTTCGATCGATGAATAATGGAACAGGTTGCAACTTTTAAACTAGTTTCGCAGGGGGATACACAGAGAAGCCAAATACTAGAGGCATAGATAAAGATAGCAAAAAGACATCAGCAAAGAACAGCCTGGAAAGCCCTACAGAATTTGGTTATAAATGTGTTTGTTTAAATGCAAGGAGCATAGTAAACAAAAGAAATGATCTAAACAATATGGTAGAAGATATTGACCCTCACATAATAGGTATAACTGAATCTTGGGCCACACCCGATATATCCGATGCCGAATTAGGAATGACAGGGTATGTAATGTTTAGGAAAGATAGATTAGGAAGAAGGGGAGGAGTTATTTTATATATTAAAGAATCCATCCAAGCTTATGAAATAAAATTAGAAAAAGAAGCAGAATGTGAAGAAGCTGTCTGGTGTAACATAGTTACAGGAAAGTCAACATTAACGTTGGTTAGTGTATCGGAGTCCAAACATAAGCATGGAAGAGAATGAAAAAATACATAACGCTATCAAAGAAGTGAGTAAACAGGACTGTATTATATGGGGGATTTTAACCATAGGCATATACAGTGGACATCTCTACAGAGTACCGGGAGAGAGGATCAAGAGTTTTTAAATTTAGTACAAGATGTTTCCTTTCTCAACATGTGTTAGAAGCAACTAGGGGCGAGAACGTGTTAGACATAGTGAGCTCACAGAAGGAATTTGTTGATAATGTCAAGATATGTGAGCCACTGGTTGTGATCACAACCAGATACATTTATCATCAAAGTAAAGGGAGAACGGAATAGAAAAATAAGGTACAGGAAAAATTTTCACAAAGGAAGATATAAGGACATGAGGGAATATTTAGCAAAGATAGACTGGAATAACACACTGAAGAATAAGACAGCAGCAGAATGCTGGAATATTTTAAAGAGTGAAATTGACTGCGTCGTTGACAAATTTGTCCCCTTGAAAAAACAGGGGAAACGGTCAAAGAAGAAACACTTATCGAAGGAAGCCATTAGAAAAATCAAGTACAAGCAAATGATGTGGAAGACATATAGACATACCGGAAGTGAAGAAGACTATAGCATTTATAAAGAAGCACTTAATCAAGCTACAGCTGAAATTAGAAATTCAAAGAGAAGCTACGAAAAAAATAGCTTTTAATATAAAACATGACAGCAAGAGTTTTATGCGTATGTTCGAAGTAAACAGAAAGTTCAGGATAAGGTCGGTCCTCTAGAAGGTAGTGATGGAAACATAATAACAGAGGGATTCTTAATGGCAGAAAACCTAAATGAGTACTTTAGTTCGGTGTTTACCAGGGAAGATATTAGTATATTACCAGTACTTGAGACTAAGTTCGAAGGGAGAGAGTTTGACTATTTAGGACAACTATTTGTAACCCCAACAATGGTAGCTAGGAAAATAAGAGATATGAAGGATAATAAATCACCTGGAGTGGATGGGATTCCTCCCAAATTACTATTGGAAATTGTAGAACAAATCAGCATACCGCTTGCAACAGTGTTCAATTTGTCATTAGAGGAGGGAATAGTTCCGTTAGAATGGAAAGAAGCAAACATTATACCATTATTTAAAAAAGGTTCGAGAAACAAGTCAGAGAACTATAGACCAGTTAGTTTAACATCGGTGATTTGCAAACTATTAGAAAGACTAATTAGAGATCACCTGGTTGATTTTCTTGTTAAAAATAAATTGATAAACCCATCTCAACATGGGTTTTAAAAGCGAGGTCATGCTAACAAATATGTTATGTTTTTGGAAGATGTCACAAAGTGGCTAGATGATGGATCACCAGTAGATATAATCACTAGATTTTAAAAAAGCCTTTGACAAAGTCACAAAGATACTACTTAAACTAAAGGCCCATGGCATAGGAAATGGAATGATCAACTGGATAGAAAAATGGCTTATTGATAGAAGACAAAGTGTAGTTGTTGATGGGGAGGTTTCAAACTGGAAAGCGGTTTTGAGTGGAGTACCGCAGGATCAGTACTGGGACCTATTTTATTCTTATATATATCAATGATTTGGATGATGACATAACAAGCAAGGTGTTGAAGTTTGCGGACGACACAAAAGTGTTTAGGAAAATTAAAAGTGATGCAGATAGACAGCATTTACAAGATGATCTTAATAAGTTGATAGAATGGTCTGAGAAGTGGCAAATGCTGTTTAATTTTGGAAAGTGTAAGTGCCTTCACACAGGACATGGGAATGAAGATGCACAATATACAATGGGTGATACTGTACTAAATACTACCTTAAAGGAAAAGGACTTAGGGTTAACTATTAGTGCTGACATGAAGGTATCAGAGCAGTGTGGAATTGCAGCAGCGAAGGGAAACCAAATTCTTGGATTAATTAGGCGAAATATAGTGTACAAAGAAAAAGAACTAATAATACCGCTGTATAAAACAATAGTTAGGCCTCACTTAGAATATTGTATACAAGCATGGAGGCCATATCGCAAGAAGGATATTGATATGCTAGAAAGAGTACAAAGGAGAGCAACCAAAATGATACCAAAACTCAGGAATATTAGTTATGAAATGCGTCTAAAAGAATGTGGTTTAACAACACTAGAAACCAGAAGATTGAGAGGAGATCAGATTGAGGTGTTTAAAATATTGAATGGATATGAAAATATTGACAGAAATATTTTTTTTCACAGTCAATGAAGAGAGAGAAGGACTAGAGGACATGGAGTTACATTAGCAAAGAAGCAGTGTAGACTAGATATTAGAAAATTTTCATTTTCACAAAGAACAGTAAACGAATGGAACAGATTATCAGCTGATTGTGTAGGTGCTAGTAGTGTTAATATATTTAAAAATAAAATCGACATATACCTAAGACGGCGGGGTATACTTAGATAGATAGGTTGGACTCTCGATAAGCCAAATGGCTTCCTAGTCCACCTGCCATCTAGAGTTGAATCTCTAGGTGGCAATCTTGTTAAATCTTGTTAAATCTTGTTAAATCTTAATACTTACCACTCCCCACCAGAGGGCGTCAGCGTAGGTACCGAACTTTGTAGGGTTTCGATCTTTTTCGGCGAGAAATACAAGAAATGACGAGAATATCAAACCAAGGAACCCTATGTAAAGTGTAGTGAAAAGTTCCTGAAAGAAGAACATTTGTAGAATGTTGCAGTTATATGTAATAAACAATAGTTCATTTCAATGTTTATCACAGTTTGCTAATAGTAATAAAATAAAATTAATATGTGTTTTATTTTAACCTACTTTGAAACACCTAGATAACAGAAAGTTGTAATTTACTAAACAACACGTAACTACAGATAATGACGACAAAATAACAATGAAATCTATTGTTTACGAATGTACATTGCACTGCATAACAAGGGCCTACCAGACGTATACTAATCTTACCAGCAAATAATTAAGCTTTCCAAAAACAGATGTTTTATCGCAAAGAAAAACAGTTAGCGTCTACGAAATATACGACAGAACATATGGGATCACAGGAATATACGATAGGACAGGAAAAGGAAGACGACACAAAATGTGCCATGTGACCCCCATGTAACAATACTGTTCTTTTTGGTTGCTTATATATTATAGAGTGTAATGTTGTTGTTGCGAAATAAAATTTGATTTCATTTGATATGACTACTACTCCTGTCCGGCATCCATTTTGATGGTTTGACGGTATTTGTTGCTAAGCAACAGATCGCCTGTTGTGACGGACACACCCACTGTACCTGTCTGTGAGCCCACACGACGGACCCTAGCAACTTCCACGACCCCCCGCGACGGTCGACGCGCACCATGCGCAGTATCTGAAAGAAGCGCAGACCGCGCAGGGCGGAAGTGGCGAACACCTGCCCACTGCTGCCTAGGCACAGGATGATGACACTCGCCACGATGACGACCATGTCTGGCGTGACACAAACACAATAACATCAACATGACGTAAGATAGTAGGAATTATCACATCCCCTACAGCTGCCATATATATATATATATATATATATATATATATATATATATATATATATATATATATGTTTGTGTGCTGTGTGTTGTGCGTGCGTGGTGCGTGCTGCGTGCGTGCGTGCGTGCGTGCGTGTGTGCGTGCAATTGGTGCTGCATGCGTGCTGTGTATATAAATAAATATGTAAATAAATATATATATAACATTGACACGATGAAATTAATAATAATAATAAATTATAATATATACTATCATCAAAAATGAGATACACTTTGCACTGTGGAGGATATCAACAACATAATAGTTAAACCACGTGGTAATGTATACATACATATACACAGTAAAATCAATGTTGTATGTAAACAAGTAGTAGGTATATCATTAAACAAATAGAACTGTTGGTGGCCATTCCAACAACAAAAATAAACATAATTAATGATCAAATATTGGAATAAATATGCTAAAATTATATGAAAATAATATAAGATAGAAAAATAGATAAAAAAATATGATAAAACTACGTGGCAATGTTATATATATATATATATATATATATATATACACACACACACACACACACACACACACACACACACACACACACACACACACGGGGCTACCGTGGCGAAACGAATCGAACTAGCCAATTCTAGATGGTGCCCGGTCAAGATATTCCCTGTGTGCAAACATACTGGTTACTTTACCGGCAACATTAATGACAATTGGATACACCATAAACTGTTCATGCCATCTACGGACGCTGCGGCAACGAACGTTCGGTGCGACATCCGGGCATTACAACTTCTGGTATAACGAACGACTCACCTATAATGCAAAAGGGACGCCGAATGAACTGAATCCGTCCCGAGAAATCTTGGTAACATGATCGGCAGCCGGCGGACCAGATACGCACAACGAATTCCAGTATGAACCAAATGACCATTAACAGCTCCTAGAACGAAAGAATGAGCGAATGGGTGAACGAACGAACGAACGGACGGACGGACGGACGGACGGACGGACGGACGGACGGACGGACGGACGGACGGACGGACGGACGGACGGACGGACGGACGGACGGACGGACGGACGGACGGACGGACGGACGGACGGACGGACGGACGGACGGACGCACGAACGAACGAACGAACGAACGAACGAACGAATGAACGAGTAAGTGAACGTGATAATAAGCATTATGAAATGTTTGCATGAGCACATGATGTGATAGGTATAATGCAGCGATTTTCGATTATATCTCCACGTAAGATTAATCACACCTGATAGAACAAATTACGTTTTATCCGTGGACGAACCAACAACGATTGAATATAGATGTGGACAAACAGTAAGTATTCTCCATTTGTAAGATGAATAATGTATTGTGTATGTGTCATTACCAACACTCACCACCATGTACAACAATCACCATCATGTACAACACTCACCACCATGTACAACACTCACGACCATGTACAACAATCATTATCATGTACAACACTCACCACCATGTACAACACTCTCCACCATGTACAACACTCACCACCATGTACAACACTCACCACCATGTACAACACTTTGCTGACGAGTTCTTCAAATATGGGTATGGTGGCAAACACACTGAGTATCAGACAGAGAAAGACGACCATGAACCTGCAACCAAAAGACACAGTTATGTAGTGAGCGCTAACAATGGGGCATTGTAAGAGCATATCATCCCAGGGGCCGAGGTGCTCTCACACGCCTCCGTGTAACATTGGAATCTGTTTTACTCGTTACCATGGCGATCTAGTAAACTAGAACTGTAATTATTTGGAGTTGCTTAATGACGTGGCTACTGCAATGTGGTGTGATTTACTGTTGTTCCTTTCTGCTATGAATGACAACAAATGAAAACAAAGGTTACTGTATATTTATGCACTTGTTATTTTATTTATTTTATTTCTTCTAATCGTTACACCGGTTCACAGCATATACATGGGACGAGTTCAGTTATAAAAAGATCCACGAAATGAAGTATAGAGAGGGTGAAGAGAGGGGTGGAGGGAGGGATGAGAGGCGGGGAGGCGGGGAGACTGGGAAGCAGAGATAGGGAAACAGGGAGGCAGAGATAGGGAGACAGGGGAACAGGAAGACAGGGAGGCAGGAAGGCAAGAAGGCTGGGAGGGGGCGACCGGCAGACAAGAGACGACCGGACAGGCAGACAGCCAGACAAACACATAAACACTTAGACACATATACACTGAGAAATTCACCCACACAGTAACAACGAGAGATTGCGCCAAAGCACGTCGTGGTGGCGTGAGGACGAAGACCAACTAGTGACAAGAACTGTCACCGTCTGACGCGTCTGTCCATCTCCATTGCAGTAATGTCTTTCAATTACTTGCGCACTTACTTAATCACCACCAGACCCCGCACCGAACAGATGACGGCAAGAAAGCATGGCTTCATCACTTAATAAATGGCAACTGGAACACACTGCAACGTAACGCCGCCACGGTCGCCAGGCCTGTGTTAAAGTAATTAGGCGGAACTAAGACGACTGGCTGAGAAGCAATGTCCTCAGAGATGACCGCTCGTCTCATGGTCAGAAGTGTTAGTGGCATTGTCGGGAGAAGGGCACTGCATTACCCGCATGATTGCTTACATTGATTACGACTTACGC
>JAODUO010000219.1:67500-87500 GCA_025642075.2 Ridgeia piscesae | reverse complement strand
TCAATATCAGGTGTCTGTTGTGGGAGCTAGCGGCTTTACGTCATCTGTGTCTAGTGACCATATTCAGCCACACCCCTGGACAACGAACCAGCTAGAAAAGCCGGACACGTACGCGATGTTCTCTGAGGAGCTGGGTCGAGAATATGGAGAACCTTTAACAGGTGCCAGAGCTCGCAGTCGCTACAGTCCACCGACCGTTCCACGACGATGCACCGGAAGTTGCGGGACTTTAAAAACGTGACATTTCAGACAGACGTTTAGTCACGTGCCGTTTGTAACGACATGCACTTAAATTACCAATGGCACATTTCTTAAATTGACCAAACCTCAAATCTCGTGCACTAAGCACGGATGTGGGCAGCTGTACTCAAGTGTAAATTAGAACGAGGCAAGAGCGGGAGGCTGGGGACAACGATGCAGTCAGACGTGGGACTTAATGACGCAACAACAGAACCTGGCGCCACCCAGATGACTCTGTCACGTCATGCAAACAACACAGACCAGAAATGTTACTTTTCAGATAGTCAGTTAGTCAAAAGT
Organism: Ridgeia piscesae; assembly: GCA_025642075.2. Lineage (NCBI taxonomy): Eukaryota > Metazoa > Annelida > Polychaeta > Sabellida > Siboglinidae > Ridgeia > Ridgeia piscesae. The sequence goes on along the minus strand of JAODUO010000219.1, from coordinate 86,960 downwards.
ACACATTGACACTTAATGAAGATAATATGTTATTCATGTACACCACCAACATTTTCAACTTGAACGGAAGGTAATATCATATATTTTTATTGAAAAATTGTGTACAATGTTAGACTGTTATTCTAACGTAGTATATCATTTCTCATGAGGAATAGGCTAAGGATAATCAGCTGACGTAGCCAATTTCATTGATCACTTAATTAACAAAGCTTGCCCACCCGTGGCTGAGATGCTCTGTGTCGGTAAGTCTCGCGGGAGGTGAAGTTAAATGTCTTTGCAGTACTCCGGGAGGTGTAGTTGGGAGTTTTTGGATAGCCTCAAGAGAGACCTAATCCTGAGGTTTCTGATTAGCAGGAAGGTGAGGTTTTTGGAGGAATTTCAAGGAGGTGCGATTGGAGATTATTGGAGGGCCTCAAATGGGTTTCTGGTGTGTTTCGAAACGGGTGCATCCGGAGTTGACGAGTTGTGGAGATCAATTGGACGTGTTAGCCACCCCACATATTACCTTCTGTGATGCCCTGGATAGCGGAATGTCGTCTCCAACGTTATACCCGTACCGCAAATGGTAAAATTATCATAATTGATCCATTTTCCCGTGTTACTTGTAGGTGCTATGTAGGTTTTCTGATGTTGTCAGACTTTGTACAGAATAAGTACTTACAGTAATGTCAACGGCGAAGGTTAATGAAACAACGCGACAATCGCGAATGAATTACTGCGTGTCGCATCGGTGACACCTCGCGTTAACCAGCTTGTGAAACATTAACGACTTGTTATTCTTCCGTCTTTCGTAAACCGCCAAACGCCCCGCTGCTAACGGACGCGCTAACGACTTGCGCTAACACAAAGCCATACGGCACCTGACATGGCATCTGGCTCATTGTCAGACTCGATCATTCCAACACAAACTCGGTTTGTATTCAAACACTTTCTAATTACTGCTCGTAATCGAGTCTTCTGTATTCTGCCTCGTCGTGTATTGCCTGGCCAAGTGTTGCACCTGTTCAACACTCGCCGCGCAGGTCAATGTAATATTCAATGATGGACATTACTAAGAACATCTAACGTAGCATATGCCACTGGAACAACCTGCCTATGGAATTAAAACAATGTAAATCTAAAACAGTTTTAGAAAAAAGTAACGATCCTTCTATTTAATAGATTGTTAGGTCATGAATTATAATCTTAAAATGGCATTTTAATATAGTTTTATTAACCTATCTTACTATGTATTGTCACATTGTCTAATTAATAACATTTATTTATCTGTATTTAAAATATTGACATATTTGTATTTTATTTGTCTGTATTTATTTATCTGTATTTAGTTATCTATTTATGGATTAATTTATTATTTATGTATGTATCAATTTTTTTCTTAAACTATGAATATTTTTATGAGGACCACATTGGAAATAAGTGTACCTTTGTGTGCTTTAATGTGTTTATCCTCGGTAATATTATATATATGCTTATTCTTTTATTTGCTTTTGCATCTAAACGATGCTTAATTGTCATATATATATAATGTTTACCACATAAACTCACTCACCCACTCACTCACAGCGTTTACAATTAGCTTTTACCTTATTCTGTTTTCAAATCATTCCATATAATCGTCCCTATTCAGTTGTACGATAGGGATATCGGGTTATTGTCTGGCTTTGGCGTCCACCGTGTGAGGCTTATGCCGCCTGCAAACGCATCGTATCGTTTCGCGATGTATTCACTGGGCTCTCACGTTATCTGCCAGCTAGACTAAGCTCAATATATCCGTAGTGTACTGACAACAACACGCGGTGTGTTAAGCCGTGAATCTAACTTGTTTTGTTACAACATATTTACGCCTACCACTATAAATATTATGGCAGTACAAAAGCAGGCTAGTGTTTTCGCCGTACAAAGTGTGAGTGTGTGTGTGTGTGTGTGTGTGTGTGTGTGTGTGTGTGTGTGTGTGTGTGTGTGTGTGTGTGTGTGTGTGTGTGTGTGTGTGTGTGTGTGTGTCTGTGTGTGTGTGTGTTGTGTGTGTGTGTGTGTGTGTGTGTGTGTGTGTGTGTGTGTGTGTGTGTGTGTGTGTGTCTGTGTGTGTGTTTGGGTGTGTTTATATATATATATATATATATATATATATATATATATATTTTATATATATATATATGGAAATGTTAGCAGTTCATCTCCTTTCATATGGTAATTTAAAAAATAAAATATTTGTTTCTGCATGATGCACGGTACGTCATTGTAACAGTCGTTCCTCTATATAAAAGTGTTTCAGTTGATAGAAACGAAACGAGAGTTTAAAATCACTGAAAACCAGGTTTCTAGAAGTGATCGTTGGGTTCAATAACCACTGGAATAACTGTTGGATAAATGAGTCAGACAGCGTGCGTCATTCACGGTCTACGTCACTCAATTATACACACAATATGACGCCAAAGAAGTGGACCTTGTGTGTTTTCTGTGCACGAGGCGAGGATTACATGCATAACTATCTGTCAACCTACATTCAAACCATGGGCACGTTTATATAACCTACCAAATACAAAAACATACATAAGCAAATTTGTCAACCCAAAACACTCAGTTCAACGGTTGATAGCACCTCTAGGGCTCGTCCGATCCCCACGTATTGGTGCGTTCGAAAGCTTAAGCCTTCTGCTTATCAAATATTTTTAATGATTTCCCAATAGTCTTTTCTGAAATACTAAGTCCATACACAGCTAATCAGGAACTTGTTCAATAGTTTGGATATATGCATCTAATGGTATTAATAAAGCGTAGTGTTTTCAACAACACATGTGACTAGTATATCAATAGTTTACGTTATTGACAACAACACATTTTTATGAACCACGTCAACCAAAACTACACCGACATTACACCTCGGCGCTGATTGGTCAATTAGTTGCGCCATTGGCAAGATGTCTGCCTTCGTGATATTGGGCATTTTACTAGAAACGTCCACCACTTCGAGACCATATTCGGAGTTAACCACTCGTTTGACGACGCTGGTTGCGGTTGCAAATGGGTAATTTATATTAACTGTTTTGTGTGCATTTCATGTAAAAGTTGCCTTTTGTTACACGTGAATATTTTGGACATGTGTTGAATTGTATAGTTTTGCTCGTTTATCTATTTTTGATGATATTCACACTACTTTTTCATAGTTGGTCCACGATTTATAGCTATGGTGTGAGGATGTCATTCAAGACAGTTGCCATTTGGCTATTCATTTTACTATGTGGCTTCATACGAAATGCCGAATAGATTGAGGCGCATAGCCCCCCCCCTTTCCGCTAGAAATAATGCTAATGACTTTGTAGAGTGTATGCCGTGGTACAGGAATTAATTAATTACATTTACACATATATTGTTACCCACATAACGCCAAACAGCCAACAGTGTTAATACAATATGTCAGCAAAGCAATACATTATAATGCGACACCAAACGTCGTCCGGAAAGGATAATATTTCTCCGCGCATTGCGGGCAAAAGCATTGACCATCGGTGAATAATTATGTAAACATGGAATGTCACGCAACTGCCCATTAACAGTGTAATATCAACAGCAGCCTACGTGCATATTGCAATTAATTAGCAAACTCAAACGAGTGCAGACGATAAGAGAGATTGATGTTCTAGTATTTGATGGTCTTCATTCCGAAGGATGCTGAATTATTTACACAGACAAAGCTGTAAATGCGAGATTAATGTGTGTACGTTTATCCGACTCTGTCAACACAGTTGCGTGCCGTCCGGTGTTTAATCAACTCTTGCACATGGGAGGAAGAATACGAACGTAAATAAAGATTACGTCCATAGTTCGCTGTTTGGGTGTTACAACATATACGAAAACCACTGGACTCCTTAAAAACACTCTTATCACGTTATCACGTTGCTACGCAGTGCATGTGTACATGTGTGTGTGTGTGTGTGTGTGTGTGTGTGTGTGTGTGTGTGTGTGTGTGTGTGTGTGTGTGTGTGTGTGTGTGTGTGTGTGTGTGCGTGCGTGCGTGCGTGCGTGCGTGCGTGCGTGCGTGCGTGCATGCATGCGTGCGTGCGTGGTTGCCACACTTGCATAACGCACGACCGCATGCTTATATTTATTAATTGCGTGTGCGTAATTACAACGTAAACGGCCAATTAATAACGTAATCACGTCCACGTGATATTGGCAGGCCCCGAATTAACCTGGTTCAAGGCTGTATTGACGGAATTCAACTGATATTGGGCAAGGTCAGCAAGAACATTCGATTATGACGTTAGACTAATAAAAAATGGCGACGATGCATTTGCTCAGAAGCAACGCTCGGTAACCACGGCTGTTTAATGACGCCACTATCAGTCTAAAATGTCGATGATCGCCGAAGAAGCTAATTGATAGTCTATTCGTAATAGCATAGAATTGTCAGCTGATGACTGGCCACGAATTGTTCATATTCGTTTTGTCGTGACAAGGATCTCGACAGCTGTTTCGGCCGGTGTTTTGTTTGTGTCCCGGTGTCTGCTTCCGCAGACCGGGATGTCCTTGTGACACAACGACGAACGTCGCGTGGAATGATATTGTGTCGTGTGTGTCCTAGTGTTCCGTCGTGTGTCAGTTACTGTAGCCCTTTGTCTTGCGAATTGAGAAGTACCGGAGAGAGCCTGAGTGGATAGAGAGAGGGGGAGAGGGGGCGACGGACAGACAGACAGACAGAGACAGACAGACAGACAGACAAACAGAGAAGGGGAGAGATAGCGGGAGAGCCACACAGAGACAGAGAGAAAGGGGAGACAGAGAGGGGAGAGAGACGAGAGACAGAGCGCGGAGACTAGACCCCGAGTGTGCTGACGATGTATATTTACTAATATGTATTAACACGTCGTAGACCAAATCACTTTCATTGGAAAGTGAAAGGCTGTTAGGCAGTGTTGTTATTGTTAGACAATGTTAGCATTATTATTTGTGTGCAAGTATTACATGCTACATAGGCGATGGCACTGTTATGTCGCATGCATCGTCAACACTGTATGTAACATGATTGATGAAAACCAAAACTATTTCTTATCGACATATTATATTGTATCTGTACATGTTAGTATGCAATAAATGATGTCTATCTTCGCACACAAATTTTCGATTCACTTTGAAACACACATCTAACGCCACACGGCATCATATAATACTAAGGCATGTGATTTCCAGCTCTCTAAGTTGCCCCCGACCTTCCCGTGGCGCCACAATCAATGAGCAGCATTAGGGAGAAAGATGGCGTCGTAAATATTGCATGTTATTTGCGTTCGCCTTTGACACCAACAATAAAGCCATGTTGACCTATCATTGAAATAGATGTGGGTCTATGTGACGCGCTTCGCACAAACATAAAGGATCGTAGCGAAGGCTGTACCGGTTCTGACGTTGATATATACCCACAATTCATTGCTTATTCCCAGTACGTTGCGTCATAACTTAAAAACAGCCGATAATCTCAGCGCCTTTCCCACTGCGATAACGTAGCAACGCGTCTCACCAATCATTCTAATATATAAATTAGCACAAATATTACAGTTCGGCTCAGTGAAGTTCTAATAAGTGTACATCATCATTATAGGTGCTGATTTATCATTAGCGTAATCATCGCCGTCGTAGCAACAACGTTCATCATCGTCGTCGTAAACGTTGCAGTGTTAGTATTGATAACTCATCTACGCCGCTATTAATACGTGTCGATTAAGTTATTTATGTTATCATGACATAAGATATATATCCGCTGTATTCCACTATGGAGCGCACTTACCGAGGAAGCTGTCACCGCATCTACTACAGAAGTGTTCCAGAGAGCCGCAATCCCAGTCATTCAGTCATTGATATTTAGTAGTCTGTTTTTGTGCTAGTTATGAACTGTTTATATATTTACTTAATGTACTAATAGATTTATTGATCTATTTATTATTTTATTTTATTAACTTTTAGTATATTTTACACTGCAGGACAGTGAACTTTTATATATAATTTATTTATCTATTTAATGTATTTATTTTATTAACTTTTATTTTAGCACACAAATACGTTATAAACTGCAGGATAGTGAAATATCACTTTTAGCAGTGTACCCTTGAAGACTTGAAGATACATTATAAATAACACGAGAGCAACTAACATAAGTTGTTTCTAACTTGTAGAAAGCTATAAAATGTATGTATATTCTGTGTTACTAGTAGCATAATTAATTCTGATACAAGAGACAGAGAACCATGCAGGCATGTAGTGTATGATAATTCAGTGGTCTTCTAAGTAAACCAATATGACTAGCGTCCACCCCAGTATACATAATACATGTAATTACACACCTCTGTCGCTGGTCCGTAATGAAATAGTAATTGACGCTAAGTAATCTTCAGGATTATTACATGAGTATACTTGATATATTTATTACAGAAGTGACAATTTGCAACAAACCATGCATTGGTGGAGGCGACAGTTGGAGACTTGGTCGCCATTGAATTACCTCAGATAGGAGAAAGACCGTGTAGAACCGTAGAATATACCAAACATACTATAAAACGTCTAAATAGTCATCATTACGTTCACCGAAAAACACCGCTATTTGGCGGATATAGGTCAACGGGGAAAGGAAAATGAAGCGAACAAACAAGAGGCAGCAGAACTCGGCCATTCGGAGGAGATGCACTACTCCAAAGTTAGCGTATCAATATATAGATAGGCATATTATTATATAACCGTATCACGCTACAGAGGTGAAGTCCCAGTGGTCTACGAGTGACCTACACAACAGTTTCCCAACAAGATACGTGTCAGCCTGTGTCTCGACTTCCTAGTCTTAGACGATATAGGACTGACTAAAGTCGACAAAGAGAAACATTAACCATTCAACGCCACGACACGTGTGTTGGTGCAGGCGTGCCGTGTGTACGCTGCGGGTTTACACGTGCGTGTTTTACGATAATCAGCTGCGTCGTTTAATCCGAGCTATTGTTATCCACGCAGCCGCAATATCCAGTGACATCTTTCTTGGGTGCTTTCTTCGTGTGTGTGTGTGTGTGTGTGTGTGTGTGTGTGTGTGTGTGTGTGTGTGTGTGTGGTGTGTGTGTGTGTGTGTGTGTGTGTGAGTGTGTGTGAGTGTGTGCGTGGTGTGCGTGTGTGTGTGTGTGTGTGTGCGTGTGTGTGTGTGTGTGTGTGTGTGTGTGTGTGTGTGTGTGTGTGTGTGTGTGTGTGTGTGTGTGTGTGTGTGTGTGTGTGTGTGTGTGTGTGGTGTGGTGTGGTGTGTGTGTGTGTGTGTGTGTGTGTGTGTGTGTGTGTGTGGTGGTGTGTGTGTGTGTGCGTGTGTGTGTGTGTGTGTGCGTGTGTGTGTGTGTGTGTGTGTGTGTGTGTGTGGTGTGTGTGTATGTGAATTTCATCACAGAACACCATAGCTATGTTGTTGTTGTTGTTATTATTATTATTATTATTATTATTATTATTATTATTATTATTATTATCATCATCATCCTCATCATCATCATCATCATCATCATCATCATCATTATTATTATTATTGCAGCAGTAGTAGTAGTAGTAGGGAATATAATATTCTGGTCACATTGCCAAGATTTAGCTCAGTGTCGTCTGAATTCCCTTTAACACGTGTCGATTTTAATATCTGCAGAGAATGTTACAGGGCACAAGACCGTCGGTAAACATTGCACGTTAAACGTTCTGTGGTTTGTGTCAGAAAGACTAGAGTCTTTGACATCGGGTATTGCTCCGGCAGTGCACGCTACGGCTGCTTGTGAATCAGATTCGATTTCAAATAACTTCAATTGTTTGCATCGAGATATTCGATTATGAAGCTAACTGAACATAGTCCACGTGGGGTTAACGAACTTGTTCAGCAATTGCAATGAACCTTTCTTAGCTTGAGACCCAGACTTTCTAACCACTATGCCATGGGCCTTGTTGCATTATTGACCGCCCCTGTGGAACTGATGTCGTCGCCCAGGGGCATCGTGTCTTCTCAAACAGTGGTGCTTTTAAAGAATGCATTGGTCTCGTTTGTGACAAAATAAACGTTCTATCAAACAGTTCTTTCATGAGGACACCCGTTGTTGTGGAACTGACTTTTGAGTGGCCGCCTACAGACAAGAGAAGTAGGAACAAATCAACCTCTTTAACGTGCTGGGTCGGGTAATGGCGGATCTAATACATTTTAATTTGTGAACATGGAAGAAAAACACTTGTGCCGACTGAATTTGTGCGCTTTTAAGCATGACTATTATGCACTGTAAAGCGTCTAGCAGACAGCAGGTTAGGCAATTGTTCTCTCATAAATCATAAAACACGAACGACCTGATGAAAGCGATGGTGAAGAAGATTCAAAACTGTTTATGCACATAATGTTTTATAATGAGACAAAACGGTAAAATGGTCACCAACGTAAACATCCCCAGTGTGCTGTACACAGGAATAAGAAGGCACGGTCAGAGCGAACGAGACCTTGTTCATCACCTCCGGCTAATCATTGCAATTAACGACAGTGTCCGAGGCATCCGCGTGGACCACCGAGCTTCTGGGCAACGAAGCGGGCGGACGCGTGTTGCGTCGAGTCAGTGAACGCGGTGACGCAGAAGTCGGGGAAAGTGAACTTGACGCACAGAGAACGATATCACGCGAGACTTCGATCTAGGGTCCATGTGTGTGTGTTTTGGTTCAGTCTACTTAAACGCTATTTTGTATCTAGCTAAGAACTTATTTTAAAGCTTCTATGCCAGGCTATACCATATTCATAAGATGGAATACGAATTATACAATTGTGTGTCCGTGCTTCAGATATCAACACCTGAACGACTACAGACTCTGATTGGAGAAAGACCAGCCACGTTGTACATATCACTACGTGGACAATCAGTCTTGTCTTTATCGTCTTGTTCAGCAACATCTTGCAACAATTGTGTCTGTATAATTGGCTAGCCGAGACACTTAGCGATACTTTGGGGGAAAGGCAGTTACCCGCGGTAAGACGTTTGAAAATTGAAAAATTGTTTCAATGTAAATATTTTTTACGTCTGGCGCTATCGCGCAAGACAACGAACCGATGGCGTATGGCATACTCCACGTGGTCCTACACAGCCTATTGAGGTATTGATCCTCCAAGTTATCCAACACCCGGACGAATGTTTTAACAGCAAAATCTATTAACTAGATCACTTGCACAGCTTGATACACGAAAGTGACGAATGTGTGGGTCCATCAACACACCAACAAACACAGAAATACTGCTGTATATTATAGACTATTGGAAATACCGCTGTTTATTTATATTACTTTTAATATTGACATTTATCTTTCACGTTTCGATACTGTGCTTACATGTATGAAGGTGTTCCTGTCTGCTCTATATATCATCCATACATCAAGCGTTAAGCTTTATTAGTGTCCCGAAGTGTCCGTCAGCTCTCTAGCTCTCTTCTACTGATGTACGTTTTCACGTCTTATTCAACAGAGGTAAATTAGACTAAGTCACTTTGTCAGGTCACTTAAGTCACGGTCAGTGTTGGTCACCATCGTAAAGTCGTCAGCATATCGAAAGTTTGGCATATACGTGCTCACCGTGGGAGAGTCAATTAAACTAGTCCTGCTCCCATGTTCGCGGGGATAAGAAGCCTAAAACATAACATAGCCCGAAGAAGGCTTGTGTGCCCGGTGAGAGACTGGTCTCTCACTTGTTACGTCTCAGCGGACAGGTTGTTGGAAGTATTTAGGCGTTATCGTTGGTGCCACCCACCAGTGGAGGAAGTGCCGAGAGCATTATGAACGAACAGCTGTCAGGGTCATATATTAACACAGTCGTAACCAGAATGTATTATCTCAAGCCCATGACCACGATACTACATTTATGAGTGTGGGTTCACCCCGTACAAACGAGCATTTCAAATTGATATAAAAATAAGTCCACTCCCTCCATTGTCTCTCTCTCTCTCTCTCTCTCTCTCTCTCTCTCTCTCTCTCTCTCTCTCTCTCTCTCTCTCCTCTCTCTCTCTCTCTTTCTTCTCTCTCTCTCTTTTATTTCTCTCTCCCCCCCTCTCTCTCTCTTTCTTTCTCTCTCTCTCTCTATCTCTCCCCCTCTCTCTCTCTCTCGCTCGCTATATCCATCTATCTATCTATCTATCTATCTATCTATCTATCTATCTATCTATCTATCTATCTATCTATCTATCTATCTATCTATCTATCTATCTATCTATCTATCTATCTATCTATCTATCTATCTATCTATCTATCTATCTATCTCTCTCTCTCTCTCTCTCTCTCTCCCTCCCTCCCTCCCTCCCTCCCTCCCTCCCTCCCCCTCTCTATCTCCCTCACCCTCACCCTCTTTCTCTCTCTTTTCTTTCTCTCTCTCCTTTATTTTACAACTTGGAAAGTGTTATTTAGTAGTTTAAGCTGTGAAGGACGCTACGTACTAAATGTGACTGCTACACATATTCATAATCGATTGTTTGCTACATCTGAGCGTTGCCTTCACCCCGAGTGTCCGCGCCTCGGCCAGGGTCTGATGGATGCAGGTGCCCGGGGCCATAAGGGAAAGCACATGTGTTCTGGACAAGGGTTACCAGGCAGCGTCCCGATGGATGAAAGCAGCGAATAAAGAATTGACATTAGCCCGAGGCAAAGTAAAGTGACTCTTTAAATAAATAATGTTATCGTGTTTGACGAACGCATCCGTAATAACGTGCGACAAAAGGTTGCCAGTTGACAGTCCCGAGTGTCACCGCTGGCCGTCGTGATGGTTGGGCATGTGACCACGCAACGTCCTCTAGGGAGAGGGACAGGAACAAAACAAGGTAAGGACACGTGTGCTGTTAAAGTAATTACTTTATATAAAATCATCGTCACTCTCACATCATCATCATCATCGATTGTGGCTTAACAACCCTGGAGACGAGGAGATTAAGAGGATATCGAGTAATTGTTGTTTGGTGTTGATAGGGTATGAACATATTGATACAAACATTGTCCTCCATTAACAAGATAAACGGACTAGAGCTGAGTAGCGACACGTGGACGGCAGGTAGAGGACGCTCGATAAGTCACGTGTCTATTTATCCAGGTACTTCATCGTCGTCGTAGTCATCATCGTCATCATCATAACCACCACAATCACAGTCACAACCTCCACCGCCACATCACCATCACCCCACCCACCACTACCACCACCACCACCACCACCATCACCACCACCATCACCACCACCTCCACCACCATCACCATCACCATCCCCCACCACCACCACCACCACCACCATCACCACCACCATCACCACCACCTCCACCACCATCACCATCACCATCACCACCACCTCCACCACCATCACCATCACCATCACCACCATCATCCCCATCACCACCACCACCACCACCATCACCATCACCATCACCACCACCACCACCACCACCACCACACCATCACCATCACCACCACCACCACCACCACCACCACCACCATCACCCACCACCACCACCACCACCACCACCACCACCACCACCATCACCACCACCACCATCACCACCACCATCACCATCACCATCACCATCACCACCTCCACCACCACCATCACCACCACCACCACCACCACCACCACCATCACCATCACCATCACCATCACGCTCGATAAGTCACGTGTCTATTTATCCAGTTGCTTCATCGTCGTCGTAGTCATCATCACCACCACCTCCATCACCACCACCTCCACCACCATCACCATCACCATCACCACCATCACGATCACCACCACCACCACCACCATCACCATCACCATCACCATCACCATCACCACCACCACCACCACCACCACACCATCACCATCACCACCACCACCACCACCACACCATCACCACCACCACCACCACCACCACCACCACCACACCACCACCACCACCACCACCACCACCACCACCACCACCACCACCACCACCACCACCACCACCACACACACACCACCACCACCACCACCACCACACCACCACCACCACCACCACCACCACCACCACCACCACCACACATCACCATCACCATCACCATCACCACCACCACCACCACCACCACCACCACACCACACCACACCACCACCATCACCATCACCATCACCATCACCACCACCACCACCACCACCACCACCACCACCACCACCACCACCACCACCACACCATCAACATCACGACCGTGACGTGTTAATCAGAATGCCTGCTGCTGAAGGCGTCTGTTGTTTGAGACGTGACGTCAGAGATAATGGCGGCGTCTGATACGGGCCTTGTACTGACCTCGACGAATGGGACTAATCCTCTTACGGTGATACCGACATGGCATCGTCGGAATGTATTAGCAACGCCGCCAGCGATAGGAAAACCTATTTCAACCATCCAGAAGTATTGCTAGGCTTACATAGATTAACCACAACTTATGTAACTATAATCGAGAAAGTATTTGTATGCATGTGTGTCTGTTATGTTTTGCCTCCTACTTGGCTAGCATCACGAGCGCTACACTTCCAGGGATTAGCTGTGACCCGTTCATTGAAAAGTAATACTATTTTTGGAAGTCGTTGTATGACAACAGCGCATTTTCCAATCCATCTTCCGATCGGTAGGACACGTTTCACGCTGAGATATACTGATAAAAAATTTCTAAGTTACGTCAGAGTTGTTAAACGTGATACGAAGACGTCAGAAACGGTCTTTTGTGATTGTGTGTACATAATATCATTTGCTACTACCAGAAATACTATTAGGCATTTGGTAATCGGTACAGTAAAAAACGTACACAATCATCTGCGACGGCCTAGAAGGACACGTGAGTTGCAGTGCTGATATTGGATGAATTCTACACGTTAGTGATAGATATATTTAATGATGACGTTTCTTATACTTGATGTACATGGTCTAGGAAAACGCATTCGATTTGTTCTCAATGTTCAGGCTTATTTGTATGCTGTATATATAATGTTTCAGTGTTCTACGGAAATTTATTTATACGAGCTTTGAAAATAAATGATCAATCCTCACAAATGTTATAAATTCGATAAAAATACAAATGTGCGATTTACCAAACGTACGTTTCTTACAACAGCCAATAACTAATGGCCAACTCATGAAACATCGCCGGCTCTAATTATTTCTCCCATCGCAACAGTGTGATAATTATTTTCAATTACTAATTGTTATTATTAATTATCAAGTATAAATTCCTAAATATTATAATCCAACATTAAACAAATTTAATCAAACTAGTCCATGTGGCACTGGAGTGATACGTCCACGGAACGTTTGACAGTCAAAATACAGATAGATCATGAACAACGATGACACTCATCACTCGTCTCTTATTGGTTTTTATAACTAGTCGTGTTTTTCGTTGATCCTTCTCTTTGGACTAACAATACTTGCACTGACAAATGGCTTGCATTGTGTAATAAAAATCAGTCCTAGTGTCGATAAACATTAAGGTTGCATTTTGTATTCCTCTGGTCGAGTGCGTGTGACCTGCGGTCTCGTCAGTTGTTGCCAGGCGCCAGTCGCGAGAGATGGTCGGACTGCGAACAGCTTTCAGGCGGCACCGTCATGCCTTAGCAAATACCGTAAATATGGTCAATAAATCGTGTAAGTGGACCGAACCGCAACGGACATTAGACAGCACTTGACCAAAGGCACCCGATGGTGTCAGCAATAGCGTCTGTCGTTGAGTTATGTTACCCTCGGGGTCAATATCGCTGTTATCCGGTTCTTCTCGCTTGCTCCGCTGAGTTGCCATAATGACACTATGTGAATGATTGTCCTGTCTCGGAATGTTATGGGAATTTGGTTGACGAATGAAAACCAGCAAAAGGCATCAATGGAAAAGGAGTTATGGGAGGATAAGACAGACCGAAATACAATGAGAGATTGGGTCGTTTGTAAGACAGGGAGGGAATCCAACATAACCGGCGCCCTTGTTAAACCAACGCTCGGGAAATGAAGGCTATTCCAGGCAAATAAAACGAAATGTAACATATATAAATATGTTTTCATGTAAAAGTCTGCCTCTGCCTCTGCCTCTGCCTCTGCCTCTGCCTCTGCCTCTGCCTCTGCCTCTGCCTCTGCCTCTGCCTCTGCCTCTCCTCCCTGCCTCTGCCTCTGCCTCTGCCTCTGCCTCTGCCTCTGCCTCTGCCTCTGCCTCTGCCTCTGCCTCTGCCTCTGCCTCTGCCTCTGCCTCTGCCTCTGCCTCTGCCTCCTCTGCCTCTGCCTCTGCCTCTGCCTCTGCCTTATGTCTCTCCCTGCTTCTCATACTTATACTCCGTCTCTCTCTGTCTCTCTCTGTCTCTCTCTGTCTCTCTCTGTCTCTCTCTCTCTCTCTCTGTCTCTCTCTGTCTCTCTCTCTCTCTCTCTCTCTCCCCCTCTCTCTCTATCTCTCTCTCTCTCTCTCTCTCTCTCTCTCTATATATATATATATATATATATATATATATATATATATATATATATATATATGTGTGTGTGTGTGTGTGTGTTATATCCAGTCGATGTGTTCTTAGACACAACAACTCGGTGCGATGTATTTCTGTACGACACTATTTTGTCTGTGTACGCCAAAGTTTACTGAGTAAGAGAGACAAAGGCGGAGAGGCAGAAAAGAGAGAGGCGACTAACACAACGAGGCGGAGAGGCGGAGAGGCGGAGAGGCGGAGAGGCGGAGAGGCGGAAAGAAGGAGACGCTGAGAGGAGAGAAGGGGATGTGGAGAGTTGGAGAGGCTGAAAGGGGGAGATAATTTGATGCAAAAATGATAAGAGGCAAAGAGGTGGTGAGACTAGAGACGGACGGGCGGAGAGACTGACAGTGTAATGCAAGCAAAAGTGGGCGAGCAAAAGGTCAGTTGTATTTCAATGTTTCGCTAACATTCGACTACGACGCCGTCACCCTCGACAACAAGGAAAACCGCGGAGCCGCCAGGAAGGACGCAGCCGGTATTAAATCTCCGTATAATCGAGCATTGTGTTGTCTTCGAGGAACTTCGTCTCGGTGTTTGCATCCGCCGGCATTACGCGTACGCATGATCGCGGTTAATTTTGTCGTAAAATGTCAATTTCGCGCTCCAACGACATGATCGATAGTGTGAAGTATTTTGTACGTACGTTTTTTACTTCTTTGCGCACTTCGTGTATTGGTGGTAATTAAGCATGGAAAGTGAACTTCGTCACCGTATGGGGCACATTGTGTAAGTATTGAATCTTTGTTATCAACTGACAAGAAATCACGTTAAGACCTAACAACTTGCGGGCTCGCTGGAGTTTTCATGGGAATAAGTTAATAATAATAACAACAGCAATAATAATAATAGTAACATTTAGATTACTTCTCTTGTGTCATACTCGTCATTGCAGAGACAAACGAGTTGGACAATCTTACGATCGATGGGCAAAAACAGAAGCATCAACAACCCTCGCATCAACAACAACTTGAAGACAGAAGGACAAAAGCAAAAACACACCCAAAAAAAGGCAGCCCCCCGCACCCAAACAACAACTTGAAGACAAAAGGGAACAAAAAAGCGGGACAAAAAATTAAAAAAACAGAAAAGTCGCATCAACAACAACTTGAAGACAGAAGGACAAAAGCAGACACATCAACAGCAGTCGCATCAACAACAACTTGAAGACAGAAGGACAAAAAAAAAAGACCAAAAAATTGAAAAAAAAAAAATCCCCAAAAGCACTCGCGTAAAACATTGAGGACAGAAACACTCACATAAGCAGATGGTACGATATTGCTCTCCAGTCTTTCGGCCTCTCCAGGAAGTTGTAGATCTTCGCCTGCGCGCGCCGCGAGCGAGCGTCCCGGAAGTGGGCGCGGTAGTTGAGCGGCTTGCCCAGCAGCGACATGCGCGGTTCGCGGTAGCGGGCACTGGTGCGGTGCCCCGTCGCCGCCTTCCCGCACGCGTTCCGCGGCGAGTCTGTCGGTCTCGGCCCGTCCAGCTCGTGCATATCCAGAAATTCGACGTGCACCGATTTGTCGCCGCCGCCGCCAGCCTTCTTGTAGCGCGGCGCGTCTTCGGCGCGAGCGAACAGGCGGCGTTCGTCGACACCGTCCCTGTGGCCGTGGCTGTGGCTGTCCACGTCGAACCTCGCCGCCTTCCGCTCCACCATCACGCGATGTCCCGCTGACAGACGCGCTGCTGCCGCCGGTGGTGCCGAGACGATGGTCTCCCTGTCACAGCTGCTGTTGGCCGGGCCACCGCCGACGCTGATGCCGGGTCGGCCGTGGGCATGTCGGCGTAGACAACGGGGTCGAACACCCGCTCACGCGAGGCATCCCGTCGACGCAGTGACGGCGGTTCTGAAACGAACAATGTGTCGGTAGTGTGGTAACTGTGGCGACATAGCAACGACAAATTCAGTTAAATAAATGTGTGCGAGTCAACGTTTTGTTCTCATATCGAAATATGAAATTTGATCTTATACAGTTAAGCGTAAACTAAGACTTCCTCGCACAGATACACATGAAATAATTATAAATATGTCAACAGTAGATGCATTTGTTTGGTCTTTGAATCATACTGAATTAGTGGCGTAGCCGAGGGGCATGCCACCAATCCCAGGAAATTTTGAGGGTAGGGAACTGCCTGATGAATATAGTGACAAAGTACAAAGGTTATAGGGATGCCTGTGTTGGACTTCCGTTCCCAGTCCTACCCTTTGGCAAAGAAATGTGGGCACTCAAGTGTCGAACCCGGCCCAACCTCAATTTCACCGTTATACCTGTATCTTCGTCAATATATTTGATATTTAATTTATTAAACGTAATCATTTAACATCATCCCATGCACATTTATGTTCCAGTAATTCCAAAAACAGTGCGTCTTTGCGCATTATTGAGGCATAAAACTGTGTATTGCTCATTCCAAAGGAACAGCGCAGTGACACACGGCCGTTCACTTGCGGCTGACACAAACAGGGACACTATTTTTGGTCTCAAAGTGTGTATAAAACGAAATATTTGTAAAACATAAATATTCCTGGAAATTATGTCATTTGGGTTAGAGTTAGGATGACCAATCAAGTGTAGGCAAATATACAATTGTAGCGACAACATCGAGGTGGCTCCGAATTATACTCAAGTGCCGAAATATGTTTTATTTCTAATAGAATTCAGTTACCCAATGTGGAGGAATTCTCCATTTCTGTCGCAGGCGACACGCACTCAGCTATCTGGAGCCTAATACGTGACATAGCAACGAAAATGTCATCATTCTCAAAGCAGTATGTGATGGAAAATATATATATATATATATATATATATATATATATATATATATATATATATATATATATATATATATATATATATATATATATACTGGATGCGGATGGCCCCCTCCACGCCACTGTACTTAATGGAGTTGATTATCTTTCTATGCACTGGCATTTTGGAAATAAACAGTTTTACAGGTATGCCATTTATAATAGACCCACTTGTTGTTGTCAATTACAAGACTGTATCCAACAATTATTATTGCAATTATTACGGCAGTAATCACCCGCGGTCTTCAGACCTCCTAGGCACCTGCCCTTCTTATTAGTCTCATGTCATATGCCAACTTTGGAGCCTTGTAATAGCATCTCCCAAGTACCGATGTTCGTTTGTTTCTTTCTACGTCTATTCGTCTTTTAACCATCTTTAGTCTTTGATCTGCCGAAGTATTTAATAAAACCAATATACTTATTTAGTGGTTTACACGTGTGTTTAAGATTTTACTTTTTAAACAACTTTTCGCTAGGAAAAATAAAACACTCTCCTCCAGATGGCGAAACTACAGGAATTAGTTTTTAAAATCAAAAATAATGTAAACGTGATAATTGCTGGTTTTGATAAATTAGAATAAGAGATAATAATCTCAAAAATACAAATATCCAAGGTATCGTACACACAAGTAGCATGGTAAAACCTTACAATAATATAGTAGGGTCATGTGGTTGGTACCCTAGCGCAGCGCAGGGAGGAGTGACGTCATAAGTAGGTCAAGGTCAAATATCAAGGACACCGATTGCATAGCGCCCCTGGCGGATAAATGTTGTGAATTACAAACTAGGTCAAAGAAGTGGCATCCCTAGCGGATAGGTCGTGAGCTAATACGGTCATAATTCATGTGTCTTATTTTTAAAAGTAGGTCAAAATAGTCAAAGGTCATGCAGCGCCCCTTGCGGATATGTGATGAACAAGTGGCGCCCCTGGCGGGTGGGTCGTTAACTAGTATTATCAAAATGCCTTTGTATTATTTGTAAACTAGGTTTTTAAAAATAATCATATGCAAGTTGCGACCCTGGTGGATATGTCATCAACTATACAATTGGATAAAGGTCAAACATCAAGGTCAAAGGTCATCGTTAGCGTTAAACGTCATGATCACGTTTGGCACGTAGGCCACTTGGGCTACGTTCGTCACATAGGTCACCAACATATCCTCATCACCAGTGCCCGACTCGACGAGGAAGTAATTGTTATAGTTCACGAATGCGTGTCTTTTGCACTGCAGATTACCACGGTCGTTAATGAGTGATTGTGTAACATATAAACTCAAACCCATGCGAGAAAACGTGCCTAGTCGTGTATGACTAGGTTGATTATACCTTAGTTACACTGTGCTACTTTATACTGGTGGTTGCATAGCATTAAGCATACTTGTTTGATTTTAGTTAATGAATTTTATTGAATTAATTTATTTCATTTATGTTATTGATTTTCCCCGTGGAATTGTGAATATGAGACTTGGTGAGTGGCTATATAACATATCAGCACAACTTCATAAGGGAAACTGTCCCTAGACATGTATGGTTTGGTTGATCAGGTGGCGGTTACAATGTATTACTTCGCTGGCAACCCATAGTGATACTGGCATATGTATTAAACGTGCCTAGACTTGTCTGGTTTTGACCACTTCATCATATCGTATTACATTATTGCTTTATACGATTGATTGTATATCAACATATAACGTGTGTAGACATATCTGATGATGTGTAGGTGACCTACGTGAGGAACGTGACCTGAGTGGCCTACGTGAGGAACGTGACCTGAGTGGCCTACGTGAGGAACGTGACCTGAGTGGTCTACGTGCCGAACATGGGTGCAGAAATTTATCTTGATAAATTTATCCAATATTCACCGGAAGACAGATTGAAATTGTAATATTGCGCATGCGCAATTGTGTTTTTCTAAGATCTGTTCCCGATAGAGATACGAATTATGACCGTACTGTATCACGACCTATCCGCCAGCGGCGCCACGTGTTCTTTGACCTAGTTCACCACTTATCCGCCAATGGGCGCTGTGTGATCTTTGAACTTGACGTTTTACCTTGACCTAGTTATGACGTCACTCCTACCTCACATCCTCTCCGCTCCGCGCCATGCCAGGGTACCAACCATAAGACCCTACTATACTACTTCTTC
>JAODUO010000219.1:50000-62500 GCA_025642075.2 Ridgeia piscesae | reverse complement strand
GTGGAGGAGTTCTGGTTAATGGTGGCCTGATTGATTGGCGGGTAGACGTAGGATGACGGCTGGTTCCACCGTTGTGTCACATACAGCGCTGGTTGTTGAAATTAATTAGAAATCGACGGGACGGAAGAAGCGAAGAAAAACGACACACAAGACGGTTTAACTGTATCGATGAGTCGATATGTTTACGTATGTTGGACTACAGCGTAATTAGCGTTGGTCTGCCACAGTAATGATGGTTAGGTCAATACAAATCAATTTATGAATCCGATACACACAGGACTGCTGTCGTCACGGCGTAGGGTTTATATTTCTTGTTGGTTCCAGTCTTCATTATAACTATGCGTAGCTTATCCCGAACATAAAACTGCAATGACATTAGTAGTAGTTACCTTGGAGAAAGAGTGAACTATATCTGATTGGCAAAGTCCGTATAGAAATTGGTGATTGTTCGAGGAAAATACACCCATGCACACACCCACCCACACACACACACGCACCCATGCACACACACAAACACACACAAACACAAACACACACATACACACACACCATATATATATATATATATATATATATATATATATATATATATATATATATATATATATATATATATATATATATATATATATATATATATATAGTATATGAATACCATCGACTCAGCAGTTGAACAAGATTGAGCGAGATTGACATTAGAATAAATGGCTCAAAACAAAAGTCAAATTTTGAAAGACGAAAACATAGAGAAAAACATCAGTGCAAACACTGACGAAGACAGAATTATAGAAATACCCTATCTGCGAGGCCTAGGCGGCTGAACAGGCAGCAGAATGCGTGACAGAGAATGTGTGAAAGCCGTACCAATCCACGGGTGTACACATTGGCGAGGTACAATTATTTCATAAAAGTACCCAACAATCGTATCTATCTTAATTAAGAAATTGACATATTCAGACGTTACAGCGGGTACGCCATCGCTACGCTTCGCGGATTAACCGTGTCCGGAGCCCGAGGTGGACCCATCCCGCCATCAATGAGCGCCCTGCGATAGAGTGCGAATGTGACAATTGCCTGCGCGACCTCTGGCGGCTCTGTCTGTCTCTTTACGACCTACTGGCGTCGTCCTGTCGCCGCCAGGGGCTCGCGGCGCGCTAATTAAAACAACATAAACGGCTTCTGCAAAACGTGGATAGCGCACGCACTGCGAGAAACAGCAATGCAGAATATTTGAGGTATTTTAGCGATTGTTTTACTGATTCTTATAAATTTCGGCAGAGTGCGGACTCAAGCGTACCTGCATTGTTTATTTGACTGCCGTCCGTGGAAGAGTTCTGGTTAATGGTGGCCTGATTGATTGGCGGGTAGACGTAGGATGACGGCTGGTTCCACCGTTGTGTCACATACAGCGCTAGTTGTTGAAATTAATTAGAAATCGACGGGACGGAAGAAGCGAAGAAAAACGACACACAAGACGGTTTAACTGTATCGATGAGTCGATATGTTTACGTATGTTGGACTACAGCGTAATTAGCGTTGGTCTGCCACAGTAATGATGGTTAGGTCAATACAAATCAATTTATGAATCCGATACACACAGGACTGCTGTCGTCACGGCGTAGGGTTTATATTTCTTGTTGGTTCCAGTCTTCATTATAACTATGCGTAGCTTATCCCGAACATAAAACTGCAATGACATTAGTAGTAGTTACCTTGGAGAAAGAGTGAACTATATCTGATTGGCAAAGTCCGTATAGAAATTGGTGATTGTTCGAGGAAAATACACCCATGCACACACCCACCCACACACACACACGCACCCATGCACACACACAAACACACACAAACACAAACACACACATACACACACACACATATATATATATATATATATATATATATATATATATATATATATATATATATATATATATATATATATATATATATATATATATATATATATATATATATATGTATATAATACCATCGACTCAGCAGTTGAACAAGATTGAGCGAGATTGACATTAGAATAAATGGCTCAAAACAAAAGTCAAATTTTGAAAGACGAAAACATAGAGAAAAACATCAGTGAAAACACTGACGAAGACAGAATTATAGAAATACCCTATCTGCGAGGCCTAGGCGGCTGAACAGGCAGCAGAATGCGTGACAGAGAATGTGTGAAAGCCGTACCAATCCACGGGTGTACACATTGGCGAGGTACAATTATTTCATAAAAGTACCCAACAATCGTATCTATCTTAATTAAGAAATTGACATATTCAGACGTTACAGCGGGTACGCCATCGCTACGCTTCGCGGATTAACCGTGTTCGTAGCCCGAGGTGGACCCATCCCGCCATCAATGAGCGCCCTGCGATAGAGTGCGAATGTGACAATTGCCTGCGCGACCTCTGGCGGCTCTGTCTGTCTCTTTACGACCTACTGGCGTCGTCCTGTCGCCGCCAGGGGCTCGCGGCGCGCTAATTAAAACAACATAAACGGCTTCTGCAAAACGTGGATAGCGCACGCACTGCGAGAAACAGCAATGCAGAATATTTGAGGTATTTTAGCGATTGTTTTACTGATTCTTATAAATTTCGAGTTGGAAACTGCGTGCGCTTTCTCTGAAGTAGCTTCCAGAAATCGTATACGTGCTAAAGCTCGGTCAAACACCTACAACTGGCGTGAAACAGCAAGCAGACGTGGACGCTTCGAAATGCACTTAATACCATGTACACTCGGATTTGCACTCATTTATACAGGCGAGCCCGAGCATACACACTTATACTCACGTATTCACTCACCCACTCATTCACTCATACATTGATTATCAAAATTGTTGGTGTTCAACGGGTGCGTGGGTGTGTGCGTGCGTGCGTGCGTGCGTGCGTGCGTGCGTGCGTGCGAGCGTGCGACTGCGTTCGGTTGCACATCAGTCGGGCGCCAGACGTTTATGGATTAAGGTACAACATTTCTGGAGAAAAGAACTATCTATTTTTTTCGAAATTCCCACGGACTTACATTTACACACACATAATTACAAATCCGTTAAATGCTTTACGTAACTTGCATTTCGGAAAACTATTCACGCATATGTGATGGCAGACGGTCCGGTAGCGCGAGTAGTCTTATTAAGTCTTGTTGTTAAATCTATTTTTTGTAGCGTCGGTTTTATATCAAATGTACGGGCCTCGCCTTAACCAAATGTACGGACCTCGTCTTACCCTTATCCAAATGTACGGACCTCGTCTTACCCTTAACCAAATGTACGGACCTCGTCCCCTGCCCACGACGTCACACGGCCAGTGCATGCAGAAGCCGTCGGCTTAGCGAGAGTCCAATTACCGTGACTCGGGCCTCGCTGATGCACACACACGCCTGCGGCCTCTAAGCCACGGCGAGCAAACTACCTCATTAGGGGCCAGAAGTCAATCGCTGTGAATATAAGTCATCACGGCCGTATTTTTCGTCGAACTAAAACCTCTGGTCTGGTTCTCGTAACTGCAGTACATGTCTCGTCGACGACGATCGCGTTCAACGTTCGTAACTGGATACGCCGGGCGTGTTTACAGATGCGCGACGCGACGGCTGCGCGCATTAGCACAGATTCAGGCGTCCACGCTGCTAGTCCCACTGCGTTGGTCCGTCTACAAACTCATCCGTGTGACGCGTGTCGGCACATCTTGACATTCATTCAAACTGCTAAGATATTTTTATAGTTGGTTTCAGATCACAGGAAATAGGTATTTCCAATACGCACGCATATACGCGTGCACGTACGCACATACGCGTGCACGTACGCACGCACGCGAACACGCATGCATGTGGGTTTAAACACATGCACGCGACCACATACACATGTATTAATTTACACTTGATGGACTGAGTACGTATGTTAGATGTAGCCGACGTGCACAGTGTGTCCGACTTTATCTAATGTATCCTGGTGTACTGGATACACTCCTGGTGACGATGTAATCGATGTAATCAGCATCATAATAAAATTCGACGTACCAAACGTATTTGACGTATTCGATATCACCATCACCACCACCACCACCACCACCACCACCACCATCGCCATCGCCACCGTCACCGTCACCGTCACCGTCACCGTCACCGTCACCGTCACCATCACCATCACCACCATCACCATCACCATCACCATCACCATCACCATCACCATCACCACCACCACCGTCACCGTCACCATCACCATCACCACCACCATCACCATAATTACCACCATCACCATCACCATCACCATCACCATCATCATCACCATCACCATCACCATCACCATCACCACCACCACCACCACCACCACCATCATCACCACCACCACCACCATCACCACCATCACCATCACCATCACCACCACCATCACCACCACCATCACCATCACCATCACCATCACCATCACCATCACCATCACCATCACCACCACCATCACCACCACCACCACCATCACCATCACCACCACCACCACCATCATCACCATCACCATCACCATCACCATCACCATCACCACCATCACCATCACCATCACCACCATCACACCACCACCACCACCACCACCACCACCACCACCATCACCACCACCATCACCATTACCATTACCATCATCACCATCACCATCACCATCACCATCACCATCACCATCACCATCACCATCACCATCACCATCACCATCACCATCACCATCACCATCACCATCACCATCACCATTACCATCACCACCATCACCATCACCACCATCACTGTGCAGCCGTAGTGTACGTGGATTGCGGATGTGCCTGTCTTCCACTGTCCTTTGTCAGACGGTACCTTCCAGCACTCGTTTCTGTCTAGTTCGTGTCTCCACCGTGTCGCCGGTCTTCATCTAGATCGTGTCTCTTCGTGAGGTTTCTAGTGGTGATATGTACTCTACAAATGTCACCTGCCCGACACCACTATCGTCACTGGTCGTCCATCTACTCAGTAAACCGTCATTTCAATAAAAATGTGTAGTGTTATTGAAATATCCGAAATTAGTGCCTTTGCTGAGACGTAGCAATGTGTGGAACTGCCTCATTGTATTATTAGAAACTCTGACACTGCTTTGTTCTCATTTGCCCTAAATAGTGACAAAGTAGTCAAATAATGACTGTGATCACGTGATGGAAGAAGCAGAAGAAGAAGAAACACAGATGAGTAGTTTGTCCGATCATTTCACCAAACTAAGAGGAGAAAGGATCCGAGTTGTGGTGTCAGTGTTCAGTAATCTGACACATTCATCTCTAACACTGCAGTTAAAACTTGGCAACTAATTACATTGCTATAATTATATTAAGCCGAAATGCCGGCTTAGATCGATTTTAACGCAATGATCTGCTGATCAGATCGTATAATGATGTCAAATTACGTGTACACTGAACGTCTAAGACCCAGTGTAAATATCATAATGGGCATAATGAGCCAAAATAACCAAAGCCGCACCGGTCAAGTCTGACTTGCGGTTGTCCTCGCTTCAGAAGATGAAACTTGACATTCTGAGATTATTGCAGGAGTTCTCCAATGAGCTCCATTCGTCATATACCATCACTGTATCGGACTACATCTTAAGAACTGCAACTGGCGAGACAGGAAGACCAGCTCTATCCACGAGTCGAAACACCAGATGCCCAGTCCACTTGCCCGCACACTATGCAAAGCACAACTACGTCTCCACCACTAGGTCGAAAGTACTTCTAACGTTATATGATTATCTATCAAACCACTCAAAAGATATATTAATTCTCTATGTTACACTCTGTGTAGAAACATCCGCACTACGACCGCAGACCGTGCGTTGGACAAAGTCTGGGGACTAACAATATGCAATAAAACAAAACGAAAACCTTCACAAAGTTTATTTATCCCTCTCCTTGTTAAGTGCGTGACGTGAGTGGCCTGTCCATCCATCCGTCCGTCCGTCCGTCCGTCCGTCCGTCCGTCCGTCCGTCCGTCCGTCCGTCCGTCCGTCCGTCCGTCCGTCCGTCCGTCCGTCCGTCCGTCCGTCCGTCCGTCCGTCCGTCCTGTCCGTCCGTCCGTCCGTCCGTCCGTCCGTCCGTCCGTCCGTCCGTCCGTCCGTCCGTCCGTCCGTCCGTCCGTCCGTCCGTCCGTCCGTCCGTCCGTCCGTCCGTCCGTCCGTCCGTCCGTCCGTCCGTCCGTCCGTCCGTCCGTCCGTCCGTCCGTCCGTCCGTCCGTCCGTCCGTCCGTCCGTCCGTCCGTCCGTCCGTCCGTCCGTCCGTCCGTCCGTCCGTCTCGTCCGTCCGTCGTCGTCCGTCCGTCCGTCCGTCCGTCGTCGTCCGTCCGTCCGTCCGTCCGTCTGTCCGTCCGTCCGTCCGTCCGTCCGTCCGTCCGTCCGTCCGTCCGTCCGTCCGTCCGTCCGTCCGTCCGTCCGTCCGTCCGTCCGTCCGTCCGTCCGTCCGTCCGTCCGTCCGTCCGTCCGTCCGTCCGTCCGTCCGTCCGTCCGTCCGTCCGTCCGTCCGTCCGTCCGTCCGTCCGTCCGTCCGTCCGTCCGTCCGTCCGTCCGTCCGTCCGTCCGTCCGTCCGTCCGTCCGTCCGTCCGTCTGCCCGGATTGGCGTATGTCTCTCTGCAAATCCACATAATAACGTAATAATACATCCTGGATTGCAACGTGATAGAGTTCTGTTGTAGAACATGACTGTTTCGACTGCCTACAGCGCCAGGGCCCTCAGTATTACAGTAAGCGTTTTTTCCGGGCGGTGTTTAAAAATTCTTTTTAGAAATATAACGATGATTTAATTAAGACGTACATTACATGTTTTCTTAATAGACCACCGCCTTTGGTCACTACGCTATGAACACTGATATTGCGTCAATGACCACGAACTGAGCCCTACACGCCGTGTGGACAGTGTACAGGTGCGTCGATGCAGGTGTAGTATCAACCATAATAGATAGCCATCAACGCGACGACAAGACAGACGAGAAAGCGATACGTCAACATGGAACTGTACAACAACTGTGTTCTCATGTTGACTATTAACACACAACCAATTGCTACCGGTGACAACCAACTGCGATATCACCCGTACCATCAACAAGGTGCATTGCGTGGCCATCTACCTGTGCGATTAATGACATGTTGTACAAGTAGAAAACTATAGGGTCTAATATCTATAAGTTTGCAAAAACGTTAAATACTCATTAAGTAATAGCAGCATTTTTGAGCATAATTCCAGGCACGTGTGGTAAAATTAAGTAGTTTCACTATCAATTGAGCAGCAGCCGAATCTTGTCCACAAACGCCAGCAACAACTAAGCACAAACCAGCAATTACGACACGTTCGAAATCCAAAAAACTTCGCCTGCATAAACGCCAGTAGTCACCTTTCCCCCACCAGTATTCGCACGCGCTTTACCCCATAGGTGTGAACTGGTCTTCACCTGTTCTTCGACTGAGGACACGGTCGTTGTACCTGTCTGCTCAATACTCACCTGTCGAAATCGTCGTCGACGTGGTAGCGATGTCACACTCGCACTAGGGCGCCGAGTCAGCGAACGGGAGACGACAATCCAACACGATTAACACACGTCGACTCGCAGCGTCGCATCACCTGACACTTCCCGTTGCATCTGACGCCGTCCGCTCGCTCACAAAGCGCCTACGTCGCTCGCCAGACCAGAGAACGCCGGCAGGTGAACTTAACACAGACGCCCGGCCGCCGCACATAATAATTCTGGCGCGATTAGTTCGCCAGGTCCTCGCTTCCCCGGGGGCTTAATTCGAGCTGGCTTTAACACAGGTGACGGCGAGGCAAACGAATAACACTTGGTCGTATTAGAGTAATATACGACAGTGATTAGGGCGCCTCGCGTCGGTGTCTGATCGGAAGCTTTCCCCGACGGTGACCGCGGTTAAACTGTCATTAATTTGATGGTAATATTAGATCAACACGATTCGATATATCGCAGCCAGCGTATGGCATACATACGTAATGAAAATAATGTAGAAGAATTAGCGTAACCCTTTTTGTTTCGTCCGGTCAGGTCGCTGAATAAAGGTATGGCGATTACGTACGTAATGAAAATAATGTAGAAGAATTAGCGTAACCCTTTTTGTTTCGTCCGGTCAGCTCGCTGAATAAAGGTATGGCGATTACGTACGTAATAAAAATAATGTAGAAGAATTAACGTAACCCATTTCGTTTCGTCCGGTCAGGTCACTGAATAAAGGTATGGCGATTACATACGTAATAAAAATAATGTAGAAGAATTAACGTAACCCATTTCGTTTCGTCCGGTCAGGTCGCTGAATAAAGGTATGGCGATTACGTACGTAATAAAAATAATGTAGAAGAATTAACGTAACCCATTTTTTTCGTCCGGTCAGCTCGCTGAATAAAGGTATGGCGATTACATACGTAATAAAAATAATGTAGAAGAATTAACGTAACCCATTTTGTTTCGTCCGGTCAGCTCGCTGAATAAAGGTATGGCGATTACATACGTAATAAAAATAATGTAGAAGAATTAACGTAACCCATTTCGTTTCGTCCGGTCAGGTCGCTGAATAAAGGTATGGCGATTACATACGTAATAAAAATAATGTAGAAGAATTAACGTAACCCATTTCGTTTCGTCCGGTCAGCTCGCTGAATAAAGGTATGGCGATTACATACGTAATGAAAATAATGTAGAAGAATTAACGTAACCCATTTCGTTTTGTCCGGTCAGGTCGCTGAATAAAGGTATGGCGATTACGTACGTAATGAAAATAATGTAGAAGAATTAACGTAACCCATTTCGTTTTGTCCGGTCAGGTCGCTGAATAAAGGTATGGCGATTACGTATGTAATAAAAATAATGTAGAAGAATTAACGTAACCCATTTCGTTTCGTCCGGTCAGGTCACTGAATAAAGGTATGGCGATTACGTATGTAATAAAAATAATGTAGAAGAATTAACGTAACCCATTTCGTTTCGTCCGGTCAGGTCGCTGAATAAAGGTATGGCGATTACGTACGTAATAAAAATTATGTAGAAGAATTAACGTAACCCATTTCGTTTCGTCCGGTCAGGTCACTGAATAAAGGTATGGCGATTACGTATGTAATAAAATAATGTAGAAGAATTAACGTAACCCATTTCGTTTCGTCCGGTCAGGTCGCTGAATAAAGGTATGGCGATTACGTATGTAATAAAAATAATGTAGAAGAATTAACGTAACCCATTTCGTTTCGTCCGGTCAGGTCGCTGAATAAAGGTATGGCGATTACATACGTAATAAAAATAATGTAGAAGAATTAACGTAACCCTTTTTGTTTCGTCCGGTCAGGTCGCTGAATAAAGGTATGGCGATTACATACGTAATAAAAATAATGTAGAAGAATTAACGTAACCCATTTTGTTTCGTCCGGTCAGCTCGCTGAATAAAGGTATGGCGATTACATACGTAATAAAAATAATGTAGAAGAATTAACGTAACCCTTTTTGTTTCGTCCGGTCAGGTCGCTGAATAAAGGTATGGCGATTACATACGTAATAAAAATAATGTAGAAGAATTAACGTAACCCATTTTGTTTCGTCCGGTCAGCTCGCTGAATAAAGGTATGGCGATTACATACGTAATAAAAATAATGTAGAAGAATTAACGTAACCCTTTTTGTTTCGTCCGGTCAGGTCGCTGAATAAAGGTATGGCGATTACGTACGTAATAAAAATAATGTAGAAGAATTAACGTAACCAATTTCGTTTCGTCCGGTCAGGTCACTGAATAAAGGTATGGCGATTACGTACGTAATAAAAATAATGTAGAAGAATTAACGTAACCCATTTTGTTTCGTCCGGTCAGGTCGCTGAATAAAGGTATGGCGATTACATATGTAATAAAAATAATGTAGAAGAATTAACGTAACCCATTTTGTTTCGTCCGGTCAGCTCGCTGAATAAAGGTATGGCGATTACATACGTAATAAAAATAATGTAGAAGAATTAACGTAACCCATTTTGTTTCGTCCGGTCAGGTCGCTGAATAAAGGTATGGCGATTACATACGTAATAAAAATAATGTAGAAGAATTAACGTAACCCTTTTTGTTTCGTCCGGTCAGGTCACTGAATAAAGGTATGGCGATTACATACGTAATAAAAATAATGTAGAAGAATTAACGTAACCCATTTTGTTTCGTCCGGTCAGGTCGCTGAATAAAGGTATGGCGATTACATACGTAATAAAAATAATGTAGAAGAATTAACGTAACCCATTTTGTTTCGTCCGGTCAGCTCGCTGAATAAAGGTATGGCGATTACATACGTAATAAAAATAATGTAGAAGAATTAACGTAACCCATTTTGTTTCGTCCGGTCAGGTCACTGAATAAAGGTATGGCGATTACATACGTAATAAAAATAATGTAGAAGAATTAACGTAACCCTTTTTGTTTCGTCCGGTCAGGTCACTGAATAAAGGTATGGCGATTACATACGTAATAAAAATAATGTAGAAGAATTAACGTAACCCATTTTGTTTCGTCCGGTCAGGTCGCTGAATAAAGGTATGGCGATTACGTACGTAATAAAAATAATGTAGAAGAATTAACGTAACCCATTTTGTTTCGTCCGGTCAGGTCGCTGAATAAAGGTATGGCGATTACGTACGTAATAAAAATAATGTAGAAGAATTAACGTAACCCATTTTGTTTCGTCCGGTCAGGTCGCTGAATAAAGGTATGGCGATTACGTACGTAATAAAAATAATGTAGAAGAATTAACGTAACCCATTTTGTTTCGTCCGGTCAGGTCACTGAATAAAGGTATGGCGATTACATACGTAATAAAAATAATGTAGAAGAATTAACGTAACCCATTTTGTTTCGTCCGGTCAGCTCGCTGAATAAAGGTATGGCGATTACATACGTAATAAAAATAATGTAGAAGAATTAACGTAACCCATTTTGTTTCGTCCGGTCAGGTCACTGAATAAAGGTATGGCGATTACATACGTAATAAAAATAATGTAGAAGAATTAACGTAACCCTTTTTGTTTCGTCCGGTCAGGTCACTGAATAAAGGTATGGCGATTACATACGTAATAAAAATAATGTAGAAAAATTAACGTAACCCATTTTGTTTCGTCCGGTCAGGTCGCTGAATAAAGGTATGGCGATTACGTACGTAATAAAAATAATGTAGAAGAATTAACGTAACCCATTTTGTTTCGTCCGGTCAGGTCACTGAATAAAGGTATGGCGATTACATACGTAATAAAAATAATGTAGAAGAATTAACGTAACCCTTTTTGTTTCGTCCGGTCAGGTCGCTGAATAAAGGTATGGCGATTACATACGTAATAAAAATAATGTAGAAGAATTAACGTAACCCATTTTGTTTCGTCCGGTCAGGTCGCTGAATAAAGGTATGGCGATTACATACGTAATAAAAATAATGTAGAAGAATTAACGTAACCCTTTTTGTTTCGTCCGGTCAGGTCGCTGAATAAAGGTATGGCGATTACATACGTAATAAAAATAATGTAGAAGAATTAACGTAACCCATTTCGTTTCGTCCGGTCAGGTCACTGAATAAAGGTATGGCGATTACATACGTAATAAAAATAATGTAGAAGAATTAACGTAACCCATTTTGTTTCGTCCGGTCAGCTCGCTGAATAAAGGTATGGCGATTACATACGTAATAAAAATAATGTAGAAGAATTAACGTAACCCATTTTGTTTCGTCCGGTCAGCTCGCTGAATAAAGGTATGGCGATTACATACGTAATAAAAATAATGTAGAAGAATTAACGTAACCCATTTTGTTTCGTCCGGTCAGCTCGCTGAATAAAGGTATGGCGATTACATACGTAATAAAAATAATGTAGAAGAATTAACGTAACCCATTTCGTTTCGTCCGGTCAGGTCACTGAATAAAGGTATGGCGATTACATACGTAATAAAAATAATGTAGAAGAATTAACGTAACCCATTTTGTTTCGTCCGGTCAGCTCGCTGAATAAAGGTATGGCGATTACATACGTAATAAAAATAATGTAGAAGAATTAACGTAACCCATTTTGTTTCGTCCGGTCAGGTCGCTGAATAAAGGTATGGCGATTACGTACGTAATAAAAATAATGTAGAAGAATTAGCGTAACCCTTTTTGTTTCGTCCGGTCAGCTCGCTGAATAAAGGTATGGCGATTACGTACGTAATGAAAATAATGTAGAAGAATTAACGTAACCCTTTTTGTTTCGTCCGGTCAGCTCGCTGAATAAAGGTATGGCGATTACATACGTAATAAAAATAATGTAGAAGAATTAACGTAACCCTTTTTGTTTCGTCCGGTCAGGTCGCTGAATAAAGGTATGGCGATTACATACGTAATAAAAATAATGTAGAAGAATTAACGTAACCCTTTTTGTTTCGTCCGGTCAGGTCGCTGAATAAAGGTATGGCGATTACATACGTAATAAAAATAATGTAGAAGAATTAACGTAACCCTTTTTG
>JAODUO010000219.1:0-45000 GCA_025642075.2 Ridgeia piscesae | reverse complement strand
GCCATTTTGATACATAGAAAGACTTGTAAATATTGAGTTATGACACTAACTTGTCAGGCGGAGAACGATTTTTCATTTTTGGGGGACTCAATGGTTCAAATCATACACCACCGCCTTCCCCAATGTATCAGGAGGGTTTCTGATAATTTTTTTATCTCTACATTTATGTCTGGCCCCACAGTAACAAAATATTTGAATTCACTTCAATTCAGGGCCGAAACGGGGGTTTCTGGCCCCCTGAAGCCAAAAGGCCCGAGTTGGGAGTGGTCATTACGAACTTGCGATGGCCAAGTGTATTAGTGACCAGGAAATACTACTGAAAATAACTTAGCAGAAAACACCCTGAGAGCTGGACCTGGCTCCCGGCCTACCTACGCTGGACCTGGCTCCCGGCCTACCTACGCTGGACCTGGCTCCCGGCCTACCTACGCTGGACCTGGCTCCCGGCCTACCTACGCAGCGTGACACGTTGCGGTGTTGGGTGCATCTGGCGACACGTGCAGCTCGCTTGAGGTGACACGACGTTGTCACAGCCACTTTACGACATCATGTTGAAAATTTCGAAGGCCAACCAAGACTATGACGTGAACAGGCTTCACGCAGCTTGACCGACCAACAACCAATAATCCAAACGCGTCATGCCGCTATTTTGATCTTATTAATTTATCTTGATTTTCGTTTATATAAAATATGAAATTAAAATGACGATGTAGTTTAGCATGTATTAATATGGTCACTTTAAAAGACGTATTAGAATAAATATATAAAAGGTATATATTGCGAGTCAAATTGCGTTTAATGTGGTCATAAGCACTTTTTTTACAAGATAAGATAAGATAGCTTTATTGTAGTTACAATAACACATTTGAATGTGTAATGATATTGGTCGTCGTACTAGTACATTCACATGAAAATACATTCACATGCACCAAACGATGATGATAAAATATATTATTACTTTAAATAAAATAAATAAATAAGAACAATCACATAAAAAGGTCCGAATAAAAAATTGTTCTGTATAACATCGAATTTTTTTTTGATACGATCTAGTAGAAATATATTAGCTTAAAATGTAAAATATGAAATAAAATAATATCTAAGAAATTATGATAAAATATACACACTAAAAACTCATCGGAAAGTGGAATATGTGTTTGCTGCGGGTGGAAGAAAAATCACTTCTGTTTTGACAGGGCTTGAACGGCTAAGGGGAAAGGCTAGTATTAAAGCGGTTGGTCCTGGTTTTGATGGATC
Organism: Ridgeia piscesae; assembly: GCA_025642075.2. Lineage (NCBI taxonomy): Eukaryota > Metazoa > Annelida > Polychaeta > Sabellida > Siboglinidae > Ridgeia > Ridgeia piscesae. Next base: position 43,743 of record JAODUO010000219.1, on the reverse strand, counting down.
TGAATCGGCGACTAGATGGAAGAGGTTCAAATAGGTCATGGGCAGGATGTGATGAATCTTGAGAGATGAGAGTGGCTCTTTGCTGTTCTTGCTGTTCTTACGGTTCTTGTTGTCCTACAGGACCACAGCTCAACGTGCAATCAGAAGAACACGCAGATAGTTTGATCGAAAATTAGCCCAGGAATACAGGACGAACAATGTGGTATTTGGAAAGACCAGAAATAGAACAAACACTAGGGGTGGTGTAGGTCAACAGTTCACGCAGGGTGGTAGACTTACCCAAAACGGCAGAGATTCTAAGTCAACACTTCTTCGTAAAATTCACAAAAGAAGACACAACAGCCCGCATGTCACACCAAAGGACCTGACTACTGAAGCACTCACTATATTCGAAGTCACAGAAGAACTCGTTAAGAAGTGCCTTCTCTAACTGAAGATTGACAAGATGGCATGGTATCAGGTTATCAGCCCTAAAATTCTGAAGGAGATGGCAGAACAACTGCGTGTGCCTCTCAACATAATCTTCAACTCAAGCGTCATCACTCAACACTACCAACACAGTGGAAAGATGCAATCATTTGCCCGACCTACACAACATCTGAAGAAGAACAAAAAGAAACCCAGCCAACTACTGATTGCTGAGCAGCTCATAGAACATCAAGACGGACCACCTGGACTGTGAGCATCAGCATGGTTTCTCTACTGGAAATAGCACAAATCTACTAGAAGCAAGTCTGGATTGAGGCCTTAATGTAGATGGAAGAGGTTCAAATAGGTCATGGGCAGGATGGGATGAATCTTGAGAGATGAGAGTGGCTCTTCCTAACAGGCGCTGCTGATACAGTATTTCAAGACTGGGAAGGTCTCTGCCGATGATTCGGGAAGCAGTTTTCACAACTGTTTAATCTGAGCGCTTCCTTCTGCGTAATCGACCCAAACCATACTGTGATAGAAAATAACAGAACACTCTCGATTACAGTTCAATTGAGACGAGTTATACCAGAGACAGGTGGGCCTGGTCGCAAAAGTGGTGGAATTGCCTTTTTATATTGGACTACGGTAAAATGTCGAGAGAAATACCCGTTGATTCTGGCGTCCCACAAGGCACAGTCTTAAGCCCTTTGCTTTTCTTGTGTCACATAAATGACTTACCAAATCTGTCAAATCTCAAGTCCGCCTCTTTGCAGACGATTGCCTATTATACAGGAAAATACAGACATTCAACGACCATATTTTGCGAAAGAAGGACTTAACGCAACTTGGGAAGTGGGCAAATACCTGGGGGTGAATTTTAATACAAACAAATGTCACATCCTAAGCATAAAAAATAAAACACAATTCTTCTATAGCCTAAACATTGAAACTCTGGAATATGTAACTGCCAACCCGTACCTTGGCATCACCATATCTAATGACTTAAAGTGGCACTCACACATTTCTACAATAACCAAAAAAGCAAATAGCACACTTGGCTTCCTAAGACGAAATATACGCAGATGCCCCATTAACAGCAAACGGACGGCATACATTGCCCTTGTGCGCGCTGTCTTAGAATACGGAGCCATAGTGTGGGACCCATACCATCGGGGGGACATAGACAAATTAGAACAAATTCAACACCGTGCAGCTCGCTTCATCACTGGAGACTACCGCTCTAGACACCCAGGATCTGTCACAACCATGCTCACCAACCTTAACCTCGACACATTAGACAATAGACGACGCGACCAAAGACTAAAATTCATGTACATAACTGTTAGAGGATCTATCCCAGCTCTCCCCACTGAAACATTCTTCCGGCCCCAAAAAACAAACAAAAGACACATTAAGCCTAAACACTTCCCAGACTATGTATCCTCAAATTTTGTCCAACAACTAACAACCAACAACACCAGATGTTTTATAGTACCCACAGCCCACACTGAACAATTTAAGAATTCATTTTTTTTAACAATAGGCGACTGGAACCAACTAAACGAGTCGCAGGTCCAGGCTGAAACCATAACTGACTTCGGTCGCCTGACCTGCGGCTCAAACACTCAATAACATGCGCACACACCCCCGTCGTATATAATAGCCAATATTGGCTTCTTTACGACGTATCCCATTCAGATTCAGATTCAGACTAGTTCCACCCTGTATTGTTTTATACATACACATGTACTTACAGATATGCACACATATACATGCACATACACACATGCGCATGCACACACTGTGAAAGTCGATTCCTTTCCCAATGAAATTCTAGATTTAATTTGAACACTCACCTCCAGGAAGACCTAATCTCACATAAAGAATACCCTTAGTTGTTCAATTGAACAAAACATTAATCGGAGTTGGCATGCTTAAAAGGAACCACTAATGCAAAATGTTTCTAAAAAACATGTATAATGGATTACCGGTGGAAAGTTTTCCAAATAAAGTTGTACCTTAAACATTACTACTAAAATCACAAATCTTCCTGGAGGTGAGAGTTCAAATTATCTGGTAGACTAATTACAAAATATCATGTAATAGAGCAGTCGGGGAGATTTAACTTAGAAATACGTTTTATGCAACATAGAACAGTATTAACACCTAAATCTAAAATAGACCCTATAAAATGTTTGTAAAATAACGTATCTTAAAGCGTGTCCAATTTCGCTGAATAAACGGCTGTATCAGAAAGGTTGTAAATGATATATAGAAAAACAATCTTTTCGGCATGATCTGAAAACATTCAGATAATATAAAATGTTGCTAATAATTATAAAAACGACTTAGAAATAAAACGTAGTGATAAAATAAAATGTCAAAGAATCATAAAATTGCTATTTTGTATATACAAACTGTGGTGATGCATGCAATACAATGAACTCGGCCGCCCTACCTTCCACTTTATGTTTCTGTTATTGGGATCAATAAAACGTATTCTTATCTTTATGTCTACCAACCATATGGAGCATCTCTCAAGAGTTGTGCACGAGACACGCCTTAAGTGCGCGTGACGCACCCATCATCAACGTCATCAACTATACGATGCATACCGATTCGAACGTTGAAAATGACAAGCAGTTGAAAACAGTGGATACGCCATGGAACGGTTTTTATTCTTGTTGGCCTTGTTGGCCTTGTTGGCCTTGTTGGCATTGTTGTTCTTATTGGCATTGTTGTTCTTGTTGGCCTTGTTGGCCTTGTTGGCCTTGTTGGCCTTGTTGGCCTTGTTGGCCTTGTTGGCCTTGTTGTTCTTGTTGGCCTTGTTAGCCTTGATGGTCTTGTTGGCATTGTTAGCCTAGATGGCGTTGTTGGCGTTGTTGTTCTTGTTGGCCTTGTTGGCCTGGCTGGCCTGGCTGGCCTGGTTGGCCTTGTTGGCCTTGTTGGCCTTGTGGGTCTTGTTGTTCATTTTTAGGGCCCTTTATTTGGGCCCTTTTTGGCATTGTTAGGGCCCAGATTTGGGCCCTTGTTGGCCTTGTTGTTCTTGTTGGCCTTGTGTTGTTCTTGTTGGCCTTGTGGTTCTTGTTGTTCATGTTGGCCTGGTTGGCATTGTTGTTCTTGTTGTTCTTGTTGTTCTTGTTGGCCTTGTTGGCCTTGTTGGCCTTGTTGGCCTTGTTGTTCTTGTTGTTCTTGTTGGCCTTGTTGTTCTTGTTAGCCTTGATGGCGTTGTTGGCGTTGTTGGCGTTGTTGGCATTGTTGTTCTTGTTGTTCTTGTTGGCATTGTTGTTCTTGTTCTTGTTCTTGTTCTTGTTGGCCTTGTTGGCCTTATTGGCCTTGTTGTTCATGTTGACCTTGTGGTTCTTGTTGTTCATGTTGTTCATGTTGGCCTGGTTGGCATTGTTGTTCTTGTTGTTCTTGTTGCTCTTGTTGTTCTTGTTGGCCTTGTTGTTCTTGTTGTTCTTGTTGGCCTTGTTGGCCTTGTTGTTCTTGTTGTTCTTGCTGTTCTTGTTGTTCTTCCTTTAGGTGAACAAGGTTCTTCAAGAACGTATGTTGTCCAGCAGTTGGTGAAGATAAGCTGGTGGGTAGTGGGTGGCCCGTTTCCACAAGAAAGAAAATTAAAAGTTAAGAAAAACACTTTTATGCTGGTACATTGGTGCACAACCACAATTCGACAAGCTTCTATTCCCCGTGGTGAAGACGATGTTTGTTTAGACCGCAACACATCCATGTTTTTCAACGTACAATTAGTTGCTAACCATAAACAATGCACATCACGTGATGAGAGTCACGAATCTGCATCTGCCTAGAGTATGTCGTAAGAAACCGGCATTGGTTATTGTTTGAATGACTGATTAATTTAATTTATGATAAATCAAACGACAAGATAGTCAAATGAGCATATTTGTTATTTCTGTTAGATGACCTCTTTCGGACAATTTACAGTTGTGACAAGACAAACTATGGACAAATTAAAACGATGCTAAATCTTGACTGGAAAACAGCACTAGCTGATATGACTACACAAGATGCAAAGGACAAACTAGAGGAAACCACAAAAGAGGCAGTAGACCATTGTGTACCATACTATACCGTTACTGAAAATGTCCTGCCCTGAGAACAGTGAGACTAATTATAAAGGAAGGGGAAGACTATCAAACCTCCGTCAGGTACAGGAGCACAGCTCAACGTGCACTCAGAAGAACACACAGACAGTTGGAACGAAAACTAGCCCAAAAATATAGGACGAACAATGTGGTATTTGGAACTACACCACAAATAGAGCAAACACTAGGGGTGGTGTAGGTCAACAGTTCACGCAGGGTGGTAGACTTACCCAAAGCAGCAGAGATTCTAAGTCAACATTTCTTCGTAAAATTCACAAAAGAAGACACATGTCATACCAAAGGACCTGACTATTGAAGCACTCACTATATTCGAAGTCACAGAGGAACTCGTTAAGAAGTGTCTTCTCTAACTGAAGATTGACAAGATGGCATGGTATCAGGTTATCAGTCCTAAAATTCTGAAAGAGATGGCAGAACAACCACTTGTGCCTCTCAATATAATCTTCAACTCAAGCGTCATCACATCAACACTACCAAGACAGTGGAAAGATGCAATCATTTGCCGGACCTACACAACATCTGAAGAAAAAAAACCCAGGAAACTACTAATTGCTGAGCAGCTCACAGAACGTATCAAGACGAACCACCTGTGAGCAGCAGCATGGTTTCTCTATTGGAAATAGCACAAATCTACTAGAAGCACTGAATGTCTGGACTGAGGCCTTAATGTTCAATTTTGGACAAAATCGCCATTTCTATGGGGCTATGTAAGACATTTTACGCGTGGGTCAGTTACAATTGTTTCCCGAAAAAAAGGATATTACACGCACGCACGCACGCACGCACGCACGCACGCACTCCGCGCGCGCGCGCGCTGTTCTCTGCCAAATTCGGAGGTTGACTGAAATTCGATACCTCAATATTTTGGTGATGCTGGATGTAGGATTCTGTAGAGATTCGTGTGTTAGGGATCATCGATGTAGACACCAGAATCGGAGCGGCTAATCTAAACCAGAATCATAACATATAGAATTTGCAACATGTAACGTCAACACCAGAAGACTTAGTGTACGTGCGCACCGTGGACTTAGGACTCGTCAGACCGGGCAGTCGTCACGGGGCTTCCATAAATGTAATAAGCCTCCGCGGAACTGTTTTGGATCATGACACCCGTGGGTTTGGGATCCAATAGACGGTGCAGGTGTTGTGATGAAACGCCTGTTGTGGCTCTACGTGGATGCAACTGACTAACCAGTGGGTCGTTGCGAGTTAAAGCTGTATATTCTTAAACAAAATTGCTATACGCCGCAGACTTACGTTCTAAATATTTGTTGTTCTCGTGGGCGGTCATCATTGTAGTATCTAGAGAGAATGTCATGGCCTGTTGACCGGTCTTTGACTGACCGTCTGTAATTTGGCACTGTGTATGCGTGCTTGTAAAACTGTGTGTGTGTGTGTGTGTTTGTGTGTGTGTGTGAGTGTGTGTGTGAGTGAGTGTGCGTGCGTGCGTGAGTGCGTTCTGTGTACAAGTGCTTTACGACGTCACTGACAGGTGTGTGTTCTGTGCCGCAGACGGAGCCGTTTGTGGGTGTGTGGGTGCAGTACATGTGTGTGTGCAGAAGGCGGTGTTATTGTTCATGTGTGCTGCCTTTATACTCTTAATGTCTGTATGGCGAATTCTATCACTAACAAAAGGATATACACCCAAGATACTTCCCATATATAATTTATATATATATATATATAAAATATATATAATATATATATATATATATATATACACACATACATACATATATAATATATTCACACATTTTTGAACAAACTTTCAATTTCACAACTATCACACTACATATACCTACAGGGTATATTACAACAAATGGATCTCGTAGAAAAACATTAACTGCCTGATTTATCACAAGTAGTTCTGTAGAACTACTTGTGGTAGATTATGCAGAAGTATGACAAGGATATTTACTTACATTGGATGATGTTGTCAATGGAAAAGGGAAAACCTATTTTATCAGTTTTATTTGGTATTATTATCTGGTATAGTACAATTCCACTCAAACAGTTCACACAGGACCACAGCAGTATGGAAGACACTTCATGCAAGAAAATAAATTACATTAAATATGATTTCATTCAGCAATAACGGTCATGTACAAAAACAAACTAATGGTTTCACAAGAAATATATATACATATATATATGTATATTAATAGTTCAAGGGAGGTTGTGTGCTCAATGTTTATTATATTAATTAACATAATGTTCTTAATATTAGAACAAATATGTCTAAGACACGCAACCTGCTAAATTGCATTTAGCAAGCTGTAATGGTCTTCATAACTGGAATTTGTCTAACGTGAAATGTAAAAAGGTTTAGATAATAAAACAATCAAGACAATGTCTGCCAGAGGGTCCACCTGCCGACTTTTTCGATGATCTACGGCAGTTGCAATTTTCCCACAATACAGCAAATTGACTGGCAGTCTCTGCCATCACTACCATGCTGGCTGACTTTGGACAACAAAACAGACAATCTCCCTTTAAACACACTTCTCGTTGAATACAATGGTTCTAAGACAGAAATCATCAGGGTAAACACAGCTTCAAGGTCACTAGACAGACCAACCCATCCAGTTACAATTAGCTTGGCTAACTTTATGTTATACCTTCGAGTATCAACCCAGTGATAAAAAACAATCTCTCTCATCTACAGCGTTAGCCATATCAAGTTGGCTGCTAATCACCGTCATTCCACTTCTGTGTTAGTTCTGAACGCATCTAAACAGTGACAATGTGGACAGTGTCACATTCCTTCCACATCACACCAACTGAAATGTCCATGACAAAGACATCACAGTGAACAATGAAGATTCTTGCTCCGATGTCCATCTTGAGCTGTGTGCTTATGGAGCTGTCAAGCTGTGTCAAACCTGCATGCCTGGTGCCGCACAAACATGAACTCAGTTGACATCATCCATCACACTTCGCAGGTGTCATGATGACAAACATCAAGATGATTTCTCAAGCGGCCATCACTTCCACTAAGAAGACAACACTTGATTGTCCTGTGCTGTGTTCTCAGCAGGTGTGTCAGGTGCTGCATTCTCAGCAGGTGCTGTTGAGTTCTCAGCAGGTGGTGTTACATTCTCAGCAGATGGTGTTGTCTTCTCTGCAGGTTGTGTTGCATTTTCAGCAGGTGGTGTTACTTTCTCAGCAGGTGGTGTTGCATTTTCAGCAGGTGGTATTACATTCTCAGCCAGTGGTGTTGCATTTTCAGCAGGTGGTGTTACTTTCTCAGCAGGTGGTGTTGCATTTTCAGCAGGTGGTATTACATTCTCAGCCAGTGGTGTTGCATTTTCAGCAGGTGGTGTTACTTTCTCAGCAGGTGGTGTTGAATTTTCAGCCAGTGGTGTTACATTCTCGGCAGGTGGTGTTGCATTTTCAGCAAGTGGTGTTACATTTTCAGTGGATGGTGTTGCATTTTCAGTAGGTGGTGTTGCATTGTCAGCAGGTGTTGTTGTTTTCCCATCAGATGGTTCTGCTGTGCTTGTCTCCTCTGCTATTGTCTCTGTGACGGGAGCGGGTTGAGATCTCCTCTCTCTAGACAACGTTGGGTTCTTCACACTTTTGATGAGTTCCCACTCCACGGCCTTTGTCAGGGCCTCATTCGCACACTTCTGGGTTGCCGCAAATTCAGGGCCCTCGAGCTTCGACAGTGCCATCAGGACCTCGAGCATGTCACTCTCTATGATGCGGGCGGCCAGCTCCTTGTCAGCATTGATCATGTTCAGCAGGATGTAGACTCCGCGATGCTGGATGTCTGCCACCTCACACACCGCCAGCTGCTGGAGGACGGTGAACCACTGCGTCGTACTCTGCAAGGACAGAACCAGACAGTGTCAAGTGACACTCAACCACACCAATGTACACTGACGTCACTCAACTACAGCAACATGATTTTGCTTGATTTAACAGGTATTGCTATACACTGTACAGCCACCCCACAAGTAGAGCGACTCAGCGACGCACACGTCAGACTCACAATCGAGAGAACCCGAGTTTACGCAACTGCTTTGAAAGGCACAATCAGCTGTATGAATGAGTAAAGACGGCAATATTTGTGCACGAACAGTTTTTAATTCCAGCATGGCTGAATGCTTACAAGAACCATTGAGTGGAATAATAATGAACAAGTGTGCCAAAGGGTAAAGTATAAAGCAATCACGAGGACTGAAAACTGCTTTGTATAAGAACTTACACTCACTTTATTTTCGAGAAGAACAATCTAGAACTTACATTTTATCTAAAAGAAAACATTTCCTAATGCTACTACCACATCCCTAATGCTTATGAAACAGGATGGCCTACATTAGGAAAAGTTCCTATTATTGCTGCGGGACACACTCACGGTGGTTATTTTGTGACAGATGGCGCGCTCTGATGAGAGGATTGCGAGGCACCCGGCTGCGGCTCGCACCAACGGTTCGTCGTCCTCCCCACTGAACAGCACCACCAACTTGACCCGGTCGTTCTCACCCTCAAAACTCTTCGCCACCTGGTGTAGGGCAAGACGCATTAAGAGAACCACATCAAGGTTGATTGATTTAAAAGTGAAATCCGACTATGCAAAATTGGCCTGTATCAACAACTCATTTATACTGCATACATGTGGTCCCTAAAAGTAAACTCAACATTGGCAAACACGCTCTGTCTGTAGCGCTGTCTGTAGCGCTGTCTGTAGCGCTGTCTGTAGCTCTGTCTGTAGCGTCTGTCTGTAGCGCTGTCTGTAGCGCTGTCTGTAGCGCTGTCTGTAGCGCTGTCTGTAGCGCTGTCTGTAGCGCTGTCTGTAGCGCTGTCTGTAGCGCTGTCTGTAGCGCTGTCTGTAGCGCTGTCTGTAGCGCTGTCTGTAGCGCTGTCTGTAGCGCTGTCTGTAGCGCTTTTCAGCGTGTAGCTCTGTCTGTAGCTCTGTCTGTAGCTCTGTCTGTAGCTGTGTCTGTAGCGTGTCCGTAGCGCTGTCTGTAGCGCTGTCTGTAGCGCTGTCTGTAGCGCTGTCTGTAGCGCTGTCTGTAGCGCTGTCTGTAGCGCTGTCTGTAGCGCTGTCTGTAGCGCTGTCTGTAGCGCTGTCTGTAGCGCTGTCTGTAGCGCTGTCTGTAGCGCTTGTCTGTAGCGCTGTTCTGTAGCGCTGTCTGTAGCGCTGTCTGTAGCGCTGTCTGTAGCGCTGTCTGTAGCGCTGTCTGTAGCGCTGTCTGTAGCTGCTGTCTGTAGCGCTGTCTGTAGCTCTGTCTGTAGCTCTGTCTGTAGCGCTGTCTGTAGCTGTGTCTGTAGCGCTGTCTGTAGCGCTGTCTGTAGCGCTGTCTGTAGCGCTGTCTGTAGCGCTGTCTGCAGCGCTGTCTGCAGCGCTGTCTGCAGCTCTGTCTGCAGCTCTGTCTGCAGCTCTGTCTGTAGCTGTGTCTGTAGCGCTGTCTGTAGCGCTGTCTGTAGCGCTGTCTGTAGCGCTGTCTGTAGCGCTGTCTGTAGCGCTGTCTGTAGCGCTGTCTGTAGCGCTGTCTGTAGCGCTGTCTGTAGCGCTGTCTGTAGCGCTGTCTGTAGCGCTGTCTGTAGCGCTGTCTGTAGCGCTGTCTGTAGCGCTGTCTGTAGCGCTGTCTGTAGCGCTGTCTGTAGCTCTGTCTGTAGCTCTGTCTGTAGCTCTGTCTGTAGCTCTGCCAAACATCTGGAATCAACTCCTTACTACAGTTAAATGATCTGAAACTAAACCTACCTTTCATTAAAAACTCAAAACTCTACATTTTTAGCAGCATATGGCGACTCGTGCCTGTTCCCGTTTACGCTTAAGCATGATTGTGTATCTTGCGTTTCTTGCGCTTTGACTTTTCAAGGACACTGGCACTAAAGACACGCTACTAACTTACTATTACGATGACTATGACAAGACAGAGGGCAATGGGCCTACCTTCTCATTCTGCACCAAGTTGCACATACACTCCATGGAGGCTCGTCTCAACTGGTCGTGTTCCTCGTACAGGTAGTGCTCTATCATGGCCGTGCCTCCCTCCTTCACGATACGGCTCCTGCAGGGAACAAGTACAAGTGTCAACCAGGAGCTTCCTTTGTCAGCTGCGAGAAGTGGACAGTGTGTGTGCTTTAACAATCTGCTGAATGTGGCTAAAGGTGTGCAGTTTGGGGGAACAGAATGTTAGGGTTATGTGTGAATGTAGCAAAACAATTGTGTTGCAATATGAATAGTTAAACATGTCTGGGTCGTGTGATATTTTCATATTAATGAACCTGCACTGTCATTGACGTCCTTGTCACCTGCTATGGACTTCCATGAGGAATTAACCAAGTGAGAATTTTCTGTAACATAGGGACACTAACACACTGACATGTAAAATGGGGACACTAACATAGTGACATGTAAAATGGGGACACTAACACACTCACATGTAAAATGGGGACACTAACATAGTGACATGTAACATGGGGACAATAGGATAGCAAAATGTAAAATGGGGACACTAACATGTAACATGGGGATACTAACACACTGACATGTAATATGGGGACACTAACATAGTGACATGTAACATGGGGAGACTAACACAAAGACATGTAACGTGGGGACACTAGGATAGCAATATGTAAAACGGGGACACTAACATAGTGACCTGTAACATGGGGACACTAGCACAGTGACATATAAAATGGAGACACTAATATAGTGACATGTAACACTGATGACACATGATGTGATGTTGAGGACTGTGGTGACACTGATGATACCAATTACACTGATGACACGTACACGTGTCACTAGTGCCACAAACAAAACTGAAGTCCTGGTTGTGACCACTGACACATGACACTAACAACCCTCACAAAAGCGATGACACAATTGTCGCTGATGACACAGATGACCCTACATCAGTGACAATATGAATGTCACTGCCGACACTAATGACACAAGTCTATATGTAGTGACAATGACACTACAGCCTACCTGATGGTGTCGTTCATGGACGCGAGGTTGGTTAGGGCCATGAGGGCCTCAAAGTTCTGTAGTGCCGTCTTCTCTATGGCCAACAGCTGCAGGATGGGACGCACCACCTCACACGCCTGCACCAACAAACATTAACCCTTTAAACACTGCACCATGAAACATTAACCCTTTAAACACAACACCACACAATGTTAACACTTTCAACACCACACCACGAAACGTTAACCCTTTTAACACCACACCAGGAAACATTAACCCTTTAAACACCAAAAAAATCTGCATATTAATAACTCAATTTAGACACTCATTTCTTAAAAGCACAACTCTATTCAATGGTAAACCACTATTAAAGCTACAAGTGTATTGACATGAAAAATCAAAAGGGTACTTACCCTCTGGCCTGGGAAGGCAATCTCTGGATTCTGGGTGATGGCAATCTTAGCCAAGGCCTGGGCAGCAATGGCCTTCCCAACCGGTGTCCCTGAATTGGCCAGAGGAATCAGGGCCTGAAAATAAAATAAAACAATTTATTTATCACATCCTAAAGTGTCATGTCATTTCAGCAGATCCCAAGTTGGATGGTTCTTTTAATGGGGAAAGAACAATGTTTTCATGGGTTACCTCACATACAGCTACACCGGTATTTGAGCACAGCGTATTATTAAAATTACAAATACAAAGAATTTTTCAACACATGCATACGTATGTTACTCCTTACTAAACTGTCTAAATGTATATAATTACTCAAGCAGCAATTTTAAGTTGTGACACAGGAAGTGACAATGCATAATATGGTCATACCTTAAAATGTCACACATAAAAAATACGAAAACAAGCTTATAATGCTACTTAAATGCTTGTAGAAGTGAACAAAATGTCCCCTGCCGGATCAAACACGTATGTCGTAATATTCACAACAAGTTGGAGACTGACCTTTGCCCCACCCTGCTGGACAATTAACCCTCGATGCTCAGCATCCATCACCAGAGACAGGTACACCCTGAAATCACAATAGTTGAGTTGTAGATTTGGTGGCCCACGTATATGTTTCGCCAAGCTCGTACTTCAGTCATTGTTTGTACAACTCATTTCAGGTTCACTTAACGAAAATACTGAACTACAAGTTACCTTCATTTGTACAAATGTATTAGCTATTCTTGGTGAGATCATCAGATAAAATAGTTGACTGTTTAGGGCAGGTTTCATCACAATGGTAAATGTGGAGCTGTTCTCTACAGTGAAAGATGAAACTTTTAACACTTTTACAAGTTCACCAATGTTGAATGACCTGTACTCTGTCCTAGTAATTAACTGAGTATGCCAATCGTGAGAACTTGCAGACTGCCAGCCACGCCCCAAAACAATCACCAGTCCAACCATACACACACCTGTTAAAATAATTCCACTTCCAGAACAGTACATGTAACATGAGCTTTGATTGGTTAAAACCAAACAACTGATTCAGGAATGGCAGTAAAATGACTGAATGATGGCCATAGCTTAACTTGAGTGTTTGGAGACAACAATCTACCCATGTGTGCTGTTGGCAGAGTAATCAACTGTCTCCCGGCATGTGTTAGGATGGACAGAATGACCAGAGAAAATTTACACTGTTTTATTAATAAACTGTACTGTTACAAAAACATTTCATATACAAATATTAATATAAACATCTCCACACATGTTACGCGAATCGCAAACTCAATCGAGGAGAACGTTTTAATCGAACTTTCAACATTCCATGTCGTCCAATCCGTGGGGCCTTCAGTAGTTTCTTCTTCTTTCACTTTCACTATGAACATCCACCCGCCAAAATGCGTCTCACTCTTACAGCAATGCTCACCTTGCTAGGAGTTCACGGCTACTTTCACTTTCCGTTTTTGACAGCACGACCAGGGCATTGACTACTCCAGTCCGGAGTAACTTCTTGACGCGCTCGGAAATATATGGCTCTTTGTCCTACGCAGGAACAAAACCAGCCACATTTGATCACGTGCCACAGGTAATGTAGCATATTAGTACTATAACACATTTATGATTTTATGTAAGTTATTAATTTACAATAAACATTATACGCTGTACATATTACAACACAACATTGCAACTGTGTTTCTGGTTACACAATCCACTGTCAAATGTGGATGAAACATGAAGTTCTTGCGATGTAACAAAGAAAGCTGCGTCTGGCTTAAAATGACTCGGAGGCGCAGAATGTACCTGCAGTGGCTCCACCTACTGACCTTCTCATGCTCTTCAGGTACGTGTTGTTTCGAGAACTTTGCCAGTTCGATGAGTTCCTCCTCAACATCGACCTTGTCGAAACTGTTGGTGCAGTTGACCAGGATCTGAGCCACGGGGTAGAGAATCCCTTTATCAGGGATCTACAAACAAACAACCAACTCATGTCCCGCAATAATAATAATAATATTTATTATTTATAAAGCGCAACATCCAAATATGCTCAAAGCGCTGTACAATAAAATATAAAGCTAATTATGATGTGTTAAAAATAATATTAATAATAATAAATGCAACTGTAAAATTAACTTTGAGATAAATACGTAGAAACGTTAAATTATTCATATCAAAAACTGTTAATTAAATACTATATAGAATTAACGATGATGAGTAAAATAAACGAATAAATAAATCAAACTAATTATTACTCTATTTGAAACACATACTAAACGATAGCACAGCATATGTGTAAAAATAAGATAAGATGAAATATTTTAAACAAATTTTCTAAAATGTCATTCAATATTTAAAAAGTCAGCAGTAATATGCTTTGAAAATGTGCATTTTTAGTGCAAAAGAATAAAGCTAACTTTGGATCACTACAAGTGCATGTCCTCCACGAGATAAAACTATTGACAACACCGATTTTTAGGGATGATAATAACAGTCAAGAGTTAAATCTATACTGCCTCTTTTTGCAGATATCAAAGAAGAAAAGTAAGTTACTTTTGCAAGATCGATGAGAGAGTTGATGGCATTGTTGTCTTCAACAAGGTCTTGCTTCACCTCAGCATCAAGCGTGAGGTAGGCCAGACCCTCAGCAGCCCACTTACGCAAGTCTACATCCTTCGAGGCATTCGACAGAAACCTGACAGGAAAATGGTAGAACAACTGAATGCACCATATTGAAATATGTATCGGTTAAATATTTTGTTCTGAACTATAACTAACCTGATTTGTCTGTATACATTGGAAATAAGTGTGTGTGTGTGTGTGTGTGTGTGTGTGTGTGTGTGTGTGTGTGTGTCAGTGTGTGTGCGTGCGCGTGCGTGCGCGTGCGTGTGCGTGTGTGTGCGTGCATGTGTGTTTATATGTATACACAACATATGTACTACAGTGTATTAAAAAAAAAAAAAATATCATCTCAAATGATGCTAAATGTCACACATGTACTACTGAACCAGCCTGGTTTGTTTTCCACTAACAACAGAGAGTTAGTACTGCTTTGTGAGCAATTTAAAGAGTGTTTCTTAATGATGTTTGTAGGAAGACTCTTACTTCCGACAAGCCTTTGCCAGGGTCCTGGTGGAGCCGTCCGCAAAGCTCTTTGCACTGGCATCTCCTCCACCAAAGGATCCAAGTTTGCACAAACCCTACAAACAGCAGTGACAGTTAGAACCAAAAAACAGAGATGAATGTTTTATAAACATCCTGTGGCACTAACTATTGTAAAGAATCTATGCCATTTATTCTTATATAAAAAAACAGCGACATTTTTATATTTAAATGATTTTAGTTACTGTTGTAAAAATGTTCTACTTATTCATGTATTAACGAATTGGTGTCAATTAGTTTTGCGAAGAACCAGTGCCACTTATTTTTGAATAGAATCAGTTTAAAATGTTCTTGTAATTCATCGTTTTCAGATGAAGCTGAATAGAATAAGTTGAATATATTCTTGTAAGAATATAACCTTAAATTAATGTTATAAAGAACTGTACTATTTATACTGTTGCCAAAATTGTTGTCACAGACGGTAGACAGTCGTATTTTACTTTCACTTTCATAAAAGATCACCGTCAACTGTTAGTTTCACTTTCATTTTTACAATATGAAAATATAATATACGTGATACAAGAAATGGACATACCTATCAGATAATGTAATTCACAATAAGGTATAATGTTAATTTTTAATAATTTTTTGAAACTGCTAAGGTCTACAAATACGCCACAACACTGCAGGGTGCAGGTGAATACATAAAAGCGAAAACAAAACTAACCACGAGTGCGCGCACTTTGATGGCATCATTCTGCGATTGGTACAGCTCCTTGAGGATAGGTGTCGCCTGTTTGATGACTCCGCTGCAGCGGTTCTTCTTAGAGGCGGAGTGCACCAGAGCCTCAACCGCATATTTCTAAACAGGCAAACGTCATATGTTGGTGATTGAGGACCAGAAAATATGAATTTCGACGACCAATCGGTAGTCAAAACATCCCTGTGAGTAGAAAATTATTGGTTGTGAAATAAGAAATCTTGTTTGAACATTTTATTCTTCCAACTCCATGAATTTTTTACAAATAAGCTACCCACCGTGTGGATGATGTCACCAGAGTCAGCCATGGCCAGCAGTATCTCAAGTACACCCTCCCGGGCCAAGATCACATTGCCCACCTCCAGGGGGCCTTGCAGTAGGGCCGTCAGCGCCATGATCGCCTCCAACTTAGACTCCATCATGTTGTCTCCAAACATGTCCCTACAGTCACCAAAGTACACAAGGATTTAGACTCCATCACGTTGTCTCCAAACATGTCCCTACGGTCACCAAAGTACACAAGGATTTAGACTCCATCACGTTGTCTCCAAACATGTCCCTACGGTCACCAAAGTACACAAGGATTTAGACTCCATCACATTGTCACCAAACATGTCCCTACAGTCACCAAAGTACACAAGGATTTAGACTCCATCACGTTGTCTCCAAACATGTCCCTACGGTCACCAAAGTACACAAGGATTTAGACTCCATCACATTGTCACCAAACATGTCCCTACGGTCACCAAAGTACACAAGGATTTAGACTCCATCACATTGTCACCAAACATGTCCCTACAGTCACCAAAGTACACAAGGATTTAGACTCCATCACGTTGTCTCCAAACATGTCCCTACAGTCACCAAAGTACACAAGGATTTAGACTCCATCACATTGTCACCAAACATGTCCCTACAGTCACCAAAGTACACAAGGATTTAGACTCCATCACGTTGTCTCCAAACATGTCCCTACGGTCACCAAAGTACACAAGGATTTAGACTCCATCACATTGTCTCCAAACATGTCCCTACAGTCACCAAAGTACACAAGGATTTAGACTCCATCACATTGTCTCCAAACATGTCCCTACGGTCACCAAAGTACACAAGGATTTAGACTCCATCACATTGTCACCAAACATGTCCCTACGGTCACCAAAGTACACAAGGATTTAGACTCCATCACATTGTCTCCAAACATGTCCCTACGGTCACCAAAGTACACAAGGATTTAGACTCCATCACGTTGTCACCAAACATGTCCCTACAGTCACCAAAGTACACAAGGATTTAGACTCCATCACATTGTCACCAAACATGTCCCTACGGTCACCAAAGTACACAAGGATTTAGACTCCATCACATTGTCTCCAAACATGTCCCTACGGTCACCAAAGTACACAAGGATTTAGACTCCATCACATTGTCTCCAAACATGTCCCTACAGTCACCAAAGTACACAAGGATTTAGACTCCATCACATTGTCTCCAAACATGTCCCTACGGTCACCAAAGTACACAAGGATTTAGACTCCATCACATTGTCACCAAACATGTCCCTACGGTCACCAAAGTACACAAGGATTTAGACTCCATCACATTGTCTCCAAACATGTCCCTACAGTCACCAAAGTACACAAGGATTTAGACTCCATCACATTGTCTCCAAACATGTCCCTACAGTCACCAAAGTACACAAGGATTTAGACTCCATCATGTTGTCTCCAAACATGTCCCTACGGTCACCAAAGTACACAAGGATTTAGACTCCATCACATTGTCACCAAACATGTCCCTACAGTCACCAAAGTACACAAGGATTTAGACTCCATCATGTTGTCTCCAAACATGTCCCTACAGTCACCAAAGTACACAAGGATTTAGACTCCATCACATTGTCTCCAAACATGTCCCTACAGTCACCAAAGTACACAAGGATTTAGACTCCATCATGTTGTCTCCAAACATGTCCCTACGGTCACCAAAGTACACAAGGATTTAGACTCCATCACATTGTCTCCAAACATGTCCCTACAGTCACCAAAGTACACAAGGATTTAGACTCCATCACATTGTCTCCAAACATGTCCCTACAGTCACCAAAGTACACAAGGATTTAGACTCCATCATGTTGTCTCCAAACATGTCCCTACAGTCACCAAAGTACACAAGGATTTAGACTCCATCACATTGTCACCAAACATGTCCCTACAGTCACCAAAGTACACAAGGATTTAGACTCCATCATGTTGTCTCCAAACATGTCCCTACGGTCACCAAAGTACACAAGGATTTAGACTCCATCACATTGTCTCCAAACATGTCCCTACAGTCACCAAAGTACACGAGGATTTAGACTCCATCACGTTGTCTCCAAACATGTCCCTACAGTCACCAAAGTACACAAGGATTTAGACTCCATCACATTGTCACCAAACATGTCCCTACAGTCACCAAAGTACACAAGGATTTAGACTCCATCATGTTGTCTCCAAACATGTCCCTACAGTCACCAAAGTACACAAGGATTTAGACTCCATCACGTTGTCTCCAAACATGTCCCTACGTCACCAAAGTACACAAGGATTTAGACTCCATCACATTGTCACCAAACATGTCCCTACGGTCACCAAAGTACACAAGGATTTAGACTCCATCACATTGTCCCAAACATGTCCCTACGGTCACCAAAGTACACAAGGATTTAGACTCCATCACATTGTCTCCAAACATGTCCCTACGTCACCAAAGTACACAAGGATTTAGACTCCATCACATTGTCACCAAACATGTCCCTACAGTCACCAAAGTACACAAGGATTTAGACTCCATCACATTGTCACCAAACATGTCCCTACAGTCACCAAAGTACACAAGGATTTAGACTCCATCACATTGTCTCCAAACATGTCCCTACAGTCACCAAAGTACACAAGGATTTAGACTCCATCACGTTGTCTCCAAACATGTCCCTACGGTCACCAAAGTACACAAGGATTTAGACTCCATCACATTGTCACCAAACATGTCCCTACGGTCACCAAAGTACACAAGGATTTAGACTCCATCACATTGTCACCAAACATGTCCCTACAGTCACCAAAGTACACAAGGATTTAGACTCCATCACGTTGTCTCCAAACATGTCCCTACAGTCACCAAAGTACACAAGGATTTAGACTCCATCACGTTGTCTCCAAACATGTCCCTACAGTCACCAAAGTACACAAGGATTTAGACTCCATCACGTTGTCTCCAAACATGTCCCTACGGTCACCAAAGTACACAAGGATTTAGACTCCATCACATTGTCACCAAACATGTCCCTACGGTCACCAAAGTACACAAGGATTTAGACTCCATCACATTGTCACCAAACATGTCCCTACAGTCACCAAAGTACACAAGGATTTAGACTCCATCACGTTGTCTCCAAACATGTCCCTACGGTCACCAAAGTACACAAGGATTTAGACTCCATCACGTTGTCTCCAAACATGTCCCTACGGTCACCAAAGTACACAAGGATTTAGACTCCATCACATTGTCACCAAACATGTCCCTACAGTCACCAAAGTACACAAGGATTTAGACTCCATCACGTTGTCTCCAAACATGTCCCTACAGTCACCAAAGTACACAAGGATTTAGACTCCATCACATTGTCTCCAAACATGTCCCTACGGTCACCAAAGTACACAAGGATTTAGACTCCATCACATTGTCACCAAACATGTCCCTACAGTCACCAAAGTACACAAGGATTTAGACTCCATCACGTTGTCTCCAAACATGTCCCTACGGTCACCAAAGTACACAGGATTTAGACTCCATCACATTGTCACCAAACATGTCCCTACAGTTCACCAAAGTACACAAGGATTTAGACTCCATCACTTGTCACCAAACATGTCCCTACGGTCACCAAAGTACACAAGGATTTAGACTCCATCACATTGTCACCAAACATGTCCCTACGAGTCACCAAAGTACACAAGGATTTAGACTCCATCACATTGTCTCCAAACATGTCCCTACGGTCACCAAAGTACACAAGGATTTAGACTCCATCCATGTGTCTCCAAACATGTCCCTACGGTCACCAAAGTACACAAGGATTTAGA
The DNA here is from genome assembly GCA_025642075.2 of Ridgeia piscesae. Taxonomy (NCBI): domain Eukaryota; kingdom Metazoa; phylum Annelida; class Polychaeta; order Sabellida; family Siboglinidae; genus Ridgeia; species Ridgeia piscesae. Next base: position 23,853 of record JAODUO010000219.1, on the reverse strand, counting down.
CTCCATCACATTGTCACCAAACATGTCCCTACGGTCACCAAAGTACACAAGGATTTAGACTCCATCACTTGTCTCCAAACATGTCCCTACGTCACCAAAGTACACAAGGATTTAGACTCCATCACATTGTCACCAAACATGTCCCTACGGTCACCAAAGTACACAAGGATTTAGACTCCATCACATTGTCTCCAAACATGTCCCTACGGTCACCAAAGTACACAAGGATTTAGACTCCATCACATTGTCTCCAAACATGTCCCTACAGGTCACCAAAGTACACAAGGATTTAGACTCCATCACATTGTCTCCAAACATGTCCCTACGTCACCAAAGTACACAAGGATTTAGACTCCATCACATTGTCTCCAAACATGTCCCTACGGTCACCAAAGTACACAAGGATTTAGACTCCATCAGTTGTCTCCAAACATGTCCCTACAGTCACCAAAGTACACAAGGATTTAGACTCCATCACATTGTCTCCAAACATGTCCCTACAGTCACCAAAGTACACAAGGATTTAGACTCCATCATGTTGTCTCCAAACATGTCCCTACGTCACCAAAGTACACAAGGATTTAGACTCCATCACATTGTCCCAAACATGTCCCTACAGTCACCAAAGTACACAAGGATTTAGACTCCATCATGTTGTCTCCAAACATGTCCCTACAGTACCAAAGTACACAAGGATTTAGACTCCATCACATTGTCTCCAAACATGTCCCTACAGTCACCAAAGTACACAAGGATTTAGACTCCATCATTTGTCTCCAAACATGTCCCTAAGTCACCAAAGTACACAAGGATTTAGACTCCATCACGTTGTCTCCAAACATGTCCCTACGTCACCAAAGTACACAAGGATTTAGACTCCATCACATTGTCACCAAACATGTCCCTACAGTCACCAAAGTACACAAGGATTTAGACTCCATCATGTTGTCTCCAAACATGTCCCTACGGTCACCAAAGTACACAAGGATTTAGACTCCATCACATTGTCTCCAAACATGTCCCTACAGTCACCAAAGTACACAAGGATTTAGACTCCATCATGTTGTCTCCAAACATGTCCCTACGGTCACCAAAGTACACAAGGATTTAGACTCCATCACATTGTCTCCAAACATGTCCCTACAGTCACCAAAGTACACAAGGATTTAGACTCCATCATGTTGTCTCCAAACATGTCCCTACGTCACCAAAGTACACAAGGATTTAGACTCCATCACATTGTCTCCAAACATGTCCCTACAGTCACCAAAGTACAAAGTGCCCCTTTGTCTCAAACATGTAAGTCAAAGTACACAAGGATTTAGACTCCATCATTGTCTCCAAACATGTCCCTACAGTCACCAAAGTACACAAGGATTTAGACTCCATCATTGTCTCCAAACATGTCCCTACGGTCACCAAAGTACACAAGGATTTAGACTCCATCAGTTGTCTCCAAACATGTCCCTACGTCACCAAAGTACACAAGGATTTAGACTCCATCATGTTGTCTCCAAACATGTCCCTACGGTCACCAAAGTACACAAGGATTTAGACTCCATCACATTGTCTCCAAACATGTCCCTACGGTCACCAAAGTACACAAGGATTTAGACTCCATCATGTTGTCTCCAAACATGTCCCTACAGTCACCAAAGTACACAAGGATTTAGACTCCATCACATTGTCACCAAACATGTCTAGTGCTTACAGACACTGTCTAGCTCCTCACTGAAACATGTCTAGTGCTCACAGACACAGTCTAGTGCTCACAGACACTGTCCTAGTGCTCAAAGACACTGTCTAGTGCTCACAGACACTGTCTAGTGCTCACAGACACTGTCTAGTGCTCACAGACACTGTCTAGTGCTTACAGACACTGTCTAGCCTCACAGACACTGTCTAGTGCTCACAGACACAGTCTAGTGCTCACAGACACTGTCCTTTGCAAGCTGACACTGTCTAGTGCTTACAGACACTGTCTAGTGTTCACAGACTCTATCTAGTGCTCACAGACACTGTCTAGGCTACAGACTCTGTCTGATGCTCACAGTACACTGTCTGATGATTGACACGTGTAGTGCTAAGACACTGTCAGTGCTCACAGAACTGTCTAGTGTTACAGACACTGTTTAAGGCTCACGACCTGTCAGTGCTACAGACACTGTCTAGTGTCTTCACAGACACTGTCTAGTGCTACAGACACTGTGCTTTGCACGACACTGTCTAGTGCTTACAGACACTGTCTAGTGTCACAGACACGTCTAGTGCTCACAGACACTGTGTGCAAGCTGACACTGTCTAGTGCTCAGACACTGTCTAGTGTTCACAGACACCTGTCTAGTGCTTACAGACACTGTGTAGTGCTTGACAGACACTGTCAGTGCTTGCAGCACTGTCTAGTGCTTGACAGACACTGTCTAGTGCTTACAGACACTGTGCCCAGTGACTTACAGACACTGTTAGTGCTCACAGACACTGTCTAGTGCTCACAGACACTGTCTAGGTTCGACACTGTGATGTCACGCACTGTCTAGCTCACGACACTGTCTAGTGCATTACAGACACTGTCTAGTGCTCACAGACACTGTCTAGTGATTACAGACACTGTGTAGTGCTACAGACACTGTCTAGTGCTCACGACACGTCTAGTGCTTACACACGTCAGGCTCACAGACACTGTCTAGTGATTACAGACACTGTGTGTCTACAGACACTGTCTAGTGATTACAGACACTGTGTAGTGCTTACAGACACTGTCTAGTGCTTACAGACACTGTCTAGTGCTCACAGACACTGTCTAGTGCTTACAGACACTGTCTAGTGCTCACAGACACTGTCTAGTGATTACAGACACTGTGTAGTGCTTACAGACACTGTCTAGTGCTCACAGACACTGTCTAGTGATTACAGACACTGTCTAGTGCTCACAAACACTGTCTAGTGCTCACAGACACTGTCTAGTGCTCACAGACTCTGTCTAGTGCTCACAGACACTGTCTAGTGCTCACAGACACAATCTAGTGCTCACAGACACTGTCATTTGCAAGCTGACACTGTCTAGTGCTTACAGACACTGTCTAGTGCTCACAGACACTGTCTAGTGCTTACAGACATTGTCTAGTGCTTACAGACATTGTCTAGTGCTTACAGACACTGTCTAGTGCTTACAGACACTGTATAGTGCTCACAGACACTGTCTAGTGCTCACAGACTCTGTCTATTGCTCACAGACACTGTCTAGTGCTCACAGACATCTGTCTAGTGCTCACAGACACTGTCTAGTGCTTACAGACACTGTATAGTGCTCACAGACACTGTCTAGTGCTCACAGACTCTGTCTATTGCTCACAGACACTGTCTAGTGCTCACAGACTCTGTCTATTGCTCACAGACACTGTCTAGTGCTCACAGACCCTGTCTAGAGCTCACAGACACTGTCTAGTGCTCACAGACCCTGTCTAGAGCTCACAGACACTGTCTAGTGATTACAGACACTGTCTAGTGCTCACAAACACTGTCTAGTGCTCACAGACACTGTCTAGTGCTCACAGACTCTGTCTAGTGCTCACAGACACTGTCTAGTGCTCACAGACACAATCTAGTGCTCACAGACACTGTCATTTGCAAGCTGACACTGTCTAGTGCTTACAGACACTGTCTAGTGTTCACAGACATTGTCTAGTGCTTACAGACACTGTCTAGTGCTTACAGACACTGTATAGTGCTCACAGACACTGTCTAGTGCTCACAGACTCTGTCTATTGCTCACAGACACTGTCTAGTGCTCACAGACCCTGTCTAGTGCTCACAGACCCTGTCTAGTGCTCACAGACCCTGTCTAGAGCTCACAGACACCTGCACGATTCAGTGACAGATCCAGAAAAGACAATGTCACTTTTAACTTTCATCTGAAATCGATTTATTTAAAAGTTTTGGGAAATTTCTGTGACTTTTTTTATTGTAGCTCATTTTGATGTTACACTAAGAGACAAACAACCTGATTACAAACTGTAACAGTGGAACCTTATTACAAGGCCAACCTTAACAGCATGGCAACCGTTACACTATCTTCCCACATTTTTACCATTACTGAAACATTTGGGACTTTGACCTTAATTGTGAGGTGACTGCACTGGAGAGGGGACTGTCGAGTGGGGTGTGGTCACACTCACGTGAAGTAGCCGTTGACTGCCTCCCTGTACAGGTCCCGCTCCTTGTCGTTCATCAGATCGTCCCAGATCTTGGACAGACACAAGGACGTGTGCATGCGGGTGTTGGTGGTGATGGGAAGAGTCTTGTGCTCAGGGATTGTTCCCGCCACTTCCAGCAGACCCTGGATACCTGAGAGCACGGGAAGAAGTCGGCTGAGGTGATGTGGGCAATACTGGACATGTAGTGCGAACGGACGACATGGTTTGGGTAAAGGGATGTACACAATTAGTGGTGGAGAGAACGTTTGGTGGACCAGGGAAAACCTGGAAGAACTCTTGTGTCTGCAGACTTGAGTCTGGTGGGTCTCAACCCAAGGGAGGCTCAGCCCCATCCCAGTTGGAGGGAGGCAGCTGGGAGGAGGATGAATCCAGCAGAATGTGGAAATACTGCCCCGTTAAACGACGACGATAATGACGAACAAATGTCACACATGGCTGTGCAGAGGTTGTGCCCGTGATCGTGACATAAATATGTCATACAGTAACTTACAACCACATATTCGTTACATGGAAAATTAATTGTTAGACAATTTTGTTTTAGAGAGAAACTTGCATTTGGTTGGTTATTAATCAATTATTGTTTGGAAGTCACACTCAGTGTCATAAATAATCAACAGACATCACAATCACCATGTGTATGTAATGGTGACATCTTCTTGATCACAGTCACGTTTACTAATCCACAGACACATGCAAATGTTCATGTTTCTGCAGGTGTAAAAGATATCCTAGGCTTGAGCATACTAGAGGTAAAAACATCAGTGTTACAGCACACGCTCTTTACTGAACCATTCAACTGGTATTGCTTTCCACACCATCTAGCCTGATTTGTAAACTTACGACACAAGTAAAATAAAATGAAACAAATTGTCGAAATGATAAATACCTCCACCGTCGATGAAATATTTTGCCCAACCACAACCATCCTTCCTGGTGACAAACTTAAGGATGATCTCCATGACATTGTCTCGACCAAAGCCAGACACTTTGTGGTGTCCCAGCATCGTTATCAGCGCAGGGAAGATGTAGTCCATGAGTTTGTTGGACTCAGGATCTGCAACAGGAAGTGTCACATGACCTCAATGGATCAGGTCCGAACATTTTAAGACGGAAAATTGTCTTTAGTCTCGCATCACCATTGCATAAATTAAATACAAGTCAAATTGTATTGTAAACAACACATTATTAGAGTACCTTAATTATTTGTTATTATATGTTCATTGTACACCGTGTCAGCATGTTCATTGTACACCGTGTCAGCATGTTCATTGTACACTGTGTCAGCGTGTTCATTGTACACTGTGTCAGCGTGTTCATTGTACACCGTGTCAGCATGTTCATTGTACACTGTGTCAGCATGTTCATTGTACACTGTGTCAACATGTTCATTGTACACTGTGTCAGCATGTTCATTGTACACTGTGTCAGCATGTTCATTGTACACTGTGTCAGCATGTTCATTGTACACTGTGTCAGCATGTTCATTGTACACCGTGTCAGCATGTTCATTGATAGCCTCGATTAACCAGACTCCGTGAGGTGGCAGCACTTTTCAGCTCCTCAACTCCAACTGGGGAATTAACAGGCTGCAGATGTAACTGACATGGTGGTCTTACCCCAGATTAGGGTAGAGACACTGATTGGTTTACAAGCCGAATTTGAAATAAATTAATTAAGGATACCTTTTTTACCAGATAATGCTGTATTAAAAAACTATTAAAAATTTAACTTATATTAACATAAACAAGATTTGCAGTTGTTTATAAAAATAGGAATTACGGCAGGATTAACCAGTATCCATGAGGTAGCAGCATTGTTTAGCCAACACGGATAATATTCAAAAGCCGGCGAAGTCACCAGACTGTGTTCTCGGCGTAGTTACGCAGCCGGCCAACAGTCGGTTAAGCGAGACTAGTTCATTGAAAGTAAATTTCTTATCAATAACAGTACCTACATATTTGAAACTGTCCACCACATCCCTCTCCTCCAGGGCTGTCTATTCCCTGTCTCCTTCCCTCTCTTCCCTGCTGCTCCCAAGAACAAACCCTTGTTTCGTACTTTTGTACATTTTGCAAGGCAGGAAGCATTTAACACTGTACTCAATATCTACATGCAGAATGTTGCAAACCAAATAAAAATTCAAGTGTACCCATTTTCTCCGAGAGGAAGGGATACGGCCTGAGTTTGCAAGACACGTCTTTCCTGGCTTCATCGTGTTTCTCTCGTTCGGCCTTCCACTTCTCCAGGTCCGTCACACTGTTGATGATGTTGCGAAGGACATGAGCCATGGCCGTCGATACGTCTTCCATCTCATTGCCGATGTAGATGCAGATGATCTTCAGTGACAATGTGTCGAGGATTGCGTTTGCCTGAGAACACACAGTAACCAGAAACACTACAATATATCAAAGTAAACTGAAGCTGCTTATGTTTTTATCAGAAAGAAAAACGTCTTAGGCCAGAATTATTTTAAATACAAGAAAATGTATAAAACTTTTTATGTGTTCAAAATCAGTTTATTATTATTGCCAGATTGATGTTTTCCTAAGCAACAATCCTGTGAAGGACAGGTCAACTGTGCAATAATTTGTTTAAAGCTAGCCTGAATTGGACTTGAAATTTGATTTTTATCAGAAACAGATATGAACCAATTAACTCAATTTATTGTTTAATGTTGGACGAATGATATATGACTAAATCAGTTTGTGCATGCATTTTCTAGTATAAATAAGAATGTGTTTAAACGAAACATAATTGTATGTCTCAAAATTTTAAGTTGGGATTGATAATTTGAAATCTAGATTGTTTTAGCAAGGTGAATATATTTTTGTCATTTGACTAGAACTGGAATTCACGAAACGGCGTTGACCCCGTGACCCTGTACCCACCCTCTTCTTGCAGTTTTGGGCGAGACATGCAAGGACACGGATGGCTGTTAGCTTCAGGTCATGGTTCTTCTCCTGCATGAGCTTCTGCAGGCGTTGGATGCCATCGTTCTCAAAGATCTGTGCCGCGCCAGCCTCTTCTCTCGCCAACACTATCAGGTTGGTGGCCGCCTTCAACGTCAACGTCAACGCAACATTACAAGGACGTGGTCCAGTAATTTATAAGTTTTTGTTTGTTTTTTTAAATTATATTTTTTTACTAATTTTACATTTTACTGATTTGTAAAGGTGTGTGATATCTAATGACGTCATACTCACTCACAACAAATCTGTCTGCATTGTCAAGAAGGGTACAAAAGATTCAAAAATAACAAACCAACTTAACATTTTGATAACATTCTTAAAGCTTTATACCTGTTTCCTCTTTTCCTCTTCCGTAGACGCATCAAAAGCCAGGTCAAACATCTGAGTAACCTTGCTCTCGGTCGAGTTCATCTTCTGCACCTGGACGAGGATGAAATAGTTTTAGCTTTATTGTTAAGTTATGTTAAATATCATAATATGTCTTACTGTCATAATAACAATCATTGATATAAAAAATCAACAATACCCTAGAACTGATTTAAATTTAACAAATAAACAGGACAGTTACATAAAGACCACATCTTTCATTGTATATAGACTGGAGGTGTGTTGGATGTGTATATAGACTGGAGAGGTGTGTTGGATGTGTATATAGACTGGAGAGGTGTGTTGGATGTGTACAGACTGGAGAAGTGTGTTGGATGTGTACAGACTGGAGAGGTATGTTGGTTGTGTATACAGACTGGAGAGGTGTGTTGGATGTGTATATAGACTGAAGAGGTGTGTTGGATGTGTATACAGACTGGAGAGGTGTGTTGGATGTGTATACAGACTGGAGAGGTGTGTTGGATGTGTATGCAGACTGGAGAGGTGTGTTGGATGTGTATATAGACTGGAGAGGTGTATTGGATGTGTACAGACTGGAGAGGTGTGTTGGATGTGTATACAGACTGGAGGTGTGTTGGATGTGTATATAGACTGGAGAGGTGTGTTGGATGTGTATACAGACTGGAGGTGTGTTGGATGTGTATATAGACTGGAGAGGTGTGTTGGATGTGTACACAGACTGGAGAGGTGTGCTGGATGTGTATGCAAATGTCACTGAGGCAAGAGATTTCCACTTGAGTCAAGTCAAGAGTTCTGTTTGAGGTTTCAGGGGGAGGTACAGTTTGGGGTTTGATGGGGCGAATCTCAAGAGGACGCAACTGGAGCTCTCCAAGGACATGGAGTTGGAGGATTCTGTGTCAGTCTCAAGGGGGAGAGCAGTTGGAGGTTTCTGTGTCAGTCTCAAGGGGGAGAGCAGTTGGAGGATTCTGTGTCAGTCTCAAGGGGGAGAGCAGTTGGAGGATTCTGTGTCAGTCTCAAGGGGGAGAGCAGTTGGAGGATTCTGTGTCAGTCTCAAGGGGGAGAGTAGTTGGAGGATTCTGTGTCAGTCTCAAGGGGGAGAACAGTTGGAGGTTTCTGTGTCAGTCTCAAGGGGGAGTGTAGTTGGAGGATTCTGTGTCAGTCTCAAGGGGGAGAGCAGTTGGAGGATTCTGTGTCAGTCTCAAGGGGGAGAGCAGTTGGAGGATTCTGTGTCAGTCTCAAGGGGGAGAGCAGTTGGAGGATTCTGTGTCAGTCTCAAGGGGGAGAGCAGTTGGAGGTTTCTGTGTCAGTCTCAAGGGAGAGAGCAGTTGGAGGTTTCTGTGTCAGTCTCAAGGGGGAGAGCAGTTGGAGGATTCTGTGTCAGTCTCAAGGGGGAGAGCAGTTGGAGGTTTCTGGGTCAGTCTCAAGGGGGAGAGCAGTTGGAGGTTTCTGTGTCAGTCTCAAGGGGGAGAGCAGTTGGAGGTTTCTGTGTCAGTCTCAAGGGGGAGAGCAGTTGGAGGTTTCTGTGTCAGTCTCAAGGGGGAGTGTAGTTGGGTGGTTTCTGTCGGTCACAAGGGGGGAGTGTAGGTGGGGGGTTTTGTGTCAGTCTCAAGGGGGAATGTAGTTGGGTTTTTTTTGTGTGTCTCAAGGGGGAGTGTAGTTGGGTGGTTTCTGTGTCAGTCTCAAGGGGGAGTGTAGTTGGGGGGTTTGTGTCGGTCTCAAGGGGGAATGTAGTTTGGGGTTTTTTTTGTCTCAAGGGGGAGTGTAATTGGGGGGTTTGTGTGTCAGTCTCAAGGGGGAATGTAGTTGGGTTTTTTTGTGTGTCTCAAGGGGGAGTGTAATTGGGGGGTTTGTGTGTCAGTCTCAAGGGGGAGTGTAGTTGGGAGGTTTTGTGTCAGTCTCAAGGGGGGTGTAGTTGGGGGGGTTTGTGTCAGTCTCAAGGGGAAGTGTAGCTGGGGGGTTTGTGTCAGTCTCAAGGGGGAGTGTAGTTGGGGGGTTTTGTGTCAGTCTCAAGGGGGAGTGTAGTTGGGGGGGTTTGTGTCAGTCTCAAGGGGGAATGTAGTTGGGGGGTTTGTGTCAGTCTCAGGGGAGCGTAATCGGGGGGTTTTGTGTGAGCCTCAAAGGGGAGAGCAGTTGTGGGACTGGTTTCTGAAAACATAAGATGAAACCATTGGAGGTCATAGATGTTCAAGTGAGGTGCAGTTGCAGGTGTTTTGGAGTCTGCAATCACAGGATAAAAAATGCCAGTCCAAGTGAACCAAGCTACCGGCGTGTTACACCTCTACAAGGTACCGGCGTGTTACACCTCTACAAGGTACCGGCGTGTTACACCTCTACATCTCAGTCTACCTTGTCTTGTATGATGGGGCTGAGTCGCCTGAGAATGGGTTGAACCGCTGTGTTTTTAGGGTCCACCCTCATGAGTAACATGGCGTCCTTGTAGGCAGCCTCATAGGAGCCAAGCTGTTCCTGGGCCTGGCAGCGTCGGAACAGGGCCTTCGGGTCTCCAGGAGTCGACTCCAGCACTAACAATGCGAAACACAGTCCCTAAATTAACTGATGCAAGGCTCTGTTGAACCAACCTGGTCTGTGGGTCCACATTTATTAACATTTAAAACTCATATTAATAATATTAGTGTTCTCAGAATTTGAATAAATATGTTGATGGTTGACTGCCTGCTGTACCAGAGATAGTGTTCGTTTGACTGTTGCGCCCACAAAACATTAAAACTGTATACAAAATATACAAACAGTAATATTAGGCTGTAACTGACACTATTGAACTAGAGGTCACTGACTTCCAGACTAACATGACAGGCCTCGTTCCCACAACCAAGGTCACTATGTTGTTCCTGCTAATAATTACCTCATGAGGCTCACGTGGCATGATGACAGAACTCTGCGCAATGGCAAAGAAATGGTCATTTTTTATTTAGGACGTCATCATTTCAGTTTTTATATATTGCTTCTCATAATGAAAACATTAATGCGTGGATACACTTGAAAAATGAAGCCGTCATAAGAAACCTTATTATAATAATACTGTTAGTCGCAGGAAGCTCTCAAACCCCTTCCTGGATTGAATTAGTCAAACCCGAATTAGATTCAATGTTGATATTAAAATTTATTTATGCAATTTATCTTCACTGCTACATCGGATAATAAAAAAAATGTAATGGCCACCTGTGTTTTTTAACTGCAGTCTGTAATAGTTTATTCAGTGATTTCACCAGAATCAACATAGCAGTGACAAGCTCAAATGTCACAATTTCCGTAATGGACGGGTTTAATTGTGTGTCAATGTGGTGAATGAATATACTCCAACCAACAGGACAGATGTTTCTGAACTAGTTCAGTGAACTCCAACTCTTTAGACTCACCAGTTGTGCAGTCATTGACGGCGTGGAGGTATTTCTCCAGTTTCAAGTAGCAGGCAGCACGATTTTTTAGATACACATTTCTCTCACCGACCCCGCTTGTGTCAAGGTTCAACGCCTTTGTGTAGCACGTCAGAGCCTCTTCATACTTGCCCGCCTTGAACATCGCATTACCCTGCTCTTTGATTTGTTTTGCTTCATCCATGGCTGGAATGGAATAGTCGTTAACTAAATCTGAAACAAAACGATTATTTTCTTTAAATAATTAATATGTCATCCTATATCTGGAAACAATTATGTCATGTATTTTGTAAACAATATACTTGTACAATGTCATTATAATCATGATTAGTTAAATGCAAAATTTATTGTAATAAAAGTTTAACACTGCTAGTGATAAATTCTAAGCAACTGAATTGATACATTATAATGTTCAGTATTGACTGTTTTGACTAACAACAATAACAGTACTATAGTAACTGTTATAATTGCAACTATTTCTTGGAAATCAAAACTTGAGGAACATCGAGACAAATGGGCTGGTCGATCTCAGAATGTATATAGGCAATGTTCAAGATATCAATGGACTCATATCCCAGGAAGCTATGGTGGACAAGCAAGGTTACAGAGATGTTTTAAATAATGACAAACCTGTGTAAGTTTCAACTAATCTAACAATAAGAAGAAACATGATGTGATGTGATGTGTTGTGTTGCGATGCGATGCCCCAAAGTGTCCATGCAGAGACAGAAAAAAGCTCTACTTCCAGTCGTGTTAGTACTGACTGTAGGAACAAAATAAATCAATATTATGGGTAGATGATGTTTACACAAAAGTGCCCGGTATGTAATGGTACACACCTTTAAAACTATATGATAATAGTGGACAAGAAGCGAATGAAGACTTCAGAAATGACATATATAGTGATCAACAAGTGGAGCTTACACATGTGATATTTGCCAATTTGATATTTTCAATGTTTTACCTCATGTCTGTGGCAGCCATCTGAGGCTCTCTGACTGCCAGAACAGGTTTGAACAGACTTAAATCATGTGCTTCGTATGAAATTTAGAATTTATTTATCGTTGAATTGTGATGTAGTGTAACTCATCTGTCGGTAGGGCGAGATAACATGTAGAATAGGTATATTTATGAGCAACGGAACAACGATGGAATGGGAGTTTATATGAGCAATGTGCGACCCGAGCATTAGGGAACAACAACGGAATATTAGTGGCACCAAGTTGGTGGCAGTGTTACAGCCGTTTCATCATATTAAACATACCATGTTCCTTCATGATTCAATCACACATAAATATACCTTATTCTAGTATTATGTCATCATACTAACAGATGAGTTACATCATACCACTCTTTAATGATACACAAAGTATCAGTTTCATTTGATACATATGCTCTATGCCGTTCCAACCTCTCCGGAACTCATTCCTCCTGTTCCGGCGCTTATTCTGGCAATTACACAGAGGCCCCAGCCACCTCAACTTCAAACCAACACCATCTGTCCGTGAAGTGTAAATGGGTTGACGCAACTGAGAAATATATTTCTTCCAATCACTGACACTGGAATAGCGAGCATGGACGCTATATTATCAATTATCGCTCACTGTTCTGATACTCGCCACCACATTACGATCACCAAACACATTTGGTTACTCACTCGGTTCTTTGTAGTAAAGTTTAACTTTAAACTTCCGTAATATATAGGCCGCGTCCGGTTTGTTTCCGTCTCCTTTTCACGAACTTTTTCGGTCCGCCTGAGATACAGAACACCTGTACTATGGCAGCAGGTTCATACAAAGGAAGGCCTGGTTCCTAAATCCTCCTAGAAGCACCCAGAAGCGTCCAGAAGTTATTTTTACCTTTCCCGAACTTCCCGATTACAGCTGCGACGAACAAATCACCGACCCGCGATCACTGACAGCTTAGCCTGAGTGAGTGACAGGCCTGGGTTCCGTCAGAGAAACAGCAACATTAGTTGGCTATTATACCAGACTAAACAACAAATACGTAAACGACACGATTAATTACCTTTTACAAATAGTGTTCGTTGCCGACAAAATACTCGATATGGTACAGCAATATTTCACCATTCCCAACAAATGGTCCGTATAAAACCACGCCTACTCCACGCTCATGGAGGCTGCCATCTTGAACTTGGTTGTTCCCTTCGTCAGTGAAGAGCTCTATAAATCCGCCCGAGATGCCTATATATGGAAAAGGGGTAGATCAAATGTCACTATGGGGTTATTTTCACTACCGACTAGAAGACACACCCCACGAATGTCCAGCTCAGTGAATGAGCGTCTGTGCGAGGATTGATGCCGTAACCGTCCGCTCATAAAATTATTTATAATTATTTGTAACATCATAAAATGTAATAAACACGTTTCAAGACATTTCTTATTAAAAAAATTATGTCACTAATAAATTATAATAGTTCTCTGAGCATACGCTGGAATAAATAAATAAAAATAATGGTTGATTGCGTGAATCAATCATGGTTTGTGTGACTCTATTACAGCTATTTTAAATGAAAAATACTCGTAAAAATAAATTACATAATAATAATAGCCAAATTACAGAATACTTTGAATTTATAACAACCTTTGTTAGTTTCCTTATTAAAACTAGTTATAAAATATTACTGAATTACAAACAAATATTTATGACCACGGTACCCCACTACTAAATCTTAGCAACGTACCAGTTTTTAACGAAACAAAATGTGGCACTATTCATTCAATTGAATTTGGAAATATTATTTCAGCCACATGTTGACATTGTTGAGACATTGAAACACGACTAAAAATAGAGATTCAAAGGATTGTTTTAATTTTGACAGGTGCATGGATGCATGCAATCGGATATGTTTTTGTTCAGAGGCGAGTTCAGTTGAATATTTTTGGTGATTTCCAATGGGTGAAACCTGTTTGAAATTTTTTATATGATCGAAAACGTACAGCGTGAGAAAAGTGAGGAAAGAGAAGAGGAAGAAAAAGACGACGGAAACGGTAACCACAGTCAACTTCACGCCTGATTGAGAACATGCAAGGCCAAAAACATATTTCTAGCCCAATGGCCCTCGAAAACTAGCCCAAACCCCCCCCCGAATAATTAAAAAAATTATACATTTTAAATGTTGCCAGTGACACACCCCTACCGATAAAGAGGGAAATGCATTTCAAGTAAGTCATTTACCTAAAGATGAGTGGATGTTTCCATCATTCCTTGCAATTGAGCGCCACCTACTGTTCTACGGTGAAATATAGATGCTTGTTTATAAATAGACATGGTGTACATCATAACGTCACAAAATTCACCACATAAATGGCCCTCTACTTAATCACATATAATCTTTATGCCCTATATATATATATATATAGGCTAAACTGGCTACACGCGTATATGCACACGGCACACATAGCCATAGGCAAGCAGGCATGTACGCGCGCAATCACAAATTCAATCAAAACAAACCCATTAAAACTATCAAAACTGAAATTTTAATCACGTGTGCACAGGATCGCCCGCACGTGTTGTCACTGACACAGCGCAGCACAACACTCGGTGTAGACTAGGTTTAGCCTTAGGGCAGGTGTCCTAGGTGTCCAGCATGGAATATCGTCGTCCTCCTGGCGGTACATTTCGGCCGTGAAGATGCTCAGCATTGTCTTGTCTGGCACAAACTTGTTGCAGCAGATCTTGTGGGGCGACATATATGCTCTCACGTGGAGGGTCTTCTCGAGGGAGTCCTGCTGCATCCTATTCCCCACCTTCGTCTTGACGATATTCACATTCGAGAAGACCCGCTCTACAGCGGCGTTGCTGAATGGCAGCAATAGCAGCGACAGTATGAAACCTCCTGTTTAATGTTTAAATGTCGCGCTTACATTTTTCCGGTCGTTAAAACGACGTTTCTGCGCATGCGCAATAAATGTAAAATTATCAATGTCCAGCGAAATAACAAAGCATTATCGGTATAAATGCCACGAACTGTTCGTTAACTTTCCTGTGATGATTACTGTGAAGAGTTTCTTAAAATGTCGTTCAATGCAATAAAATATTACGTTTTTTTATAAATCACTGTCACGCATTATGGCGCTTAGAGTCACGTGATTTACGTTTGCTATCAAAATATGCCTCAAACCTTGTTTCCCTCGTGTTAATTTGTGACACATAACTTTGCTGAGAGGTTATGTACATACTAACGAACAACCCGTAATATTTATACCATAAATGCTTTGTCTTTTCGCTGCACATGGATGATTTTACATATATCGCGCATGCGCAGAAACATCAACCGGAACGTTTCTAACGGCGGGAAATTGTAAGCGCTACAGCGCTACGAAGAGAAGAGCTGGTACTGACGTAATCAGCAGCAGCGACCCTTGGCGCGCGAGAATGATTATCTGTATCTGTATCTTAACTGGCAAAATGTCCTAGGGACACATCACGCCAGTGCGCATGGTGGGTCATCTGACTTAATTGTTAAAATGTTGGATTAAACTATTCTGAAATGATTTTAGTGATTTACTTGAAACAGTGTTTGAGGGGAGAGAATTCCATTCCTTAATTGTTGTTGGGAAGAAGCTGCTTCCAAATATGTTTGCAGAGTATCTAATTTGCAAGAACTGACTGTCATGTTTACGTGAGGTTCTAGTGTTGTGTTGGATATAGTGATCTAGCGGGATATCTATAAGGTTATGTTCCATTTTGTATATTATGCTAAGTCTTTAAATTGTTCTTCTTGTTTGGAGGGTGTCCCACTGGGGGTCTTTAAAAAGTTGGGTTACTGTTCCTGGTTCTCTAGAATAGTTATGTGTACAAAATCTGGCAGCTTGTCTTTGGATTCTTTCTAAGGTTTTAATATGTTTTAGGCAGTGTGGATCCCATGATGCTGATGCATATTCAAGTATTGGTCGGACAAGGGTTGTGTAGGCTATTGACTTAATGTGGGTTGGGCATTTATTTAGATTTCTCCTAATGACTCATAGAGTCTGTTGTGCTTTCCTAGCGACTGAGTTGCATTGTGCTGTCCAATTTAATGTATTTGATATTTGTACACCAAGATAACAATGTGATTGAACAGATTTAAGTTGTTGGCCACAGAAGGTGTAAATATTTGGTGTCGGTTTTCTTGAGGCTAATGTCATTGTGAAGCATTTGGTGGGATTGAATTTCATAAGCCAGGTGTTTTGCCATTCCTCAAGTTTGATTAGATCATTTTGGAGGAGAGAAATGTCATTGTCTGATTTAATTGGTTGATATAGTAGGCAGTCATCTGCAAAAAGGCGAACGTTTGAAGTGAGATTGTTGGGTAGATCATTTATGTAAAGTAAGAAAAGTAAGGGCCCCAGTACGGTTCCCTGTGGTACCCCTGAGGTGACTTTAATTGGTTTGGATGCTGATCCATTTATTACAACCTGTTGGGTTCTTTCTGCAAGGAAGCTTTCTATCCATGACGATATTGGGCCTGTGATGCCATAGTATTTTAGTTTGTGGATTAGTCTTTTATGTGGAACTTTGTCGAATGCTTTAGTGAAGTCTAGAATGGCCATGTCTACAGATTTCTTTTCATCTAGATATTTGCTTATGTCATGGACAGTTTGAATTAATTGAGTTTCTGTTGATCTTTTTGCACGAAAACCATGTTGGTGGTCAGTTAGGATGTGATGTTGTTCAAGGTGTTTCATGATGTAGCTATGAATTATGTGTTCAAGAAGTTTAGAAATCAGAGGTGTTAAGGATATTGGTCTGTAGTTTGAAGTTTCTGCCCCGTTTCCTTTCTTGAAAATTGCTGTTATGTTTGCTTCGTTCCAGGCTTTGGGGACTTGACCAGAGTCAACTGATGATTGGAAGATATCATGTATTATTGGTGTTAGGTGGTAGGCATATCTGTTTAGAAACCATGGTGGAATGCCATCTGGTCCTTGCGATTTAGAGGTGTTAATTTTTGATAGTTGGTCATGTACTCCTTTAAGTGAAATTGTTAATTCGGGTATTTTTCCATGTGGGCTGTCATTCAGATTTGGCAGCTTGGAATTTCCTTCATATGTAAAGACACTTTTGAACTGATTGCCTAAGGCTTCTGCTTTTTGCTTGTCATCGCTAATTATGTTTCCCGCAATGTTGAGGTCCCCAATACCCTGGTTATCTTGTCTAAGTTTGGAAATGAAACTCCAGAATGCTTTCGGTTTGTCTGTTATTGCAGTTGTTAGGAATTGATTTATATAGGACAGTCTAGCAGAACGAAGGTGTTTGTGCATGTCTTTCCTGATGTTACAAAACTCTTGCCAGTCTTCTGGATTTCTAGATATTTTTGCTGTCTTATATAATCGTTTCTTTCTTTTGCACATTTTTTTCAAGTCTTTATTGAACCAGGGAAGGTTGTATCTGGAAGTTGTAAGACTATGTAAGACATCATTATTACCCTTATTTATGGACAACTGGGTGAACCAGGTTGGAGTTAGCAATGTGTGTGTCTGTATTCAAATACATTGGGAGGCTATGAATTGGTAGTTCACAGAATGTATTATGAGACGTAGATTAACACGGCTCTTCATGTAACACATGACGTAAAACCACCACTTTCTAAACTAGCCCCAAAATAGCGGCTTTGCATAAAAAGAAGCCCAACACGCAGTTTGCGTACTTATGAACAGGGCACTGTAATCGTCACGTGTGTCCACCATCGAGTCATGCGCACATGGCGGAGCCCTAGGTAGGAAACCATACATATTTTTGTACATTGCAAAAAGTTACATTACGTGATGGTAGCTGAATATAGATATGCAGTTTTTATTTCATTTTCCACTTTTAGAAAAATAAGGAACAAGCGACAATAAATGATAGCACTGTTAATTCTGTGTTCAGAAATCTCGTCGTCGAAAGTCATTTTGTCAGTTGTAGACGTTGTTTTTTAGGATTCCCTTCTTCCACACGGCTTCGGATGCAGTGTTTAAACATGAAACAACAGCTGCTAAATTAGTACACACGCATGTGAGGGATATCTTTACTTTTCTACGATCGTTTCATAACAAATTGACGTGTCATATTTAATATAATGATGCGCATGTGACGTATGATATCGCCCATACGATATACGGCCACATCCTAAAGCTTAACGTAGGCCTAGGCTAGGGTAGCCTCGGCCTACTATTTTGTAAACTTACTAAAACGATATGCTTTTTGTTTGTACTTCACTTAGTTACGACAACATCACGAAAATTATACGATAATTTCTCAGTTAACGGGCCTAAATAAATTAACCAGCCTTGACAAACCGGATAAAAAAATACATCAATAGAGAACTGCAACAACAGAAAATTAATCTTGAGACGGTCTCAATGCTCTACTGACCGGTCTTGAGGTAAGATCTTGAGGTAAGATAATTGTCCCACGTGACATATATGATATATATACACAGTAAAAAATTCACGTTAAATTTATCAGATGAAATTGGCTACGGCTATGAGGCTATGTTTATGTATGATGACAGGATCTTTTCAAAACTGTTTTACTACCTTTTTGATCTGTATGCATTTGAAATGTGATGTGACAGCTCCACATGGCTAGTGCATCGCACAGGCATTTGAACAGTGAAGTCAGAAATGAAAATGGTAAAAAGCGTGATATTTAGGAAATTGTAAAATTTACCACAATAAAAGTCCACATTGCAAAGAATACATAATTTTGCATTAAAATTAGGTGACACCATGTTTTTGGGGATATGTCTGGAGAATCGTGAGCAATTGTCTTTATGGTTCTGATGCCTGTGGGTTTTTGTGCAGCTATGACATCGGCTTATTGCCATAAACTCGACAGAATTAAATGTAACAAAAAACTTATATCTCCCTTCTTTGTACCGTAATTGATATAGAATGACATTGCAAACAGATACACCTCAAAAACCTAGTGAAACAATATGGAAAAGCTATTAATTTTAATGTTATAATTAGTACAGCAATATTTTGTGACTCGGTGTTAGACCAACAGTGACTCTTATTTGTGAGAGCAGGTTCAATTCCTGCTGATGTTTTCATATTTGAAGCATTACTGGTTGTTTCACACATGCCAGCTGACAATGAGAGACATGACATTTCTAGTTAGAATGTGTCCATTTCTGATTAGAATTGTTACACTTATAACCGTGTATAAAACTAAATTTTCACATGCATGCAGGTGCATGCATGCACGCACGCACGCACGCACGCACGCACGCACGCGCACACACACACTTATACTGCGCTGCAAAAATTACATATTCTGTGAATATATTATTAACCTGTTTGCAAACGTAAGGAATTATATAGAACACATGAGATTCTTATAATTTCATTATAATTAGCATAACTTACAGCAATAAATGTAAGTTATTTGATACTTGTCCGTTGTTTTCTGAAAGGTATAAATTGCACAGCATACTTATTATCCCTGGCATTAATCAAAGTTACAGATGTCATGACTTCTGTATCATGTAGCATATAATAACAGGCTGTAACAGTAGTTACAAAATTAGTTTTCAAGCTCCAAAATGCTGCACAAATTGAATTATAAAGCATTGTTTTGAATTATCCATATAAAATAAATGTATGTGGGATAAACTGTTATGTTCCTAGTGTAACAATGCCATAGTGTTGCTATAAGTATAAGGTCAGTATACATGCAGTCACTTTACTTTATTCAAGTGTTAGACAACACACATTGTGAGAGGATTATTAAAATGCACATGTAAGTTGAGTAGCTTTCCAAAGACCTTTGTCTGCATAGGAGATTAATTGATTGAAGATGCAGTCATCTGATGCAGAGGTAAGAAATTCCATCGACCCTATTACTAGCCAGAGCTCTGTGAGTCAGTCTATGCTGGTGGTTGAGGAAATTTGAAAGATAATGTTCTTGCAGTATGACAGCAAGTGCCTTACTTGGTGGCTGCTTTTTCCAAATTCCGTAATTTCACCTACCATGGACCAGCAACGAAATTCTTTCAACAAGCATGTACAAATCATTATTCTAAAATCTACTTCAAAACTGATTACATTGGCCAAATTAGATAGAGTGAAGCAGTTATGCGATGGTTTACCATGTGTCTGGACGGGCGAAAGTTCTGGGCCCAGAAATGAGGCAAAATTCAAGCACTGGGTTGCCTCAAAGGGATTTTACACGTGTAAATTGATTGGTGAAGATGCTTCAAAGGTCTTCATGAAGCATAAGCCTCAGGTAAGTTACTAGCCATGTAATCATTGAGAACTTGCTACTTGTGCATGAACTTTTAATAAACGAGTGAACACTGAAATGAATGTTCACCTATAAATGTGATTGTTGAAAAGAATATTTTATCAAATAAGAACAGGGTACATCAAAAAGCAGTGTTATTATTTTTAAATACTCGGTTAATAATAATAATGTATTTCTTATATAGCGCCCCATCCAAATAATTGTTCTGGGGTGCTTTATAATGATTCTTCCGAAATTAGTTAAACTGACAACATTTTTATAAATAAATAAGACGCTAATACAATACTACTTGATAAGATATGCATATGCTAATAAAGACAATCATGTTCACTTAAAATACCAACATAAATTAGCTCAAAACTATACATTGTGTTTAAAAAATAGTTAAAATAAATATTTTAAAAAGTAGTAAATATATGTAATAATTAATATAATAAATCAAATAAATGGATGCATAGCTGACTAATTAATTACGATCGTCGTCGCTTGTCAAAATAATGATCTGTGAAAAGATGTGTCTTGAGTGCAACCTTAAACTGGTAAACACTCGTACATTGGCGCACTGTAAGGGGTAGTCGGTTCAATGCCCTTGGAGTTGCACAGGAGAAGGATCGTTCGCCAATCTTAGTTCAGGAAATGGGCTGTAGAACGTTAATTGTTTAATTGATGTAAATAACCATTCGTGTGTCCTTTTTATTTGGGTGCTAGCTGTGCAACAGAAGTAGGCTAATTTACTTGAAAGTAATTTTTGTAAAAAGTATAACTTATGCAAAGCAATTAGATCTCAATAATAATTTTTGCTATTTTGAATTTAGCCCTTACCATAATATACATCCTCATGTTAGCAGCTTTATGTAAAAGAACAGTGCAAAGTATGTTGAAGGAATATACAAATAGAAATACATAAATTAAAGCAGTTGGTAATAGTGCATTGATATTGGTGAAACTTGGTGTGTTGTTTTAACTGAATTTGTACTTTACAATATATAATATAATTTGTTATATTGGCTTTGAATGTAGGGCCTTCTAGTCATTTCTGTGGAGTCAGCGTTTGATGTCATTGCCCTTGAACATGAAGCAGGTGGTCACCAGAAGGCAAGGAACACTGTTCGGAAGGTAATTTAGATTTAGAAGACTTCATGTAATTCCCACTTAATGTACAGAGGTGACACCTCTGATATTTAACAACATTTTAGGGTAAGGCTTGTGATATCTGTGACATCATTTCTCAAACTGACTCAATTACCCATAACAGGCATTCATTCATCATTTACTTGAAACAATGTAGCACTACAAAACGTGAACCTTGAGGAAATAAATTTATAAGTACTTATATGCTCCATTATCTGTAATTTGCTATATAATTATTATTAGTGCAGTTACATGGGACCAAACACCAATATTCTAAATGTCTACCAAGTCCATGCCTATTAACACAAATAATTTATAAAATGTTATGTTGAATTGTTTTTTAATATAAAGCACACTTTTTGCTCTGCATTCACAGTGTAAAGTTATTGTAACATTCTTATCACTACACCATATTAATCCAGACCAGTAATGATCTTCCTGTGTACAAGACATGGGCATGTTATTATCATTAATGAAGGTAAACAAGTCTGCAGTTGTTTGTCTGTTGTTTCCAGGTTATGGATATGTACTACGGAATCACCAGAGATCTCATTGAGAAGTTTGTGGATCAGTGTCCAGCATGTGCTGTGACAAGACCACAGACCAGCAAACCAGTGCTGACACCTATAGAGAGCAACGCATTTAATGAGAGAGAACAGGTTGGTATAAAAATGCCTTCTGCACTGATTTGTGTAGGAATTAATTATTCACATCAACCATCAACAGCATGCATGTTGTAATTATGATTGCATTGTAACTAGGAAGAATGCCTGCCATATGATAGGATGCTTGTAAGAAGGCAGTATTGGAAGTCATATAGTGCATTTTAAATTACGTATAATTATGAATAGGTATTAGGTCCTATTGTAGGGTACATAGATTTATCTCAGAATTGTTTTGCCGCTTGAGGTCGTAGTCATGTTAGAGGAAGACAGTAAGATCAGACAACCCAATAATAAAAACGAAAATACAAAAAATGGTTTTTACTAGATTTATCTGCTTACTATGAATAAACATTGTATATATATATATATATATATATATATATATATATATATATATATATATATATATATATATATATATATATATATATATATATATATATATATATATATATATATATATATATTCAGCACATGGTCCACCCCTGGGATATGGGCCTTACTTACATCCTTGACTTCTTGCAACTACCATATTTTGATATCGCTACTGTAGTCCTCAACATATTCTACGCTCACCTTTGCAAGAGTTATGATTGTTGTGTAACTTGATAACCTGGCACGAACTCTAACGCTGGCCGTATGGCGGTGCCAGCATGAAACATGTTATCTGCCTTCTTCTACAGCCCACATGTAGGTCTTACGTCGTACTTCTGTGAGTTGGATATTAATCCCTATTTTTTTGGCAATCACAGCAGAGAGATTAGAGAATAAATATAAAACGAATAATAATATGTTACGCTCGATCTAATTTCTTATATATATATATATATATATATATATATATATATATATATATATATATATATATATATATATATACACACACACACAAGTAGTTCAATGCAATTCTAAAATATCACAAAACCAGCTAAACTTATGAAATGGAATCAATGTGTGTGCACACAACATGTAGTGTTTGCATAAGGAACACCAACAGGCTATGAACCTGTCACACACAGCACTGAACAGACATTACCCTATACTATGCAAGTGAACAAAATTCTTCTTATATAATGAAAAGGAAAATATGTAAGTTCAAGATATATTCGATATTTTCGTTATGTGTTATAGTGTTTTGATTGTTGTTTTACTGATGCAGGTACTTTGTCACGTGTTGTGTACACGTATGAAAGGGTGGTAATGTACGCGATTATACTGATTTGGTAGTTGTATTTGTATTTACTGTGTTTCTTAATTATTAAAAAAAAATATAAATTTAACATTAATGAATATCTCATTGAAAAGATTATAACCAAAGGTTATACTAGATAACATATACATGTATAAATAAAGGTAAAGAAATGTTAACAAGTATCTTAACATTGAATGATCGCAGTTATTTATTCATACATTGAATATATTATTATTAATATATTGTAGGTAGATTTATTAACTTATTGACGATTAAATACGTCGTAGTATATTTAAATAGTAAAATGATTGTATTTACTAAGAATAAAAGAGTTATCATTTAATGTATGCTATTAACTCTTTCACAATTTAAAATAGTTCCAGCATTTTTGTAACTTTTATTTATCAGAAAACTATAATAATAATTATAGTTTTCTGTACGTGCAACAAATTAACTAAAGCTTACCGTGAAGCTTAGTTGTTGTGCACGATTAAAACAACAGAAAATACTTTTTTAAAGTTAAACATAAAACGCTGTTAAAACACTTGAATAGAACACAATACAATCTATGAATTTAATTAATATTCATAATATACAGTAACAATAACAGACTATTTGAAAGAACAACTTTGAAGAAAAAAAGTGAGAGGGAATGAGGATGTGGGAGACACTGGGTACATAGCCTATAGTACAATCTAATGCACT
>JAODUO010000218.1:692500-744483 GCA_025642075.2 Ridgeia piscesae | reverse complement strand
TTAGTTTAAATATTTTTAAAAAATTAATTTTTAATTTTGTTTGTTATTTTGGGAACTTTCCAAAACAATTTATGTAAAAATTAGGATGCCTTATTTTTGAATTTTGGGTTTTATTTGACGAAATTTTTGAACCCCCAAAAAAAACTTTTAATTAAAACAATGTTTATTCCCAAAACCCTTTTGATTGATCGTAATATTCCCCCTCTTTTTAAAATTTTTTTCCTATTGTTTTTTGGGCCCGAACCCGTTTCGCCCTTTTTCGTTGTTTTAAACTCTTGGTGTACTGGGGGGTTTTTAAAATTTCCCAAATGACGCGAAATGAAAAACCGCCCAGCCGTACACGCAGCGTTATGCAAGAATCTGTAGATCCATTTTTCCATAAATTATAGCAGTTGTTTAAAGATGAAAAGTTGGAAAAATGGGGTTTTGAAGGCAAAGGAGAGGAGGGGACAAGGACGGGGGGGAAACAAATTTTGGAGGGAATAAAAGGGCGGGGAAAGCTTTGGGAAATTTAATTTTCCTAAACTGGGTTTTTGCCTTTAATTATGTAAAAGGAATTATTAAAAGGGAATTTATAAAGGGAAATTTTAAATTTTCTGTCCCTAAAAGGGTAAAATGATATAAATAAAATTTTCCTATTTTTAAAACGGTTTTTTAATGGGCGGCAAATCCCCAGTTTGTGGAGGACTGGGGAACACAAATGGGGGCCAAGTCAACTTGTTGAGCAAGCATGGGGCCCTGAAAACCAATAGTTAGCCACATACCTTCGGGCGTGCAACACGAAAAGAGAGTTTGACAGGTTGCCGGGAGAGACGGCGAAATGTAATAGCCCCCCTGGGCGGGATCTAAATTTACCCCGTCCCGCATTATTGAGGCAAACAATTCCAAACTAATTTTTTCCCTTAAAATGAAATGCCCCTTCCCTTCCCCCCCACTTTTTCCCCTCCCCCCCCGCCAAACCCCTTCTTGTTTTTCCATTTAAGCCTAAAAATTTCACATTTTGCTTTCGCGTTTTTTTTCACGCAATGCAACAGAAATCGTCCTGGAAATTTAGTCCTTGGATTAATGATCGCCGAACCAAACATTAATTGGTAAACCTTGTTGGGGAAAATTTGTTAAAAAAAACTAGATGGAGAATTTAACCTTTTCAGTTTACCCTAAATATTCAAATTTGGATGAAATTCCAAACTCAAATCAAGTGTCTGGTTTTTGGTAAAACAACTTATAGCATTGTTCGGCGCCAAAGTCCCGGGAAGGTGGATTGGGGCCCAGATTCCAAAATTAAAATTGGAAATTTGGAATCTTATGAAAACTATTTTGTTAAAAATTTACCCCCCCTTTTTGAAAGGCCCTGTTTTATTGGGCCGAAAATTCGTTTTCCCGGAGAGTTTGAACTTTTTATTTTTTATTTTTTATGTTGATAAAGGGCTAAAATTTGTTTTTTCTTGTGTTTACGGGGAATATTCAAAAGAAGTTTAATTGGGCGTAGTTTTTTTTTGGCAACGAATTTGGATGAAAAAAGGGAAGGGGAAAATTAACCTGGTTCCGAAGCCCGATAAAACATTTACCTAAAAAATTGTTTAAAAATCTCATAAAAAGTTTTTTTACAAAATATCCGTTGTTTAAATTTTAAAGAAACCCAAAATTTTTTATAACATAATTTTTTTTTTCAAAACACCATCACCTTTTATATTTTGTTTGGATGTTACTATGGTGAATTTGTGTTGGGTAGTTTTTGTTTGGTGTTTAGTATATTGTTTTGTGTTGTATATTTGATTATGAAGTAGTGTTGTGTTTGATTTGCATTAAAATTAGATGATAATATATTTGTTAATGTATGTTAAGATGGTTATTGTTTTTCGTCCCGAAGGAATTTTTCCCTGATTCAAAGTTTTTAAAATAATAAAAAACCAGAGATACATGATTTAAAAATATAAATTTTTTGATTTAATTATAAATAATATAATAAATATGATTAAAAATAGGAATAAGCTACTTTTTCGGCGATCGAATCGAAAACCCTTGTAGCGTAAACAGTATACTGAATCTCTTTCCCCCATGTGGAAACCAATACAAACAAAACATGCCATGATGACATTTCACATGAAAACCCAAATGCAGTAAAATGAATTTGAAACCATCCATCTGGACCTTCTTTCCCGAATATCCTTTTCCAAAAAATATGTTTTAAAGGCACAGAGTATCCTTACTTTTTAATTTTTCCCTTTTACCCCAAGGGGCGCCCTTTCTCAATTACCATAGGATTTTTAACTAGGAACATAAAGCCGAAACATGGCAACACTTTCAAAAAATAAAAAGCAATACCAGTATGGAACTTGTGTACAACGATGTACATAGCTATCAATGGGGGTGGAGGAAAGTAGTAAAAGGGGTTTTTAAATAATTAAAAAGTTATTTTTATTTGACGGGTTGACATGCCCCCTAATCTTTTAAAGTATCTCGGGGTAAGTCGGGAAATTTTTTAGTTGAAAAAATTTGTGAGAAAGGGGTTTTGGTGGTTTTTTTATGGTTATATTAATAATCCCCGGTGTCGTGTAATTCCAACAATCCATTTTTCCCTTTGAGATTCGGGATTAAAAAGAATTCCCTGTAGTTTTTCCTTATTGTTTATGAAAAAAGTGCTTTCGAATTTTCCTTTGCCCAAAAGGGTTTTAAGCCCTTTGGGTTTTTCCCTTTTTATGCGCTAAACCCAGAAGGCAGGGATAATTTTCCAAAGTTCTGGCGGGGTTTTTGTTGGGATCAAAAAATTTCCCCCTTCTGGTGGCGGGGGCTTTTTTCCCGCTTTAAGCCCCCTTAGGAACCTTAATGAAAAAATTTGGGTTTAGAGCAAATTTAAGGGTTTAACTTTTTGGGCGACAAACCCCATTTTTTTTTTAAAAAAATTTTTTAAAAAAAAACCCGGCCGAGGACGGAAAAGTTTATTTTAAAACTGAAAAAACTTATGTTAACAAATCTTCAAAAAGGGAAATTTTTTAAAACACTCATAATAAAAAAGTAATATCAAAAATACGTTTGCCCACTAAAAATGACCAAAGCAAAATACGCAAGTAAAACCGAACAATAAAATGACACGCAGAAAAATGCAACACCATCAAACAAAAATATCAGGAAGTACAACCAGGCTACAATACGAGAGACTGTCAAGAAATCAGTAGAATGCAGACTTTACACCAAGACAGACTAAATTCGCTTGTACAAAAAAATGCAAACTTTTCTAAAAATATATATATATATTATATATATATATATATATATATATTATATATATATATATATATAATATCCACGAAAGTACGAACGAAAAGACTCGACGAAAACTGGGGGGAAAACGGTTCAAACGGGTACTCAACGACAGACCACATCCCGCAAACCGGGGAAAGGAAAAATATAATATCCCACTCTGCCTCGCATTCGTCGACTATGAAAAGTTTTCGACTCAAAAAGCCGATACAGTCCTTCAAAAGAAAGCAACAAAATCAACACCAGGAGAGATACAATATCGCCCAAGTTGTTCACGGCAACACTTGAAAGCATATTGCGACGACTGACTTGGGAAACCAGAGGCTTGGAGATAGACGGCGAATATATTAGTCATCTTCGTTTCGTCGACGACATCCTCATATGCGCTAATACACTACGTGAGCTATAACAAATGCTACAGGAATTAGCTGATGAAAGGGACAATCACGGTTTGAAGATGAACAAGTCGAAGACAAAGGTGATGATGCTCTCAATGCTCTCCACATCGGCGTCGTTCAAGATGTCGTCATTTCTCCGGTGCTCTTGAAAACTTACACCCATTCCCCATCTGACCATGTTTATCTCCATGATAGCCAGTTGTATTTCATTTCTGGGCGATAGTGGCCACCTTACATAGCCGTGGAGAAGTGGTGGTCTAACTACCGTTTGATAGAGCAGGACTTTAATTTGTTGTAGTATCTTCTTAACACATATCACACCAGATAGTTCCGTCCATCTAGACCACCTCTTTGATACGCAGCTCACAACTTCCTTACTGACAACCCCTTTTTAACAAAAGCAAGGGGAAAGTTTTAATGGGGGGGGGGGGATTTTTTAGCCCTTTTTCATCTTCAGGTCTTTCCCTTTTCTTCCTATCAAATTTTAACCCACTCACAACTTCATGGTACAAACACGTTCAGGAAAAACAAAAACTTAAACATGAAAAAAGCCCAAATTCACAAGGGGGAATTATGGGTGCGGACCGTTCGTTTGGCGCCGTGAATGGCAACGGCCTTTGTACCCGTGTATTCAGAGGCGGAAAAAGGCGAGAAGAAAAACGTGCTTTTTGCAAAGGTGTAGATTGCATGATAATAAAGATAGTTTTAAGTAGCCATGCAAATAGACGGCAATCAAGTAATCAACATTTCATTGGTCTGAACTGGATGGTCGTAGGTCGCATTCTTATCAGAAGCAATGCCCACCGCAAAGTAAAAATGTTCCCAAATTGGCCACTAATTGCCTTTCGTGCCAGCTGCACGACTGGATCCGTCAAATTTCAGATATCTACTCGATAGATGATGATCATCAGCAGTCCCTCGAAATGAGGATGACGTCTGCCAATGGTCGGTCGGCCCGGGGCCGGGCCCTTTTAAGTTCCCCAAAGGGCATTGATGTCAATTTGGCATTTCTTTCATGTTTAGCAGTGTCTTTGAATCGTTTTCTCTGCCCACCACGTGTTCTCGTACCATGTATTAGTTGTGCCAGTGTGGCTTCAGGACATCTCGATAGCCGATAGTCACCAACAGGGCACACAGAGCCAATGAAGATGAACACATATGGGTCTCAGAAACAAGTACACCTCCCCACTCTACAAACATTTCTTTTGGGCCAAAAAAAAATTTTTTATCGGGGCCCAGGGAAAAAATTTGGAAAAAAAACCAATTTTGGCTTTTTCCATTGGAAAAAAATAAACCCTTTTTGGGTCAGGAATGGGGAATGGGTGTAAGTTTTCAAGAGCACCGGAGAAATGACGACATCTTGAACGACGCCGATGTGGAGAGCATTGAGAGCATCATCACCTTTGTCTTCGACTTGTTCATCTTCAAACCGTGATTGTCCCTTTCATCAGCTAATTCCTGTAGCATTTGTTATAGCTCACGTAGTGTATTAGCGCATATGAGGATGTCGTCGACGAAACGAAGATGACTAATATATTCGCCGTCTATCTCCAAGCCTCTGGTTTCCCAAGTCAGTCGTCGCAATATGTTTTCCCTTTCCAAAATTGGGGGGCTTTTTTTTTCTTTTTTTTAAACTTTTTTTTTGAAGCAAGACAGTACGCTTGACCCTTGCACTGAGTCAAAAATTTCCTCATTTCGACAAAAGCGAAAAGGGGGGTTTTTAATTTTTTGTCCCCATTTGGGGGTTTGACGGGTTTTCTGTCGTTGAGTACCTGTTTGAATCCAGTTTTTCCCCGGGTTTTTTGAGTTTTTCTTTTGAATTTCGTGAGTATTATATATATATATATATATTATTATTTTTAAAAATTTATTATATTTTTATTTATAAAATTTAGTTTTTTCTTGGGTGTAAATTGTTCCGATTTTACAGTCTCTCGTATTGTAGCCTGGTTGTACTTCCTGATATTTTTGTTTGATGGTGTTGCATTTTTCTGCGTGTCATTTTATTGTTCGGTTTTACTTGCGTATTGATTGCTTTGGTACAGTTGTTTCACTTTGCTGGATCATATACGTGATGTTTCCTCGTATAGTGTCGACGTTTTCTAGTTATGTTAGTGTTTCTAATAAATTTCGCAGTTCGATTTGAATTCGATCTTCGTCAATCATATCTAGTTTTGTCTACGTTTGGTAAGAATAATCTTTTCCGTCTCTACGGCCTGTTTGGTGTTGTTAAAGACATTATTGTTAAAGGGAAAAAAGTCAACGGTTTGGTGTTGCGCGCTTAAACCAGTTAACACAACTTAACCATTTGCATCTACAATCAAAATTTCCTTTTTTCCAAACTTAAAAGGGTAAAAACCCCCGAAAAAATACAGATGCCCCTAAAACCCCGTTTATTTCACTTTAAAAAAATCCGTCCGGGGTCGTGGAGTGCCCTTCAAAGGGAAAAAAGGGTTTGTTAAAACCTTCCGGGTTTGCGGGGGGCCTTTTTCCCAAATTGCCTCACAAAAAACATAACGGGAACGGAAACCCTTTTAATTTATCCGGCCGGGGGTTTTTAAAATTACATCAACGCCTTTTTGTTTCCGAAAAAACCACCGACAGCCCCACCTTCCACAAATTTCTTTCATACATCTATTTTAAAACATCATATAAAATTTTATCATCATTCATTAAAACATAAAGCACAAAAGCATGATCATTATTCATTAAAACATAGCATACATACATACATTTCATATATTTCATGGATAATTAAAAGACATCATAATATACAATAATCACATTACCCCTTATTTCTTCCATTTATTTTCTCGAAACCCTGTGCCCTCTTTAAAACCCCAGTTTTAGGTTTCTTATCTGCGGAACCCGGCAGGGGTTCTTTTGTTGATTGAGAAGGAACCCCGGGTTTTTCATTGCTCATTGAGGTGTTTCCCGTTCCCCCGGGGATTCTTTCGATCAGAAGATCTTTCCCTAGGGTGGCAAAAACCCGCCCCCTTCAATTTTTTTTTAAATTTTTTTTTAACTCAACGAAGGCAATGTATCATGAAAACATGCAGTTTTTTTGCCCGCCCCCCTGACTTTCCCGGCCCCTCCACATATGGGATTAAAAGGGATAAACTTTTTCCCCCGCATTGGGGCACACGGGGGGCCCCCTTCCGAAAGGGGGCACTAGGGTTTTTAAACCCCCCTTTTGATTTATCGTCAATGCACCACTTGATATATATTTTTGAGGTATAATTTCCAAAAATTCCTCAACCCGTTTTTCTCCTCGGGTTTTTTATTTTTGTCCTTTTTGGTGTTAATCTTCAGGCCGAACTTCTGTGACGCATCGGAGAATTCCCTTTAAAAAGGGGGCTTTCATACATACATACATACATAAAATACATACATACATACATTTCATACAACAACAACATTAAATACATACATTTAAAAACATTGTTTTACATACTACATTACATAATATAATTTCCCAAATCTCTTTAAAATTTTCAAACATTTAAAATACCATACAACATACATACATACATACATTTCATTTCATATTAAAACATAATAATACATACAAAATTAAAATTTTTGAAAAAAAAGGTGAAGGTTTTTTGGTTTTTGGGAACTATTTTTATTTTAAAACATGGCGGAAGTTAATTTGTAAAAAAAAGCTTTTTGTATTTAGAATTAAATGCATTTATAGTATTTATGTTTTATGTGTCGTTACTAAAAACCCGGGTAATGTTTGAAATTTTGCCAATTTTTTGTTTTGCTAAAAAATTTATAAAATTTTTTCCAATAAGAACAAAATTTTAAAACAAACAAATTAGTTGCTTTAAATTAAAAAAATTAAAAAAAAATTCTTGCCCCAATCCATTTTGGGGGCCAGAAGGGCAGAAATTTTAAACCGTAAATCGCTATATAAGTTAGTTTTACACAAAATACCGTTAGACGGCACGTTTGTGCTATGAGAGTTTGGATCCAAAAACTTTCATTTCCAATTAGAACAATTTAATCCTGTAGCCTATCCTGGGAAAAGGTTATAGTACATCCAATACATAAGTGTTGAGAACAAATAATAAATCCACAACATGTTTATCGGCAATTATTTGGTTGTGAGTTTCGTCTGATTGATGTAGTCCAAGTGAATACGTCAAATTCCCATAGGTTAAATTTGTTGTTGTTACTGTATTGTACAGTTTGTAGCGTTGAAAATGATGAAAACGCGAAGAAGCAACAAATAGTGAAATTGTTGTATGGGTACCGTAGTGAAATGGAAAAACGAGACGAGAGAAGGGAGTATTAGGGCGGGGGGGAGAGGGAAGGGATATAGAGATGCAGAGGGAAAGGGAAGGGGACATTTACATATAATTAGAGGCAAATACAATATATGTTTGGATTCGCTATTGCTACACAAATAATGCATGGACGCATGGTCTTTCTACACATTCTAAGCATCCTCGCGAGCCAGCGGTCGTTGCGGCTGATTACATTAGTACCAGCTCGTCTCTACCCCTGGCATATGCCTGTCAAAAACATCTCTTTTAACGTCAGTCAATGACATCGTCCCAAAGGAGTATTGTCGGACAATAACGTAATTTTGAGTGATTTCAGCCACACTATGCTCGTGCTACATGCAATGTTTAGGACGTCAATGAGTCATCATATTGTGATTCCCACCAGTCGCGTATCCTTCTTCAAACTGGGGCGGGTATTTGCGTTGTTCCCACGTCTGACGCTGTAGCGACTGACGTAGTCAATTGCGATAATTGTATAATTCGACTCCGCTCACTCCCAGCTTTAGGGAGACGACAGAACACGGATAGTAACGATACCTGGCTTGCGGGGATGATGATTCTAATTGAATAATCTACTTACGTATATAGTAGAGCTAATGTACTTAGTTTAGTATTCATTTTAATCAAGATATCTTATTCTTTCCGTTGATGCCTTGCTCCCTCCGCCCCCTCTCTCTCATTTTTCTCTCTTTTCCCCGCCCCCTCTCCCCTGTTTTTTCCCCCTCCCCTTTCTCCCCCTCTCTCTCCCCTCTCCCTTTGTTTTCCAAATTTACGGGGACTTCCGGGGACAGGTGGGCTCTGTCCAACATGTAATCAGTGCATGTTGCACGGAACAGTGGAACGGCTTTACCATGTCAATGACGGTCATTGTGTTGTTGGTATCGAAGTAGTTGATCATAACGAAGGCCCCGGCCCAAAAATTCGAAAAAAAAAGGGTTAAAAACTAAAAAATGACAGCATATGGTTATAACGAGAGGTATTTAAAATAATAGATGTCTTGGGTAATATGATCATGTATGCTAATATTACCAATGGGGTATGCTCATATTACCAACATCTGTTTTAATATGAGCTATTTGGGGAAACATTCTCATTACAAATATAAACAAAAATAAAAAGCCCCCAAACACACGGCAACCCTTTTGTCATTTCCATATATAACTAGTTCTGTCATATCGGGTGAAAAAAAGGCTTATTTCCCGGGAAAATTGATAAAAAAATTTTTGTTTTTTATATATATATATATATATATATATATATATATATATATATATATATATATATATATATATATATATTTTTTTTATTTATATATTTATTTTTTAAGTTTATTAAAAATTTTTTATTTTAATTATTTTTCGCCCAAAAAAAAAACCCCACTCGTAAACTTCATGCCGATCTCGTGAGGGAACACGGCGACGAAGAAGGGCGGATTATGCTTAACATTATGTAGTCTTACATTATTTGGCGCGATTTTGTCGAATTGTCGATCAAAGATACCAATAAATTATGGTGTCGATCGCCGTGTCGAAAGTTGTAAAATGTTACCCTACGTAGCCTGTATCTTTTTGATGAGACATGCAACCCGTTGGTCCCTTCTGTGTGGAATGTAGGCCATGGAAAGTAAACGATCCATGCAGGGAAATGGAAGAAAGAACATGTCGTGGATTCGTTGACCTGGGTCTTCTATTAACTGGGGAATTTTCGAACATTAATATGCTAATGGGAGTTTTCAGAAGCAGCTCCCAGGTCAACGAATCCACGACATGTTCTTTCTTCCATTTCCCTGCATGGATCGTTTACTTTCCATGGCCTACATTCCACACAGAAGGGACCAACGGGTTGCATGTCTCATCAAAAAGATACAGGCTACGTAGGGTAACATTTTACAACTTTCGACACGGCGATCGACACCATAATTTATTGGTATCTTTGATCGACAATTCGACAAAATCGCGCCAAATAATGTAAGACTACATAATGTTAGCATAATCCGCCCTTCTTCTGTCGCCGTGTTCCCTCACGAGATCGGCATGAAGTTTACGAGTCGGCGCCACTTGTTCATGCGTAAAATAAGTAGATAATAATTTCTTTACAGTAAATCGTTAAAATAATAAGCATATATGACAATATTAAAATAAAGTATATATATATATATATATATATATATATATATATATATATATATATATATATATATATATATATATAATAAGCATTACACTCTGTTTGTTATTATCGGACTTTCCGGTAATATGAGCCATTTTTTCACACTGATATGACTAGTATGACTAGTTATATACTGTGAAGCGATGACTTGAAAGTTGCCGTGATAGACTATTGTTGTGTGCATTGTTGCATGCGTATATTGTTTATATTTGTAATGAGAATGTTTCCCCAAATAGCTCATATTAAAACAGATGTTGGTAATATGAGCATACTCCATTGGTAATATTAGCATACATGATCATATTACCCAAGACATCTATTATTTTAAATACCTCTCGTCATAACCATATGCTGTCATTTGTTGCCCTGTATTCCTGCTTTGTGCTGTATTTATGCAAATTTATTTCCGTTTGTTCGTAGACTTCACTTTGAAGTAGCTACGTCGAATGGCGGCTTCGTTATGATTAACTACTTCGATACCAACAACACAATGACCGTCATTGACATGGTAAAGCCGTTCCACTGTTCCGTGCAACATGCACTGATTACATGTTGGACAGAGCCCACCTGTCACCAAGTCCGTAAGTGGAACACATCTTACGCATAGCTAAGTTAGAGCATATGTTGTTTAAACGAAAGATGAGAGAGAGATGGAGAGAGAGATGAGGGAGAGATGAGAGGCAGAGAGACGGAGAGGGAAGGGAGAGGGAGAGAGAGGGAGAAAGAGGGGAAACAGGGAGACGCAGAGAGAGAGAAATGAGAGAGAGGGGGCGGAGGGAGCAAGGCATCAACGGAAAGAATAAGATATCTTGATTAAAATGAATACTAAACTAAGTACATTAGCTCTACTATATACGTAAGTAGATTATTCACTTAGAATCATCCCCGCAAGCCAGGTATCGTTACTATCCGTGTTCTGTCGTCTCCCTAAAGCTGGGAGTGAGCGGAGTCGAATTATACAATTATCGCAATTGACTACGTCAGTCGCTACAGCGTCAGACGTGGGAACAACGCAAATACCCGCCCCAGTTTGAAGAAGGATACGCGACTGGTGGGAATCACAATATGATGACTCATTGACGTCCTAAACATTGCATGTAGCACGAGCATAGTGTGGCTGAAATCACTCAAAATTACGTTATTGTCCGACAATACTCCTCGAGGACGATGTCATTGACTGACGTTAAAAGAGATGTTTTTGACAGGCATATGCCAGGGGTAGAGACGAGCTGGTACTAATGTAATCAGCCGCAACGACCGCTGGCTCGCGAGGATGCTTAGAATGTGTAGAAAGACCATGCGCCCATGCATTATTTGTGTAGCAATAGCGAATCCAAACATATATTGTATTTGCCTCTAATTATATGTAAATGTCCCCTTCCCTTTCCCTCTGCATCTCTATATCCCTTCCCTCTCCCCCCCGCCCTAATACTCCCTTCTCTCGTCTCGTTTTTCCATTTCACTACGGTACCCATACAACAATTTCACTATTTGTTGCTTCTTCGCGTTTTCATCATTTTCAACGCTACAAACTGTACAATACAGTAACAACAACAAATTTAACCTATGGGAATTTGACGTATTCACTTGGACTACATCAATCAGACGAAACTCACAACCAAATAATTGCCGATAAACATGTTGTGGATTTATTATTTGTTCTCAACACTTATGTATTGGATGTACTATAACCTTTTCCCAGGATAGGCTACAGGATTAAATTGTTCTAATTGGAAATGAAAGTTTTTGGATCCAAACTCTCATACGCACAAACGTGCCGTCTAACGGTATTTTGTGTAAAACTAACTTATATAGCGATTTACGGTAAATGCGGTGCTGCCTGTAGCTGCCGCCGAAAATGTCGAGTTGCGGACGAGATTTGCACATTTATTTTGTGAATTTGTATCGTTAGATGAATGCAACTGAATTTGTTTGTAACATCTTAAAAGTCTTTACAAGAAATTCATTATTAACACGATAACAGTTTTATAATATTTTGGCTGTACGTTTTTTCTTTTTAAGACGAACGAATTGAGATCGACGAATCTCTGCGTATACGGAGTGTGACTGTGGAATTCTCTGAGTAACGACACATAAAACATAAATACTATAAATGCATTTAATTCTAAATACAAAAAGCTTTTTTTTACAAATTAACTTCCGCCATGTTTAAAATAAAATTTTACCGTAAACCAGCATTCCCCATACACTATAATATATAGTTTTCCTCAACTACCTATCACCTTATTTTCACATAATAAGTATGTATGTATGTATGTATGTATGTATGTATGTATGTATGTATGTATGTATGTATGTATGTATGTATGTATGTATGTATGTATGTATGTATGTATGTGTGTGTGTGTGTGTGTGTGTGTGTGTGTGTGTGTGTGTGTGTGTGTATGTATGTATGTATGTATGTATGTATGTATGTATGTATGTATGTATGTATGTGTGTGTGTGTGTGTGTGTGTATGTGTATGTATGTATGTATGTATGTATGTATGTATGTATGTATGTATGTATGTATGTATGTATGTATGTATGTATGTATGAAGAGATGCAGAAAATAGTGGATGCTTTTTCCGATGCGTCAAGGAAGTTCGGCCTGAAGATTAACACCAAGAGGTGCTGTACCAACCCAACTATACAAGAACCCGAGAAGAGGATATCATGGTTGATGGAAACAAGCTGAACTCTGTTCTGGAATTCACCTACCTCGGAAATACTATATCAAGTAATGGATGCATTGACGATGAAATACAGAGGAGGATGGCCAAGCCTAGTGCATCTTTCGGCCGACTTCGCCAGAGACTCTGGAACAACCACCATGTGTCCATGCAGGTTAAAGGCAAGATATACCGTGCAATCGTGCTGTCCACCCTCCTATGTGGAGCCAAGGCCTGGACAGTGTACAGACGACAGGCGAAAAAGCTGCATGTTTTCATGATGCGACAGCTGCGTTCGATCATGAGGATAACCAGGATGGACAAAGTGACAAACAATGAAATACTCGAACGGACAGGGCTGCCATCTATGGAAGATCTTCTGATCAGAAAGAATCTCCGGTGGACAGGACACCTCATGAGCATGTCACCAGACAGGCTACAAAAGCAGGTTCTCTACTCTCAACTGTCTTCTGATCACACAAAGAGAGGGCGCCCTCGTCTCCGGTTCACGGATACCATCAAGAGAAACCTGAAGCTGAGAGACATAAAGACCGACACATGGACATCACTCTCACAGCAGAGAGATAAATGGAGAGCAATAATCAAGTGATGGAAGCAGTCTTTGTCGCGACCGACGGCATGATGATGATGTATGTATGTATGTATGTATGTATGTATGTATGTATGTATGTATGTATGTATGTATGTATATGTATGCATGCATGCATGCATGCATGCATGCATGCATGCATGCATGCATGTATGTATGTATGTATGTATGTATGTATGTATGTATGTATGTATGTATGTATGTATGTATGTATGTAAGATTTGTGAGAAGATTGGGGCTGTCGGTGGTCGTTTTCATGGTTATATTAGATCAATACAACCCGGTCGTCTGACTGTCAATTCCAACGAATCCACTGTTTCCGTTCTGATCGATTCAAAGGGTATTAAAAAAGACAGTTCCCTGATACTGTCTTTCTCTGTGCCATTGATACAACCTTATGAGGAACAATGTGACATATTCTTGTCACAATTTCCTTGCAAACCGACGTAAGGCACTTTTAACGAACCGCTTGGTTTTCCTTTGTTATGACAGCTGAACCAGCAAATGGCACCGTGACGTATTATTTTCCAAAGTGTAACTAGAAGCTGGGTTTTGATTGGTTGCATCAATCAAGATACTCCCGTTCATGGTGGCGGTGGTTTGCTTGATTTGCCACTTTAAGACCACTTTATGAGTATACAATTAATGTGAAAATTTTGATTGTAGATGCAAATGGTTAAGTTGTGTTAACTGGTTTAAGCGCGCAACACCAAACCGTTGACTTTTTTCCCTTTAACAATAATGTCTTTAACAACACCAAACAGGCCGTAGAGACGGAAAAGATTATTCTTACCAAACGTAGACAAAACTAGATATGATTGACGAAGATCGAATTCAAATCGAACTGCGAAATTTATTAGAAACACTAACATAACTAGAAAACGTCGACACTATACGAGGAAACATCATGTATATGATCCAGCAAAGTGAAACAACTGTACCAAAGCAATCAATACGCAAGTAAAACCGAACAATAAAATGACACGCAGAAAAATGCAACACCATCAAACAAAAATATCAGGAAGTACAACCAGGCTACAATACGAGAGACTGTCAAGAAATCAGTAGAATGCAGACTTTACACCAAGACAGACTAAATTCGCTTGCATACACGCAGGGTAGAGAAATGCATAATCAAATTTTCTAAACCAATATATATATATATATATATAATACTCACGAAAGTACGAACGAAAAGACTCGACGAAAACTAGCCAGGAGAGAAAGCTGGATTCAGAAGCAGATACTCAACGACAGACCACATCCACGTCGTAAACTAACTGGAGGAGAAGTGCAAAGAATATAATATCCCACTCTGCCTCGCATTCGTCGACTATGAGAAAGTTTTCGACTCAGTGCAAACTCAAGCAGTACTGATCTTGCTTCAAGAAGAGGGGATAGAAGATATGTACATTGAAATCCTGAAGGAAATCTACACCAACAGCTCGATGACAGTCCATCTACACAAAGAAAGCAACAAAATCAACACCAGGAGAGATACAATATCGCCCAAGTTGTTCACGGCAACACTTGAAAGCATATTGCGACGACTGACTTGGGAAACCAGAGGCTTGGAGATAGACGGCGAATATATTAGTCATCTTCGTTTCGTCGACGACATCCTCATATGCGCTAATACACTACGTGAGCTATAACAAATGCTACAGGAATTAGCTGATGAAAGGGACAATCACGGTTTGAAGATGAACAAGTCGAAGACAAAGGTGATGATGCTCTCAATGCTCTCCACATCGGCGTCGTTCAAGATGTCGTCATTTCTCCGGTGCTCTTGAAAACTTACACCCATTCCCCATCTGACCATGTTTATCTCCATGATAGCCAGTTGTATTTCATTTCTGGGCGATAGTGGCCACCTTACATAGCCGTGGAGAAGTGGTGGTCTAACTACCGTTTGATAGAGCAGGACTTTAATTTGTTGTAGTATCTTCTTATCACATATCACACCAGATAGTTCCGTCCATCTAGACCACCTCTTTGATACGCAGCTCACAACTTCCTTACTGACATATTCCTCCTTGTCTATTACAAAAGCAAGGTATTGAAATGTTTGTAGAGTGGGGAGGTGTACTTGTTTCTGAGACCCATATGTGTTCATCTTCATTGGCTCTGTGTGCCCTGTTGGTGACTATCGGCTATCGAGATGTCCTG
The DNA here is from genome assembly GCA_025642075.2 of Ridgeia piscesae. Taxonomy (NCBI): domain Eukaryota; kingdom Metazoa; phylum Annelida; class Polychaeta; order Sabellida; family Siboglinidae; genus Ridgeia; species Ridgeia piscesae. The sequence continues at coordinate 728,912 of JAODUO010000218.1, read as the reverse complement.
AAGCCACACTGGCACAACTAATACATGGTACGAGAACACGTGGTGGGCAGAGAAAACGATTCAAAGACACTGCTAAACATGAAAGAAATGCCAAATTGACATCAATGCCTGGGAACTTATGGCTGCGGACCGTTCGCTTTGGCGCCGTAGCATATACAAGGCAACGGCAACATTTGATACAAACCGTGTACTTCACGAGGCGGAAAAACGGCAGAGAAGAAAAGAGAGGGAGATGTCTCAACATCTTCACGTCTCCCTTCTATCAGGCACTTCCTTTCCACACTGCAACAAGATCAGCAGATCAAGAATCGGGCTCTAGAGTCACCTCAGGACACATGACCGACCATTGGCAGACGTCATCCTCATTTCGAGGGACTGCTGATGATCATCATCTATCGAGTAGATATCTGAAATTTGACGGATCCAGTCGTGCAGCTGGCACGAAAGGCAATTAGTGGCCAATTTGGGAACATTTTTACTTTGCGGTGGGCATTGCTTCTGATAAGAATGCGACCTACGACCATCCAGTTCAGACCAATGAAATGTTGATTACTTGATATGCCGTCTATTTGCATGGCTACTTAAAACTATCTTTATTATCATGCAATCTACACTTAGCAAACAAGTCACGCTTTTCTTTGCTCAACATTTCGTTTCCTCCTCCCGATCCTAGTCAATAGACACAGTTCTGAATGTTTGCTAAAGAACTGAAAACTATCCCTGTGACCAAAATATTACTGATGAATGACCCGCTCCACCAAAGAACTGTAACTGAAAGACTGTCGTCCGACCTCCAATCTCATCTTTTGTTGGTAATATATTTGTATATAGTAAAGTGGGACCGAGATCATGCTTCATACTGAAATAGTAAAGTTATATTTTCACATATAATTTTACAACCGTTAACCAAGTTGAACCTCTTCTAAGACAAAACATTGATAGAGTGGGTAATCATAATAGCAGACATTGATCAACAGAACCAATACTACAAATTGGGTAAGTGGCCATGAAGTTCTTTGGACTATAATTGTGAATTCGTAATTATGAATTGTATTTTGTTGAAATAGTCTCTTCACCGTAATTACCTAATTGATATTTTCTCTTGTTATTTATGTAAGATAACTAAAGACACAGTCAAACTGCGTGAATGCAACATACAACACCAATAAAGTGCACGATATGTCTTTATAGTTGTCCAGAATACTAAGTTTCTGTTTGTCACATATGGTGCCAATATCTTTAAACGGTAGACACCACAGTCACACAATTTAAAGATAATTAAACAAACATCAACATTAATGAAAAGTGGATTTATAGAAAATCATTATTTTTGAAGATATAGCTAAAACATACAGGCAGGCAATTGTCCAGTTTAACAGTGATCTATTGAGTTACCGTCACTGCTGCCACCGACAAATTAGTCAAGATGCCTGTGTAGAAAATAATTGGCAGCGTTTGTCCAGCTTCACTGGTTAGGCGTGGAGGTCTGCCGTCTAGTTGGCAAATACACATATAACAGAGGTGGGGCGCTAGTACCCTGACAGCAGCTACAAGTCCGGGCCCCGGCCACAAACAGGCTAAATTTGAACATTTTGCTTTTTTGGGGACGCCCCTAGAAGCCTTTACATAAAAGTTGTCACCTACAGATATGTCTGTGCAAAATTAGAGGAAAAGCTACAGACTATGTTTTGGCAAGATAGGAAAACTTAAAAATTACCAGTTTAAAGGTCCTAGAAGGTTCTAGGAAGCTTACAAGTGAGTCAATCAAATGTTAATATCTTGTGCATAGTGACAGTACACTAAGAAACGTCTATGCAAAATAAAATATATAAAAAACAGACCTTCAACGGATTCTGAGGTATGAGAGCTAACGACGTGCGGCGCGCGCAGTGATGTCATAAATCCGTTGGACCTTCGGCCCAAAGGACTAAACATGTGAATACCTCTAGACATCCACACGGCATTCTCACCAAGATACACTAAGAATTGTTCGGCAATATCACAACTGATCACCAGGGGAAGCACTATATAATATATTTACAATTGATCGCCAGCTGGCAGCACTTTTTTTGGTTTTCGCGCTGAAGTTCACATTTTTTAACTAACTGGAAAAAATCTCCAGACTTACCAACGAGATACATTGAAATGATCTAGGCGGCATGTCACACCAGTGCAGATATAACAATAAGCTTATTATAGTGTGATTAAATCCCAATTTGTAGCGGGTACTTACCTCCAGCCCCCCATTGGATTAGCCTATGTACATCGCTATGTACTAGTTCATTCAGTTAAACGAGTATCTGGCTATAGACAAATTGTGGTGGGTATTTATATATGAATAGTGTTTGCACACTGATTATCTGGCTGAATGTTTCCTGAGAATAAAAGATGCCATATGGTAATTGATTGAAAGGGTCTGCCAGAGAGAAATTGAAGTGTAAAATGGATAACATTAAAGCAGTCCAATGGGATGACTACTGCATGCCCTATATTAAAGCATACCTTTTCGTAAGGAAACGTGTATATTACAAGGGAATGAAGGTGCATGACACATGGGAAAGGTGGAGAAAATAAACAACTACCTTCAGCATGTCTACTGACATTTTGGCCTTTTTTCTGTGTCCATGTGAAACTATTGTTTCTTCCATGTTGTGTTCAACTAGTTTAGTGATTATGATTATTATGTGGATACAATCCATCCATGGCCAAGCAACAGCATGATGTTCTGATTAATGATCACTGGGTTGTTGACAAGTCTAACAAGACTTCCTTCAGAATAGCCTGTCCAAACATGCTGTCCCGTCACATGTCAGCCTAAGAATATATAACTATACATGTACACTGTATATATATATATATATATATATATATATATATATATATATATATATATATATATATATATATATATATATATATCATGTATGTACTTATTGTATCATATATGTACACATTAAACAAAAAACATGCCATAATCCCTAAGTAGCTTCATAGTTTTCTTATTTAAAAATGCACATTAACATTGGCTTTGTTGTGACGACAACAGGTAAAAAACTGTCCCTTCTGGAGTACTAACAAAGAGGAGTAACAACAAAAGATCTTAAACATGACCATTTCAGTGACAAACTATGTCTATCATCTGAAGTTTATTGTGATATCGCACATATCTATATGGACACAAACACGTAGCCTTTTCACTAATTCAAACAGTATTTACAAGCCACCAAACCAGACTTTCTTTTGGGAACACGCCGATCTTAATACATAACATCTACTCTTGTGGGTCGAAGCGACAAATGTCACCGGATATGTGAACATCGCCGAGAACAAAATATCACAAAGGTGCAGTGGTGTTTCTGACAGTAACAAGACCAATTAGTGTCTATACAAATATATTCAATTGTTACATATAAGGCAAGCTTGGTCAACACAACTGTATACTTTTGTACATACAATCTGTTTCTATGGCAGATTTTCTGTGAAACAATGACTTAGGTAAAATGTTTATCATAAACGGACTGTGCTGGAACAGCAGGATTATTTCCACTTCATTTTGTGCATCCGGTATTGCATGTTGCCAACATCCCACATTCTACGTTCAAGTTCACAACTTCTTTTCGCAATATCCTCGTGAAACACCACACGAACAAAAACAACAGTTTCAGAACACTTCATACAACATAAATAAAATAATAAGAATCATTCGCTTCATTCACTCATAACCGAGTTGAATCGATATAAATTGCGTACCTCAATAAATTACTTATGGGCTACTCTTCAAAACGGGTGATCCATTAATTAACAATATAGTTTTCATAAGATGTCCTTAAATTTGCTCATTATTTACATCTGTGGACATCTGGTCTTCCCAAGTCCAGCCGTTCCGATTTGCACATTTGGCGGTCCGACGCATCACATGCTGATAGCAGATTCGTTTGTATTCGCAATGAAACCAGATTCACAAGTTGATTCTGACCTGTCTTGGAGGCATTTCATAACCATAAGTCTTGCAAGGGTCATGATTATGGGTGAAACTGATCAAATGCGTTAACACTTCTCGCACTCGTCAGTTTCTTGTTAACGACGAGATTTCACACAACGACGAGATTTCACACAATGTAATGTTCTGTGTTGACGGCGATGCATTAACTCAGCTAACGGACATGAAATCGTATCCACCGCAGCCACCAGACTGCTGTTGCATTCGCGTGTTGTACTCATGACGTGGAATGCGTATATATCGTGGACCGATCGCCACGGCATGGAAACCCTCGCCCCACCATCACAGTAGCTGGGTTCTTTGGCACTTCGCCCTCTGCTCTGACTCGACCCCAGCAGTGGCTTGTGAATTGAGATCCGCGGGGCGACAGTTTTCATAGCAATTACGTTTCGAGCACCTGGGTTTTGCCGGGTGTGCTTACTAGACACCCGGTGACGGAGAAATGGACTTGTCGTCACGTCTCCGAGAGAGAGGACATATCACAGTGGCACGTCACGAATTGGTGTCTTCGGACGTCAGCTCATCTCGATTCTACGCGATTTCCGTGTTGTTGACCAACGGCTCGAAGCTATGTGGGCCGTTATCTCCGTTGATACATACAGTGCCCTCTGATGGCTGAATCATTGAACTAGTGCTGCAACTGCTGCTCCCTTCACTCTCAGTTATCGCCAGAATACCTGCAGGCAGACAAACTGTCCATTTAGCCCGACACATCATTAAACAACAGTTTTTATTTAATACAGGAAATCTCTATTAAATGTGGTACATAATTTGGAAACATTTATCAGCGGTACATAATTTTTTTTAAAATAATTATCACAATAATTCTAATAAATCCTGTTTAGTGGATTGACGTGTCCTACAATAATTCAACAGAGACAGAAGCCTCAAAGGATAGGAAGGGGAGAACAATGGTAACCGGGAGTGGAGACAGCAGCGAATCAAGAGCAGGGACAAAATGATAAATATTCAGGGTCCAATATCAAGATCAACCTCAGTCCTAATTTCAAAGAGAAAAATGCAGCAATATCATTAAAGCATTAACAAAAACAAAAATTTTGGTGAGTCCAACTATTCAATCTTTAAAGCAACTGCATAATTTTATGGCATAGAAAACTGCATCATCAGATTACATTGCAATAAAACGCTGGCTGTGTGCGTACCTTGGACGTATTTGTCGACTTTCCCGCGATCATGACATATGAAGAGAGCCGTGGCTAGGAAGAAGCCACCCCCGAGTACACACACGAAGCACGATATGTAGAGTGCAAGCTGTAGACTGGCAAACTTGGTCGCTACTGAAGTTACGTAACCTCGGCGGCGACCAATCCAATCAGACACCTGTCAATGGAAAGCACAACTTGTCAAATACTGCATGGTGGGAACTATTACAGGTGACCTCACGACATCAAAATGTCATAAACGTGCGGAATAGGCATGTGTGATTTAACTTAACACAGTTTTTTTGTGGCATGTCGAATGTGTAATGTCTGGGGACGTTACAAGTTTATGCAACCACTCTCAAACTTCTAGTGTGTAACAAATAAGGCATCACCTAATATTAACTAGACCAGAACTGACATACCCAATTGTGGGGACTTGGAATGTAGCATTGCCGCCAAAATAACATTTAACATTCGTAGAAGTAAACAACTTCACGAGTGTTTGCTGTCAGAAAACCTATTTGAGGAACGTAAAGTACAGGAATTACTGCACTTGAAGATAAGAATATTTCACTTTAATGCATCGGCCCTCAACACACTATTTGTTGTGCGTTTGACACACTTATTCAGTAAAGAGATAAACTGAAAATGTATTCTTCCCGTAAAAGTTCAATATTTGTCTCCAGTTTACTGTAGAAATAGAATGCACACTTGCACGTGAGTGTGCTTGTGTAAATAATAATAACGACATGAAGTGTGTTCAACTTACAGCTCCAATGAGGTAGGGACTGCCGGCATCACCAAAGGCATGAGATATCAGGATCTGTATTGCTTCGGCTGTCGACCGGCGAGTTGGCACAACAATGTACTGAAACATAACAAGGGAAACATCTCAACATGAGAACTCAGTCATACCAGAACTAGTCATACGTAGCAAATGTTTTGCCCACTATACCAACTTCTTATTAACTAGCCAACAACATGTTGTGAATAACCCAGTGTTCAGCGCACTATTTGAAATCTTCTGAACCTGTCTGTATAATAACAAACAAGTCAATATCGTTTAACTCCTAGTAAATATGAGCTCAAAACCACAGCCAGCCAGAACCATCAAGTTGGACACAAGGTCATTATTATAACGAATGACTGTTGAGGATTTTATTGCAATTTAACAAAACTAATGTCTGTTTTTTTAAGACGTCGGCAAAGTTTCAGATTTTCAGAACAAGCACACTTACACACAATAAGCTTACTTTTAGCAGAACATGAAATATGACTGCACTCACCAGTAACATATCGGTGACTAGAGACCAGTTGAGACAGAGGAGAGTCTCAGCAAAGAACACAAGCACCTGCAAGAGACAAAACACAATCAGTACACAGTCAGACGTCGGAGCAACACATTTGCTATTTATGTTCTTTATTTCTGGCATTAAACTACCAGGTATATATTTTTTGAATACCATACTGTCGGCTTTACATTACTCACAAGACACAGCACGTTCACAATAACTGTACCTTGGTCTACTTTTGACACAACTGAGATGTGACTGGATAAAAGTATATATAGAGTACCTACAATAATTTATTTTTTAAATGTTTCATTAACAAAACTGTATTGTTTACTAAATAACTTTGTTACCGATGTGAAAGTCATGTTATTGTAGGGTGGCAAGCACAAAATTGAAAAACTTTTACGCACAGGAATTCCAACAAAAATTGCACATCCGATCAATGAAGATGAAAAGGCGAACCAATCACCATCAAGATTAAAATAAATTGCAGCACCTCCCAATCAAACCAAGAACACCAGCAGTGCTTGGACGAGAATCTTGGAAGCATCACTGCAACAAATGTAACACATCATCCAAGTGTGTCAACACACTTACCCATGTCATAATGGTGCTTTTGTCGGAAAGATAGATTGCGAGGCAGAACAACGGAGCGCTAGTGATGAGTCCGAAGGCACACACCAGGGGGTCGGCATAGCCATAGGTCTTGCGGAGTCGACGTCCTGCCTCTGCCCCAATCATCACCCCAAGTAAACCCGCAAGGCACGTAATGACACCAAACTTCCACGGAACGCTACAAACCATAAGAAAACGGTCAGCTTTGACAGCAGTGATGAATATCTGTTGTGGAAAAGATATGCGTTGTGTTGCAAAATGTTAATAAGTTTTTGTTTATCCAACTGGATAAAACATGATGAGAAATAATAAGTGATGGAACAACTGAAAATGATTGGTGAGATGGGTATAAAGAATGATTGAGGAAAGATTGTTGATGGAAAATTGACTGAAGATTGAAATGAAGGGGCAAATAATAATAATAATGGCAATTTATATAGCGCTGGTATCCGCCACGTGGTGGCGCTCATGGTGTTTACATCATCGTGTTCATCAGACACATATAAAACATCATGCTAAAACAATACTATTTATGTTAATAAAGCGACTTTTAGATAAATAATAATAACATAATTACCATTCATTATAGTATTAATAAAAATGGTGACATCAGAATCAGTGTAATGTAAACTAGTTTCTAAAAATAGATATACAATAATAAAAACAGCTGCTTGTAATTATAGGAAAATGGTTTTAAAATTAGTGTCATAAAATGTATACAGTCAATTCGTCCAGAATATTTCCAGGAAAAGTCCACATGTATTACTCAAAGTAAGCTTTGAAAATATATGATTTCAGTGCTGTCTTGAAGATACTGAGTGTTGCGCTGGCTCTGCTATTGTCTGGAAGTGTATTCCAGGCCTTTGCCGACATTATTATATGCCCCCTACTTCACAATGAATTAACGGTGAAGAAAAAACTGCTTTAAAACATCTATACAAAACTATGACTCAGGCTCGGAATATGTCATGTGCCAGCGCCCGACTGGTTTGATAAAGAGAAACGAAACCACCACAAACCTTGACTCGAGGTCCTTGATGCTCTCTGCTCCACCTTGGTACACAATGGCGTATTCCATGAAGAGAGGGGCCCACAATGCAAGGGCACCAGCCACAAAGGCCACACATGTGAAGCCACCCGTCGACAGCAAAAAGCTCTTGCTGCAAACACACAGCGATGATTCATTATTTGATGTGACATCAAAATGTGTAAAACAGTAACCATTAGAATTATCTATCTATTGTATGTTATGAAATACAAAGGCTGTTTATCCGGTAATAAGTCATAACTAATGATTTTAGTATGGATGATTGATTGTCTGAATGCAGCACTTGTTTCCCTTGCTATATGATGAGCGAGATGGGCCATCTCGCTGTTTTTCTATGCCACCAGTTTTAAAAATTGCTCAGGGTTCCATGACTCCATATGCACTAAGTGCCTTCAGTGCTCGTTCAGCTCACCCTACCATCTCGCACATCACTTTACTCACGGGAAACACTGGTGACTTGAACCAGCATGCAATTCTACACATCTTTGAACTTTGTGGAGTTACAATCTTGGGACACTCAAGTTGGCATTACTCCAGCAGAATTTCTATGGAATACACAGAAACTTACTTTTTCATGAGGGACTTGACGTCAGTGAACCAGGAAGTGTTGGCCAGGTGGGTGCCGCCCTCTGCTGCACCCCTGGGGGGCTCTCTCAGCACCAATATGATTAGCAACACACACAGGATGCCAAACCCTGGTGTCACCTGAACACAGAGGAACTGGTTAACTCAAACATTCAAGTCCAATTTAACGACAGAAGTACGTAAATGAATAGAACATTGATTACGGTTGCTGTATTAATGGTTGAAATCAAAACTGACAGATATATCAAACCATGGGTCATACACTGATAAAGCTAACAAATAGGTGGACACTTGATAAGCGAGTTGATTTTTTTCATGTAGAGAATTTTTCTCATTCATTTTAGATAATTTCACTCTTGTGAAATCAATTTTACTGCAAATTTTTATGTCTAGTCTGTTCATCACAAACACTGAATTAATTATAGTTTATACTTTATAAAGTATAAAATTAAATCACTAAACCACATTTTTGTTTTCTAACAACACTGATGTCTTCCCAAAAAAACACATTGCATAAATGGACTACAATAAATTCCAAATTTATACATGTTATGACATGGATTTTTACAGTGCGTTATCAATACACAAATAATTGGGTTGGGATCTCGTCTTGGAATTTATTTGGTAGAGAAAATGGGGCGTTTGAAAGAAAGTTCTAAAAATAACAAACAACAGAAACACGACACCTGAAAACAGTATCGTATTTAGTAGGACACAGTTGATCTATTTTGAGACACGATTCTCTGAAGAACACAACTGTCACCAAACAAAATACAGCTGGCTTGACATACTTAAAGGGTCAAAGACACCTACCCTCAATGCCCACTGCCAGCCGCCCATCACATGGGCTACGTTGGACCCAACAATGTAACCCAGGCCACTGAAAGAGAAACACAAGTATTTAGTTTCTTCTTACAGGTTGTATGTATGTATGTACATAACAAACACTCCTTGTTAATTTATTTATTCTCGTCTATTGTTCCTGTACTTTTTGTGTAGATCTGTTGATCTCACATCCTAGTTTTAGGTCAGTCAGTAACAAATTCTGAAGACATCTCAACTTTGTTTGCCCTGTCTCGGCTGTCAGGCATTTTCATCCACAGTAGAGAACTTAGCCTATTTTTAGAGTGTGTAGCCCTTTCACTACAATGTCTACAGTTTGGGCTTCAATACATTCAGTCACTTTGTATTGTGAATATATCACTATTTCAGACAATCGTATTACCATCTCTATGGATGTAAATCATCTGTCACATCTAAGACATCAGTTAGACAAACTTAGCCATAGTGGCCAGAGGAGAATTGTGTCAGCTGTAAGTGTAAAGCCTGACACTCCCTGATTTGTCCTCTGTATTACTAATACAACCCTTGGATGGAGTCTGTTGATTAACTGCTTTATAAGTCAATAAATCGAGAGTCAACCTGACCAATTCATTGCTAACAATGGTCAGTCACTGTGCATGTAGGACTATGTGCACTGCAGCAGTCTTTCAAGTCATACTCGCTACTGTTTGTTGACAAATGCTGGTGAATATGGCGTATGTGATAGGATATGGTTGCCCCGGTAACCTGGTAACCTTTCCTGACAGCCTGTGCTCTTCAAGAATGTCATAGTGCCTTAGACACATCTGTGACTTCTGCTTGTTTTCAAATATGCCTAATACATGTTCCCTCTACTTCCATTAAATCATCGAAGGAATACAGACATCTACATTTATTTAAATCAGTCAACATTCACGTTAACTGACCAAAGCCATAACAAATGATGAAGGCAGTGTAACAGAGAAGACAAATGTTGGGTTGTGTTATAGAAAAAGTACAGACAAATACAAGTAGACTCCAATCAATTTCTCATGAAAACCAATGCCTCTTGGATCAAAACGTTCCAACGTCAAACCCTATTCTCACCTGCCAAGCGGTATGGCGATGTAGAAAACGGTCAGTGCCTTGGTCCGCATGTCCTTCACAAACAGGTCAGCAATGATGGTTGGGGCGATCGTTGAATAACTCGCCTCCCCGATTCCCACCATCGCTCGTAGTAACAGGAATGTGTAGAAGTTCTGACGAGAGACACAAGAGGGCGCATCAAAGTCATTGCAAAACAAAGTAAATGTGCGATGTCCATTTACCCACATTACTTGTGTCCAACAGCTGTTGAATGGAACTACAATGTTTACAGCAAATAGTTGTACAAATGGCACATTTATTTTATAGATTTTATAGCAGAAAAAACAGCAAAAACAATAACATTGGAATTTTTTTCTCTCTAGCATAACCCTTGACTTGTGAAACAGTCGACTGCATGTCACTCAAAATTATAGACTAAAGAACATAAAATTTAACATCCACTCAATGCTTATGACAGCCACTTTAAAGAGGTAAACATTCATGTGTTTGCAGATGGACAACTTATTTGACCATCATTTGATGACCACTTAATGAAGGAAGTTATTGCACTTGACCTTAGTTTCAGCCGACCTTTATATAACCTCTCACATATAATAGTATGAGTCAGTCATTATGAAATTAAATGATCTGTGAAATGTGTATAGGCCAATTTAAAAATAAAATGTCTACTTATAATTGTTAATACCTTGTAATAATAAACAATATTACAGTGACAGTGCATTGCAAATGTTGCTATTAGAACTTACCTCTCGCGGGACAAATGACCCTGCAAGTGTGACTCCTGACCAGAAGAAAATACCAACAGCCATGATGATTTTTCTGTTATATCGGTCACCAAGGTAACCAAATATGGGTGATAGCAGCATGTAGCTGACGATGAACGACGTCTGCAACAGACCTGTGTCTGCATTGTTGATTGAGTAGAATGACTTCACATCACTCAGAACTCCTGCAACAAAAAAGAAAATAAATAGTAATTTGCCTCAGGTTAAAAAACAGGCCACAATGTCACGCCATAAAATGCCACAATACTTCTAATATCAAAGTAGGTAAAAAAAATTACTTCTGGTGCAGATGTAGCTTCATAAATGGCAGTCATAAGCATTATTATGCTTGACAGACCTGTAGTCAATGGATTGGTCTTTGCTATCATGTAGCAATGAACATTAAGGAAAGCAACACAAATTTGGGAGCAGTATATTGAGGTTGTGACCCAGACATTCCAGACATCTGAAAGGTACAATTATTTTCTATTCAATAATGTTGTTGTTGTTTACGTTTAAGTTATGTTGTAATGTGACAGAACGTACTTTAGAGAAATATATACAAAGCACTGACATACAGCTAGTGTATTTGTAAGCTTTCATTTATGGTGCTGGCTTTAAGAATCAACGTCTTTTGTTATAAATGTATAAAGACCATACTTTAACGTGCGATTACCAATGAATAGTTATGATATCATGATTAGTTGCACATTTAGTTTGCCTACTCATGCTGAGTCGGCTCACTTGGCTGACTGTTTTTGCACAAGTGTTCAGACGTAGAATTAAAGAGATTATTCATGATTTTTACATTTATTGTAACTCGCAGTTGAACGCTATTCTAAATATTTATAGTTAATTTAATAAAGCCTATTTTGTGAAATGAACAATGAAATTTTGCCAATGTCTATTTTTCATACATGGACATAAGTTAAAAACGTTCTAACCACATTTACATAAGTGTACATCACTCCTGAGTCTTGTCCACCAATCGTGTCAATGCTTGACTGCTGAAATTGTTCAACTATGTCCTTATGTAATTACGCTAAAACAATGCCATGTAATTAGTTACTGCTTCTACCACTTGAAATGTATCAGCTGCTATATAACATAACTGCACACATGGTTCACACCATTGCCATTCCAAGTTCAGGTGATTGTTATGCAAGATGTAGGGCATTACTACAGCTGAGATTTCTCTAGGTGGTCACAGGGCACTTGTCTTTTATCAACATTCAACAGAGACGTGTGTGTTCTGATTAAACGATCAAAACATGCATCACTGAAACAATTAATGTTTGTGATGTTACATGTCAGGCATACAGATCAGTGACATTTCCGAGATTGCTCATCACCTATTCGAGAATTTATACTTGTATTACACATTTATCATAGAATACAATAAATTCAGTAATATTTTAGTTCACACACAAAACTGACTTGGTGAGTGTTGTCGCACATTTATAAATTCACATAAATTTACAATTGTTGTATCTTATTTGTTACCATTTCTTATTGCACGATTATACATTTTGTATAGGACCACAACTGACTAAAGTTTACATCTAGAACCAATATTTGTGAATTATTGTAACTGGTGGTATAATTATTCCATACATATCATTATGATAATATACGCCTCACATGTTTTTTTATCTTAGTAACCAAAATGGCATTCACAAAATTGAACACGGAACTTTCCCCACATCTTCCCACAGTGGAAGTAGGGTAATAACGAGGGCTTGACCCCAGATGTCCCAATCAGCGGAACTTCCCTGTGCCCAGAAGTAGGGCACCAATGAAGGCTTGACCGCAGGTGTCCCTGGTCTGCCCACACAATTTACAGCAACTTCAAACTGCCCACATAGTTGCCTTGGTAACCTGGTAACCTTTCCTGGCAGCCTGTGCTCTTCAGGAATGTCATGGTGTCTTAGCTACATCTATGACTTTTGCTTGTTTATAAATGTGCCAAATATAACTTCATTTGTATTCCAATAAACAGTTTGGAATCATGTCTTTACCGAGTATTAAATGTGTTATTAACATCTATGTATATTACTTTTCTTTAGTGAAATCATCTCAGATGTTTGCATCATTTAAAAGATCAGTGCAACTGATTTCATGGTCATAACCTTCGTATTAAAATTACGTTTTAAACATCCACTTAGTAGAGTTTATATAGTAAACTAAAAAAATGTACTCTATTCACAAACAATCTGAAATTAAATTATATGGATTGTTATTTATTTAAATTTATCCTACTTATTTCAACCTACTTAATTTTACACTCAATGAACTGGGCATACAACAACAATAATATTATCGGAGTGGTCATTTATTAGACTAGATAAACTGACCCAGAGCCAGGTATACAATATAAGGTCAGTTGTGTTTACTATAATAGTATAGTTTATTACAAAGATCTGTCCACTAGACTTTAAGTCTTGTTATCCAGCCAAGTGAAACCAGCACATTCATACTCACAACAGTTACGTTTATTTGGACTACTAAACTGTTACATTTGGAATAGACCCAACTTCACGCATGGTCAGACACGAATCCAGTTAACTGGTGTGGGTCACTACAGAGCTCAGTCCATTCACACAGGGCTGACCTTGAACAACTGCAGGTTGTTCTTACTGGTCAGCTGAGCTAACCCGTTAAAAAGAACCTTCCATTCAAGTTTACCTGTGTCAATATCTCTGATGGTGATAAATATTTGTTAATAATTATTATGCCACATATGTTAGTGTACAAACATAGATGGAATTAACAAATTTCACTAGAGATTTTTTAATTAATACTAATTCTTATATTGCATATAATTTTATCTAAAACATATATTGTAACTGACATTTAATGAAAAGCAAATTATATGTTATTAGTTCCCTAATTTGTCATCCCCAAGAAATGTCACTGCATCATTGAAGGTTTGTCAACAGCTGTTTCCCAATAATCAGGCTACTAGAAAACGCCTTGAGCTCGGTAGGTGCAGCCAGCATTTTGACTTGTTTGTCACAGAGCTCAGTACACATGCACTCAACTGCTCTACAATATCAGATCAGGCAATGGGCGGGGCTAGTGACCAGCCAATCAGAAGCAGCACAGTGGCCCCAGCCCCCAAATGGACTCACATTGATAAACAGTTGCAAGCATGGCTAGGTACATCTGCACCCACTACAATACCATCACAATCAACAAAGTTGGTCAAACAGTCTACATACCTACAGAACACATTTGAATGATAACAAATTAGATCACTCATTCAACTATTAAATAAGTTCCACCAAGATAAATTGTTGGAATATATAGAAAACGAAACATTGCACCTCGCCACAGGCGTATTGACGTCACAGACTGATTATAATAATTGCTACTGTCTGGTTTGGTGGCCTTTGCTGTACAGGAAGCTGTGAAGGCAAGCCTACGTTTACAGAAGCCCAATAGCCCAACTTGACAGCTCAGCGTTTTATTGATTACCCTGAGCACCCTTCTAGAAGACCTGCCAGGATCCGTCCACTCATGACTAAGAGAAATGCTAAACATTCTAGAACATTTTCCACACTTATGGAAATTGAGAAATTTATACGTATTGGAATTGAATTCAAATTAATTTATGAATATTTATATTTAGGTTATTATTATAATTACTGAAAAGTGTTATCCTGAAACCAGACAATACAAAGTCCCAGTGTTAATTTGTTATTCACATTTAACGACTAGCAAACAAGGTACATACATTTATTATGTTCATTTTTCAGTACATCATGTAGACATATGCCGGGTGATATGGAATATAATATTATATGCAGAATGTTTATTTCTGTAATAAAGTGATTCATTCATTCATAGACAATTACAATAAAATATTAGATGGTACTGTTTTACAAATGTTATTCTACATTCTTTTGTTTTATCTTTATTTGGCAACATCAACATTTTCTTTTAACTATTCAAGATACAAGTTGTGTTAAAAGTCAAACTTGAACATTAACTCATAGAAAATGTAAAAAGTACTTCATTGACTTTGAAATGAGTTAGTCATCCAAAATTTAGCTCAAATATTAACCACATTGAAATCAGGACACTTATAGGTTTTAGATGACAGTTCAGTGGTCTTCTGATTTCTAGATAACTTTCTGAATAAACCAACACAACACTTGTAATACATCTAAGAGGACACTAACAAACCAGTTCCTACTAGTAGCTCACATGAATGGCTATTATCGTAGTTCACCCTGGGCCTGACTTTGCCAACACGAACATGACAAGGACGTACCTTATTCCCATGGACATATAGTATGTCCTTTGAAACACATCCCTTGTGTCGCTTTTCAGAACAAACAGATTGCAATCAGATATGTGTGTCGAAAGATTATAATTTTACTGCGTGACCCGGTGTTTGTTTGCTAACATACGTGACTGACAGCACTCATGCGTACACAAGGGCACACCTTGCAAAATCATAATTTATGTTTACAAAATAATATTTGGCTTGTCATCATGGATTTTGTGTTTACCACATGTATGCAAACAAGGGAACTGCAAACTCACGCCGTTTGGATGATCGATTGATAATTGCATTTAATTACTCGTGTGTGCAATGTGATGTCGGTCAAATTTGTAACTTATTCATGAAACTTTTCCCGTCTACGACACGAGGAAGTATTGGTTCAGGTGTCGTGTCAACTTATCACAATGAATTATAGCATAAAAGGAGCTTGTGATAAACGGTAACTCCAGCTAACAAATTCTTGAATAAATAACTATTTATCAACTGAAGAAAACTTACTAGATGAGGAATGATCTTGAATACCCTGGTACATGTTTATACCGGACCAGTCTGACCAGATCTTTCTTTCTGTCACACGGATCTCATTTTAGGATGGTTAGCACAAAAGGGGTCTGAGCCCCATAGAATGATCATAGGGGCATAGTACTATATTTAGCATACTATATTTAGCATGTTTTGGTGGCTGGGCAGGTTTTCATACATGTAGATAACTTGCCCATGCGGAAGGCCTTAAATTTAAAAACAAGTTTTGCAAACGATCCATCTGCAACACTTTTTACTAAATGTACATTAGTTTTCTTAGTTAAATTAAATTATTAAGTACCAGAATTGGGTCAATAACTGAGCTGATTGCAGTGTCAAAGTCCTACTAAATGCATTCTACTCATAGATATCTAACTCTAAGGTTCTTGAAACTATTACAACTGGTTGGCACAGTAGCAATATATTCCTCTTGCACAACATGAATATTTTCCAATCTAAATTATCTAAACTTCTCCAGTTTAAAATCAACTGAAGTAACTGGATTCATTCCAACATAATAATCGTACAGGTTGTCCAATTACTTCAAGAAAACTATAACAATTGTGTATACTTTCATAATAAATCCACAAAAGAAAGAAATTACTATTATAGATCTTCACATCCATCTTAACAGCTTAGTGAATGAGTTAGACAGGGAAAAGATAAAGTGAGAGTAAGAGAACTACCGGGTAGTATTTGCTATGTACATTCTTTTGTGTATCATTGGTTCTAAGCCAGACCAATCCACTATCATTATCAATATGCAGAGCCACACAGTATCCAGCCATTTTAATCATAGCAGCCGTAACGAGCAAGAATGCACTATGATTAAAAACATGCCCCTGATAAAGGTTTTTACAGCACTCATGTACCACTAGAAGTATCGGTATGTTAGCAGCGTACATTGGACGTGACTGGCAACCATTGTGTTGCAACCTATGCATCCCATTAGCTCATTACCAGTGTGAGAAAACACCCTCTGGGAATATGCAGAACTCTGCTAACAATAGCAAGTGTTCAGAAAACTTTTAATTTTTGCTTTTAGAACTTTTTTGTCATATACAAAGCCAACATGCAGATGATGGGTAAAAGATCCTTGAGGGGTTGTCACAAAAACTTGCAATGTCCCAATCTAAGTTACTGGTAGGCATTATAATGTTTAGGGTTGGTTGGTTTTGTCACCAAATACAGAAATATCATGGAAATATTAACCCCTACAAAGGCTAGCAGTGCACATTGTTCTAGAATCTTGGTAATGAATGACAAATGTTTGTGAGCTGTACATCAATGGCATTTACTAATTAATAATAACATAACAGATCACTTGAAGAATATAATTAATTTATGACTAGACAGACTTTTTTTTTAACTGCATATTCAGAGTAATTATTTTTTCTTTTTAATGAAACAACTTACATTTATAGACAACGGCTTCTTTTATTTGATTGGTTTTACATCACATGTTATTTTGTGCTGCTGAAATAACTAAACTTTGAAACTGCATAAAGATGGTGATTTCACCACCAGTGGTTCACTGCCTAGTAGTGGTGTTTGTTGAGAAGATGTGTAGAGAAACTGAAAAACCGTGCGGTGGTTAAGGAATTCACTTTCTGACACAAAGTCGATAATATAAACAGAGATGTATAATTTATAACATCCACAGCCTAAGGGTGTTATTGCTTCATCTTTTTAAAGCATCTACAAGCAACTGGGTTTCAGTCATGCAAGTTCATGCGCTATCTTTGTCTCGAAACTGGAAATACAATTTTCCTCAATTAATTAACCACAAATATAATATTATATCAGACAAAATATATTGTGATTGCCAAAACAATTCAAACGATTTTACAAATGTAAGTTACACATTACTACATTACTTATATAAATGACCTACCCGGGTAGTCCTAGAGTGGTTTAATTGAAGATATTGCTGAATAGAGGCTACTTGAAACCACCACTGCCACAGAGTTAATTTCTTCATTCATGAGTGTAAAAATAGTTAGTTCTAGTACTACTAAATTGTATCGCTATCTACAACTGAAGTGGTGTGTTGAGTATAATCCTACTTGTAATCCAGATGAAGTCGACTGCAAACAAACTCCCCCCACAAATACCAAACTCAAGTTTCGCTACTGTTATTGTGTTGACATATAAGTTTAACTTGATGCAAGCTGTAGTTAGTTACAGTAGTAAGACATTAACTAAAAAATTAGACCCCTATATATTTCATGCTGTGCAAATTACAATGGAAATTCAGAAGAGTCTATGTATTGGGTGAGCATATAGCTATTACATTTTAAGTTTGCTTCACTGTCAGAATAATGTAGTTTGGTTTTTTTTGGCAAAGTCACAATTAAATTGTTCAACAAGTACAAAAGTGGAATACTTGAACTAACTTGTAATATATTTTATAAACTACTACTTATGACCCACCATCACTGTTTGCATACATCGATAATAATAAACACAAAAAGGGAACAACTTCTTTTCAGTGTTATGCAGCAATACAGACTTGTTCAATGGTGAGCATATTTACATTTATTTGACATTAAACATACATGTACGATAGCCATGTGTTGTACACTTTATACCTAATGACTGCCAATAACAGGTAATTCACTAACCAGAGAAAGCCAGAATTATGGTGTTAACTTTTGGCCATGGTTTGGTTTCTTCCAAACGTTTTGGCACGACTAATCATGTACGCACGTGTTTGTGTGTAAATGTCATCACCTTGTACTACCCCTAGGGTAGTTGTAGACTTGTAGTCATAATCCTGTGACTTCACTTGTTAGTTCAGCAAGTTTAGTTAAAACGTAATTTCTTGTGTTACTGAACCACATTTAAAACACACTTTGAATGTTATAAATCTGTTTTTTATGTTCAGTTCAAATGTCATGTTTATAGCGCTTGCGATTAGAAATGTACATTTATAGGTGTTAATGATATGCCCATCACGTGATTCTGTGAACACCTGATTGCGATAAACTTTGTACACAGCCATTGTAAATTGTTGACTGCCTTTTCAAACAGCCTGAACGAATTACGACACGATTGATATTCATCAACAGGCAACAGCTAAAGTTCAGTAAATGAAAAAACTATTGGTTAGTATAGACATGTATCAGTGATCAAAAGTAAGAATTATATTATATAATTATTAATTATTTAAAATATATAATTTATACACTTTAAATAGTTAATAATATTTATGGATTCATAATTTACAATCACACTTTGTTTGGTAGTATATTTTTTAAAATAAAAGGCACAGTTTTGTTTTAGCTTTAACATTCTAACTTCAGACAACCCTGTATACACTACAGTTCGTTGGTGTGAACACACTGGCATGCTCTGGATACTTATTGCATTGGAACTAGAACTAGACTAGAGCTGAGGACACCAGGTTGAGCTGAGGTGAGACATGTGTATTCAGTTCTGGCAGTTGGATTAGAGATTGGATTAGGATTCCGTTCCATTCTCACATCATGTCTATGTTGTGTAATTACAGTAATAGAGTGTGGGCATTTTATTGGCCGATGTTCGTATCTAATCGTTTGTACTGACAAGGCTTAAAGTTTAGAATATTAATATAATAATAACTGATCTAGGTACGATGCAATAACCAATGTTGGTGAAACTTGAAAGCCAAGCTTTCTTTCATGATCAGGTGCTTAGATTATGATAGCAATAATATTTTGGAACCAAAGTGGACTTTTTAATGTGAACAATTTAGTACTGTCCTATTTCTAAAATGTACATTTCTTATTTTGGCATGTAGATTGCTTTTAAATAAAATATTCATTGCAGGTTGTTGACAATTTTGTATGTTATCGTATTTATAACTTTGGCAGAAATAAAACCATTCACAATGCCAATGTCAACGAACATGGCTACAATGCCTACATACAGTTATGGATAATTACAGAAACCATATAATGCATTTAGCTTCCCAATGAGCCACTATTACCTTTCTTCTGAGGTGTGTCTGCATTTTCATTTTGTCTTATGATTTTCAGATTTGTGACAGTTTTGTGTATAGACTATTCGCTGCTCTGGAATTGGATCAAGGGTGACAATATTTTTAAATTTAAATCAGGTAAATAACAACTTTACTTAGAGTGGCTATATTTATCAACAGACTGATTGATTGTAGTCTAGGAATTGGGACAGTAATTGAGTAAACAGTGAGTAGGGTCTACTACTGCACAGACCACAGCCACTCCTATGTTATGGAGTAAGTCCTTGACAATTGTATACATTGTTCGGGTTCAGATTGTTGGCAGATTCAGAAAAATGTAAGATAAAGACGTATTAACAAATTTGTAATATACCAAAACAATCAACCAAGTCTACGTCAGACTACGACTACACTCAAGTTACTACACTACAGTACAGAACCATGTGTGCATTTGTGTCTGCCGGTGAGAATAACTACAAGGAAGTGAAAATGAAACACTACCTGCTAGTGTGTATCGGTCTATGTAGTTGAGCAGGTTTGCTAGCAATAACACGCCCAGTGTCACATGTGCTCGCCATCTTATGACGTTCCTAGTAACACTGTTCCGCGCATTCAGTTCTCGGACGGTTTCTTTGACCATTTCATCCAAATCATTCTCGGCGCTCAGCTTCACGGCGACGTCTTTACTGTCCTCATCTGCCAGCTGTGGTACTATATTCATTCGTGTCATCGCTGCAAAACGCTTGCCGGTGTGTAACGGCCACGTCTACTGATGCAGAAATGTTTTTAGCTCGAGTCGTGATACTTGTGTGGGCGACAATGCGTGAAGACAGCAGACTCCGTCGTTTTTCTGTTACAGCGTTTAGCAGACGGGAGCGTTCAGGAACCAACCGGTGTTCTTCTAATCGACGGTGACCAACAATACGGTGGAGACGTGCATAAATTCAATTTGCCAACGCCCATCTATCACCGAATACTGGCCAGAAATACTCACGGGTACTCTAATCGCGGCCCACACACATTCACGTTCTCAAGCTGCCGTGAAATACTCAAACGGTGAACTCGCAGACAACGTCCTCATTCAACGCAGCGTCGGACAGAGTCGTTGATTGGTCAGCGAGTGCCCATCCCACTCATTACAACAACACCAGACAATGGCGGCGCGCTTTGATGTTCGGGAGATGCTACCGGCTCAAACGTTCGTCGTGTTGTGTCAAATAATATCTGTTCGATTAACCACTTCCACTGGTAACACACTCGCCTGTTCCGAGATCGCCTACCTAACCAGTTAAACTCACAAATATTAAGACACGTGGTAAATAGCAAAAACCGCTAGCTCTTTACTGGTTTAAATGACATGAACTGTTATCATTCGACGCGTTGACCTTTCCACGCTGCCATTCAAGCCGCAGTACCGGCTTATGAATATGTATGAGCACACGTCATCAGTCGATCACGCGATGGCGTTCTACGCGAGTACAAGTTCACCCGCACTTGGTGTCATCACGGAGTAAGCTCCGCCCATCCTAGCAACGTGGGACAATCGTAGGTCACCTAGCTGGTGGCCGCCATAACAACCTTTTCAAAACGAGTCTTTTCATAAAAATGAATGGCAGATGTGTTCGCATCATTAATCACACTTTGGAAAATTTAGACGTTATGACGGTTAGCTGCAGTAGACAAAGCGCCAGTCTTATGCTGTGTTTACATATATTTTAATCTAATTTATTTTTATTGGATCATTGTGGAATAATATGGAATTAACTATTACTATAATTTAAAATACAGAGCAAATTAATGTCATATGATAAACGCCATAAAAATGGCATAATGCAAAGCCAAATCATTGATTGTATTTCATTTAGAAAATATACCAATGACACTCAGTACCTGGCAGTGACTGAGAAATAACAACAGAAATGACTGAGCATAAGTATAATTATAAACACCTATTAATCTGAAGAAAAAAACTGTTAACCTGTAATCTTACCGATTACATTTCGATCAGGCAGAAATAACACACATACAAATTTTTGTCACATTTTATTTAATAAAAGTATCAAATTATGTTATAATGACATTTGTGATACATGAATTGTACTGAAAAGGTTACAATTCAGTTTGATCAAATCAAAGACGACACAGTAATTGAGTACATTTTATATGATATTTAATATTGAGTTTTAGACAACGTAAAATGATCCACTGTCATTCATCCAGTACTACTATTTGTTCAATGACCTTTGACAGAGCATAATTGATACTCCACTAATATTATTGGCTAATAATCAATGACGAGCACAGATAGGCCACATATGAATGATAAGACTACAAATGAGTGTTTGATTGCTAACCATTGTGCAAACTGAACTCATGAGGCCAGTATCAGATGCATTCAAACAAAGATTTACTGAAGATAAAATAGGTACCGTACAGTAAATTAATCAAGCTGTTGTCAAAATCAAGATAACTTCCCTGAGCATATACAACTCTTGTTACTGTACATGTGTTTTACTTGTATGATAGTTTTTTAATTTGCATTTAAATATGGCACTGTCTTATGCTGTGATTTTGTATGGACTTGCTTTAAAAAAACTATTTATATAAAATATATATATATATATTTTAATGTGTATAGCATATAATTCATCAACCTATTAATTCCACTCATATTGTGGCACTGTGTATACCACAAGTCTTTTGTGGTGTAAATTTACAGTTTCAGAATTTTACACAACTTGCCATTACGTTATATTGCAAGTTTGAAGTTTGCTATAAACCAGGTTAAGTTTGTTTATGAATGTGTGCATTCATCCATATGCATTGATTTTACTGTGCCATCTTCAAAGTCTGACAATCCACTTGTTGTCAGTTATTTTATACTGATTACTGAGGTATATTTGAGAGGTCCACTGCATACATATTGATTATTACTGTACTACACAACTGTATGCTTAAAGCTAAAGTATCTTTTATATGCATTTCTTTTTCTTTTTTATTAATTTAAATGTATATATACATGTGTGCAATGATGAATACATATATATGTATTTTATATATATATATATATATATGTATGTATGTATATATATATACATATATAAATGTATTCATCATTTCATATATGTCTATAACCTTGTGTAATTTGTTATCTATTACTTGTTTTTATCTATTATTTTTTATTTAATCTTTGTATATATCTTATTATACACGTATGTATATGTGGAATGCATGTGAACTAAAAAGCATTGAATAATGATCACCATGCATATAGTATGACATTGTATTGTTTAATTACAATAAACATATAGTACTTACTATTAATATGACTTGATTTATTAAAGCAAAGGCACATTGATTTCAGCTTTATTGCTTTTTATATTTATTAAAAAAAATCTGATGTCATCTATAATTTGTAAATATGGTCTTGCAACAATGAATATCTCCATGTATTCATGGGTATGTGTATTGCATCACTTCAAAGGTTTCCTTACATGAACCCAAACCTGATAACATCAACATATAGGTGTTAATGGCAAGAAGGATTAATTAATTCTCCAAATTAATCTGGCCACATCAGTTGTTGCTTCTCTGCCCCCTTGCCACTGCCTCCAGCAATAATGTGAACTTTGGTTTGTTTCAGCGGCTTCTAAGATAGCGACAATAACAATCACACCACCAGGAGACACGGATGCAAAGTCCTGTCATGTTTGTCTCCGAGAAGAAACAGGCAAATCGCCAGATCTGGGAGCAAAAGTACCAGTGCACCAGTTTCACGTGTGACCAGCATAAAGTCCCAGTTGTAAAAAATACAGTGTCAGCGCAGCGTGCTTTCAGCATGATGTCATATTTTCTAGGACAGGATAACAGGAAATTTTCCATGCAAACTTATATTATAGCATCTATAGATAAATCAATGATTTAAAAAGTCTCCTATGTTGAGGCAGTACTAAAAAATATACTTGCAACAGGAATGAATACCACAATGTCAGACACTGGTACTGGCAGTGACTAAATAGTTTACATCAATTTATAATTTATCCATTTTTTTATTTTACATTAGTGCCATCCTCGTGCACCTGGGGTCGCTGTGGCTGATTACGTCGGTACCAGCTCTTCTCTACCTCTAGCTCATCCCTATAAAAAAAATGTAACGTCAGCCAATAAAATCGCCGCTGAGGAGTGTGGTTGTCCATGTGATATAATATTTGGGGTGATTTCAGATACACCCCAAATTAGATTGCTTGTTTTATGTGCAATGTTTAGGACATGAATGAGTAAATATATTGTGATTCCCACCAGTCATGTATCTGTCTTCACACTGGGGCGGGTGTTTGCGTTGTTCCCACGGATGACTCAGTAGCGATTAGCAAAGTTAATTGCTATAATTGTATAATTCGATTCCGCTCAGACCTCAGCTTTACCAGATGACCACCAGGGGGTAGCAGCAAAGCTATGGCCCCATGCTTCCCTGGAGATGAATGTAACCAGTAGTTACAGTAGTTTCTGTACAAACCTATGTAGATATCTGACATAAAATTTACCTTTATAAATTAACCTAAGACTAAGCACCAATCTACCTATAACTATATTGTAATAAACATAGCATCTTCTCCACATCAACCAAACCACTTGTACATGGCAGCGTTGCAGGACCTTATCTCCTCAACCATAAGACATGGCACATGGGATCCATTGAAAACGGGAATACGAACATTGATATTGATTGTACAGTAGCGACATCTTGTGAAAGCACAAGAATTAACATGTCATCATAGAGTGGCGCCACCTAGCAATTTATATAGCAGTTAAATGTATTGATTTCGTTGTTAGGGCCTATGCTGAGAGACCTCATTACTGGATGAATCCTATCATGCTGAGGTGCAATTGGTGCATGTGTTTCCCCCTGAGGCAAACAGTTCCAACTAGAGACTCTAAGTGAGGCAAGCAATGTTTTGAGTATTGTCTCAGTGGAGCAATAGGAGGGTCGTGAAGTCTGCTCTTCTGAAGAGCTGTATCTGCTCCCTGTTTTTTCTGTATTGTTCTTCAGGTGGTAATAAAGATACTAATGGTAAACTGCCCGCCATGTTGTGTTTTCTTGAATGATACTAGGGGAGCAATTTGCAGTGTTAATGGAGTATATATGGAGGTTACTGTGAGCTTCAGGGGGTGCAGTTGGCACAAATTTTAATGGCACACTAATGAGGGACAGTTTGATTTATTTAAATCTTGAGGACGGTGCATACCTCTGAGTGGCCCATAATCCATGCTGTATTTGAAAGCAGTGTGATATGCCAAGTTTACAAAGGTACAAGTATTATGTAATTACTCTAGATGCGTGTATGATTATTTATTTGGGTTATTTCAGACCATACAAGATGACGATATACATGCACACTGACAGATTGCTAACATAATAATAAAAAATTATTATGATTGTTTTATCACTAACACTAGCATTACCATCTTTAAAATTAGGGAGTCACTTTGACTCTTACCAAGCCCGAATGCATACATAGATGAAACAAGAAGTCTTGGACTTGATCACTGCCATTGAATGGAATGTGCAACTTCTTTAACTATTGTACCACACGTCATATGATCATCTCTGCCATGTCACATAATCACTTGTGCCATATCAGTGATGTCACATGATAAACCATATTGCTAATACTGAATTTCAGGGCCAAGAAAATACACATGACCAAAGGTATTTTTAACAATCTTAACAGTTTACCTGGATTAAATCACATACAATCATGATGCCAACTGCCCCAATCAACAAGCTAGCCAAACAATACAACTTCACAGTCCTCTTGTAACCTCTTGTCATAAGTGGACACTTAACTGTTTTATACTAGAATATGTATGGGAAAAGGTACGCATGGCCGAACTGAATTTAACAAGCCCGTTATTTGGTTTGCACCCGGAATGGAGTTCCATGAGGACTGTGATATGTTCAAATTGTAAACAAAATCTACAACTAGCAGATAGTCAAAATTGCCACTTGTTTGAACGTTTACTATGCATACATTTGCATAAGCAAATCCCTTTGATCCTGGATGGATCCCAAACTGCAGATCACAAAGTGGGATGGAGTACAACTTAATCTGTGAACTTCTTGCTAATAATTATTATATAAATGTGTCACTGGCTAATTCTGTGAACTTCCTTGAAGCTAGTTGTGATAGTGTATATATAATATATATATATATATATATATATATATATATATGATACGACTGATTCTGGTTTGAACCTTCAGCTCTAACAATATGGATATGCTGCCATTTCATTCTGTTAATTGTATTGACTATAAAGCGCTTACATACATCCTTGCAAGTCAGAGCTATTTGCCATACAAAACTGGCCCTGGAGGATCACCTTAGTGAAGTGTGGGACTTAGCTGAGTCAAACTAGCCATGAGAACAGTGCAGATACCTGCTCCAACATTAAGATGGATAACAAAATTATGTGATTTCCAGTGACCTCTTTGCCCAATCAAGCAGCTGAATTATTTTTGGTATTCGAATATTCCCTTCTACAACCCAAGTGCATGTAACATGAGCAGCATCTGGCTGAAATCAACCTAAATTATATGATAGGCCAACTTTTCTCTTTGTGGGTGATTTCATTGGCTGAGCTTAAATTCAGAGTTTTGCAAAGGGATCAGCCAGGGGTACTACAGATGGATACTGACATAATCAACAGCAGTGACATGCGAGGATGTTTCCATCTGTCATTCCTTAAGTTAAAAGCACCACTCAAAGTGTTCTGAACCTAGGTTCAAAACACTCCAGGATGGCCACATGTGTTAATAGTACAGGTATATTAACAACACTCAAATATATTGTAAGTTCAAAACACTTACAATTAAGTGTCTATAAAAACCAAACACATTAATTATATTATGAATAAACAGTTACACACTTGATCAATTCAAATACAAGTAAAGCTAAAATAACGCATAATTTATTCTATAGTCTTCGCAATCTTCATTAATTTTCAATGACGTTGGGTACAATAATAAAAGTTATCATATGTATCACTTAGGATATGAAGAGGTTTTGGTAAGTTTGTATGAGTGATACATTTCAAAACTCCATGCAATAATGTGTATTTAAACGAATCACTGAGGAATACATTGAAGCAATGTGACTAGCACGAGTAGCATCAGACCTACCCTACATTTTAATAATAATAATAACACAAGTTTTATTAGCAACTCAACTGAGTTGGATTGACATTACAATAGTTTACAATTAACTCATCAAAACATCATACAAATACAATAGAAATACATTTGATACCGCAAATCATACCGTATTAATAGCCTTTTTACTGATATAGTTGTATAAAGCCCACGGTATAAAGGAGTTACGGAATCTATTCGTTCTAGTAACTGGTAACGGGTACACATTTTGTTGTCTAATATTATATTTGATATGTCTTTTGTCAGGCAGCAGATAATTTAATCTGTGTGTGCCGACTTTAATTTTATCAAAATATTTTTGACAAATGCTGTCCCGCCTTACATTCAACGTATCCAGGTCTAAGTATTTCCACGTAACCCAATCCAGGAAAAATAAATTTTAGTGCCCTTTTTTGTATAACTTCAATATTGTCAGACAAATATTGGGGCAAGTTAGTGTGCCATACAGGACATGCATATTCTAGAACTGGTCTCACCACACTAACATATACACTGACCAGATCTTTCTGTGTAATCCCTGCACGCTTTAATTGATATAACAATTAACATGTACAAGTGTTTACCAGCCTTTTTCACAATATTATCCACGTGTTTGTTCCATGTCAGATCCTGAGAAATGGTCACACCTAATAGTTTGGCATGGCAAACTTGTGCTATATCCCTCCCATCAATCTTTATATTCGGGATAATGCTTCTGAAATTGCCATTTTGTGCAAAACTAATTTTCATGTCATTCTGTTCTGTCCATCTAGCAGCAATATCAACAGACTCTTGTATAACAGATACACAATTTCTGTCGCATATTTCAAATAAAGTACCGTCATCTACATACTTATATAATGGAATAGTCGTTCTTAAATCATTTATGTAAACAAGGAAACATTTAGGTCCAGACAACGTCCCTTGCGGTACTCCCCCATTGGGATGACCAGAATGGGAATATTCATTTCCTATTTTTACTCATTGAGCTCTGTCTAATAGAAATGTTGCCATCAATCTTAAAATATGTGCGGGCAACCCATACGACTGTAGCTTATCTAGCAACAAATGATGATTAATAAGATCAAACGCTTTGCTAAAGTCTAGCAATGTTACAACTCTGACATAAGAATTCAATTTATCTGTCGCCTTATACCACATATGAACCAGTTCGACAAGAACGTCTGTTGTGGACGTTCCGCTAATTCCCCCAAATTGCTTAGCATCAATTTCACCTTCAATTGTTTCATCCACCCATTTCATTATTATTGATTCAAACACCTTGGCAGGTATTGGAGTTAGTGAAATTGGTCTAATGTCTTTTTCAATCGACACAGGGGGCTTGTTTTTGGCAACGGTATTACATTGGCCATTTTTCATTCCATAGGGAGTACACCTTCTCTTAGTGAATTGTTACAAATAGCAGTTAATGGAGGGGTGAGAACATTTGCATAATTTCTTAACACCCATGCAGGGACGTTGTCAGGCCCAGTAGCTTTGTTGGCTTTAACACTCTCCAAGGCTTTAAAAGTAGTACATACACTTATCACATACTGATCCAGCAGTTCCTCGTTAACGTCGAACACCTTGTGACTCTTATTTAACCGAGGCAAATGGTCACTCACAGACACAAAGAAATCATTCATTGTATTGGCCAGTAAGCCACAATCACCATCCGTTGTTTTTTGAAATCGCTATAGACCTGTTGAATGAGTACATGTTCTATATGTGATAGTGGGTCATAACTATGACCTACTAACTTTAACATCAACACATGTGCACAAACAAAACCTGTATTAGCTAAATAATTAGCTGTTTCCGTTACTACAATAAGTACAATCTACCTCAAAACAACCATGCTATCAATTTGATTGGATTCAGTCAATTAAATACATTAAAATAAAAAGAGTTAACCTGAGCAACCTACAGTGAGTCATGTGATAATGAATGAAATGGGATTAGGGCCCATTCAGGTGACTTTCTTTGTGTGTGCAATATGATTAGATAAGCACAGCTGGCAATATCTTGCTTACCTGGCCTAAATTATGTCTACGTCATCCTACTGTAGGTCACAGTGGGTGTGAGATAGGCCAGTGCAGGGACTACTACATAGGCTTTCAATTACTAAACCAAGTCTGAGGCTAACATAATCCCACTCGATCCCCAGCCCATTCATTTGAATCTGGACTCCGGCTTACCTGCAACGGTGTATCTATCGATGTAGTTTAGCAAGTTGATTGTTGTCAGAATTATTACAGATGAGATGTTCATGAAACGTCCGCATACTCCACTCGGCACAACATTGCTCGGGTCGACGCTGATAATCTGTACAATAGCCTCCAAACCACCGGCATCGTCTTCAGCTCCATCGCCGAGACTTCTTTCTTCTGAATCGTCGAGCAGAAGCGGAACTTTGTCACCGCTCGGCGGGAAATTATCTAAGTTTTCCCTGTCGGCGACATGTGTTACTTCCGCCATTTGAACGCTGTCGTCTAGCGGCGATGTTAGTGGTCTACCTCGTATGATGACATTCATTCATCTGCCGGATATCACTTGCTATTGCGCTTTAATGGTAGTGCGCGGCACCGTACTTGCGGAAACAAAACAAATCGCTGCCATTTTTACTGACAGCCTCGTTCTGAAATCTCCAGTCATGTGCTCGATATGGAGTCTGGCTCTGGGCCAGGCAGCGCGGCTAGGCAAACATGGTTTGAACTGCCCTGGGCATACAGGCGTTCATCGAGTGGCAGATATTACAAAAACATTGTTTATGCACATATAGCGTTATAAGAAAACCATACGATTATGTATTTATTATATAATGGCAGTGACAGGGACTGACAGCATATATAATAAATAACACAAGTTTTATTAGCAACTCAACTGTGTTGGATTGACATTACAATAGGTTACAATTAACTCATCAAAACATCACACAAATACAATAGAAATACATTTGATACCGCAAATCATACCGTATTAATAGCCTTTTTACTGACAGTTGTATAAAGCCCACGGTATAAAGGAGTTACGGAATCTATTCGTTCTAGTAACGGGTAACGGGTACACATTCGGTTGTCTAATATTATATTCGGTATGTCTTTTGTCAGGCAGCAGATAATTTAATCTGTGTGTGCCGACTAATTCCGTCCGTCCGTCCGTCCGTCCGTCCGTCCGTCCGTCCGTCCGTCCGTCCGTCCGTCCGTCCGTCCGTCCGTCCGTCCGTCCGTCCGTCCGTCCGTCCGTCCGTCCGTCCGTCCGTCCGTCCGTTTCTCAATATTTTTGACAAATGCTGTCCGTCTTACATTCAACGTCATCCAGTTAACACGTCTGGTATTTCCGCGTACCCAATCCGAATACTTCGTGTTTCGTCCGTCTCTGCCTCCGCCGTCCGTCGTCGTCCGCCGTCCGTCCGTCCGTCCGTCGTCGTCCGTCCGTCCGTCCGTCCGTCCGTCCGTCGTGTCCGTCCGTCCGTCCGTCCGTCCGTCCGTCGTCCGTCCGTCCGTCCGTCCGTCCGTCCGTCCGTCCGTCCGTCCGTCCGTCCGTCCGTCCGTCCGTCCGTCCGTCCGTCCGTCCGTCCGTCCGTCGTCCGTCCGTCCGTCCGTCCGTCCGTCCGTCCGTCCGTCCGTCCGTCCGTCCGTCCGTCCGTCCGTCCGTCCGTCCGTCCGTCCGTCCGTCCGTCTCTCGATTTCTCGGCGAGTCGAGGCGAGGCGAGGCCGGGAGACCGAAATTGCGATGGGGGATTGCATTAAAAGTGACACAGAAAGAATGGGAGAAGAATGAAAAAAATATAGATAAAAGGAATTGGAGATTGCTGACAGAGAACGTAGCAAGAGAAAAGTGAAAGGAAGAAACAAGACAATGTAAAAGGAAAGCATGGTAACCTCATCCCTGATGACAGCACTTGACGCCAAGAAAATAATAACACCAAAATGCAATTTTACCATAGGGCCTAGTCTAGTAACCGGGCAACTATTCTTATGAATCCTTAATAACCATTTCCCATCATGCACATTGCGAATAATGAGATTTCCATTGCTCTATCAATTCTTATGCTGCAGCCAGCGACAGAAGTGCTGAATTCCTAACTTGATCCTATTTGAATGATGAATTTTTTGTGAAAGAGTCGGACTGGGAAGGAAACTATTACACAGGTATCCTGAAATCCACTGTACCTTTTGACTCTTTGAATCAGGCAACCAGTTATTCTTCCTCCGCTCCCCACCGTACTAATGTTTTCTGGGATTGGGGAATCCATGGCCCTCCTGGCGCCCCTCTAGCTACGCCACTGTTTACTTTCTAACCAAACCAGCAAAACACCCCCCACAGCCGTCACATTTCTTTTCACACCTCTAATATACACACATATGTATATATATATATACACACAATATATACACACACTAGGTTACAAAGTAAATCAATTGTGTTAAATATTAAAATAACGAATACAATTCACGAAACTAACGCACGCAAAACTCGACGGCAATTCGACACAATCGGCGACTATACCGATTTACGCATAGATCTCTGTGATTACCAACATATCAGTAATGGGTTGAGGCGTCGATTATTAGCAGTGTATGTTGGTTTAAGGTTGGTTTATGTATACTATATATACTCGAGGCAAAGTGGACCAAATATATTTGGCAAGCCATTAGTGCTACGAAAATTCGAGACGAAAACAAACTGATATGTGTTTTCCTTTCACTTAAGTCTAATAGATGGTATGTATAAGATTCTTTTTAAATACGGCTTTATTGAAATATACGAAATTATAAAAACGATAACAATTCCACTTTGCCCCAATCGTCTGGAGTTACATGAAATGTGTCGTGGGACAAAGTGAAACGTTATTTTGCTCTGAAGATGTGCATTGGATTGTGTCCAAATGAATGTCCAACTCGATGTATAAAATCACGTTAATTATGGATTTGTTTAATGAGCCTGCTTAATGGCTTAAATCGCAGAGTATACTAACTTATAGGTGTGATTATCTCTGGGCAAACACCTTAATTAGCGTCAGTCACAGTTGTCTATTCCAGGCATAAATGATACGTATCGTCTAATCACGGACTTACATATTAAAACAAAGTGTCCGGCCTGTGTTCCTGTACAATCGTCGTGTGCCCACTTGCTGCATGAGTCACACTTGAACCCATCTTCACCACTCCTAGATCTAGAATACAGCTCTGAACAAAAGATGGATGTGACATCCTCTGTATTCTCCTCTAGAGTCTAGTTTTCGCCCGCCTTTCTTCGCGATGCCTTTTGATTAAATGACTAAAACGCGCTTGTATCGTCCTAGGCGGTTTTTGCGGTCATCGCCCTCTTTCCTAACCCATCGAAAAAATATTTGAAAAGGGGAAAACTACTTTTTGCGGGTTAAGAAACTAAAACCGTTAATGCAAACTAACCATTACATGTTGCAACAACAATAAAAAAACCGTTGAACATGAACTGTCTGACGATGACATAGGAGAGAGGGGGAGGGTGCTGTTGTGTGAATATTTCTCGAGGGGACCTTCAGTTGCTTATAAATGCTCGCGATAAACCTCAAATGGCACCTAACCCCCTTGACGCTAACAAAAACGCATTAGGCCCTATGCCTATAAACATTCATAAATTTGCTCCCTCGTTGCCACTGACCAAGCCACCCCACCACACCCCGGCTCAGTTTAACTGGAGGGCAGAAACATATTCTGCCGCTCAGTGGCACTCCAGGGGCAACAGCCCCTTTAGTTCCCCCCCCCCGTTCAGTCGTCTATGTGTTCACGTCAGTGGTGTTATTCGTAATAAGGTATCAAAGCTGAAGGTATTACTATAATAATACTATATATTATATTAGTAGAGTGTATTGTAGTAAAATGTCCGGTATCACGGAGAGTGACATCTTGCGTTGTAATGGAGATGATGCTGGCGATGAGGAGGAGGAGGGATGATGGCGGGGAGAAAGAGAATAACGAAAATACGAAACACATGCAAAATTGATGTTTTGCATAATTTTATTCCAGAAGAACACTGTTACATCAAGCTGTCGACTGCAAGCTGACGTCATTTCCGGAACGTTCTGGATGCACAGAAGCTTTCATCAATACCCTGAAGAAAAGAAAATGTTGCATTTAAACAGATTGTTCGCTGCACACAGGATACGTCCCTGCCAGTCCAGGACTAACAATAAATGCGCTTTCTTTATTTCGAATATGAACGATATTTTAAAGAGGCACATATTACACATTGTGTCGCTATTGTCTAGGTTACATTTACGGACGTGGCACGAATGTCACTGTGTAACGGAGAGGTTGAACATATTTAGACATTGCCCTAACATTCATCGTATCAAATCTGCTTTTAACATCTAGTTATTATGGTGTTTACTGTTATGCTACTTTAATAATTATTTATTTATTTTAAAAAAACATGACATTGTAGGTGTTAATGTGTTTAAATATTACATTTAATTTATTTTATTACTTTAATTATTTATATTTTATATAAGATTTCATAGTCACAAAACCTATATAGCAATATATATATTTTAATTGAGTATACATAATGTAAGTTATATTGTTTTAAAGATGACTATGTAAACACTATTGAACATATTCATACTCTGGAGGCAAGTGTTTAAATAAAATGTATTATTATTTTAGTATTAATTGTTCATGTTGAAGCAAGTATGGTACAATAAACTAAAAGTACTTACTCCTGTAGCACCAGCGACCATCTTTGCGATACCGAAGAGAACAGAACTTCTTGACCGTGAGGCTAAATCTAAGAAAGAAAACAGATCAGAATATATATATATATATATATATATATATATATATATATTTTGTGTTGTGTGTGTGTGTGTGTGTGTGTGTGTGTGTGTGTGTGTGTGTGTGTGTGTGTGTGTGTGTGTGTGTGTGTGTGTGTGTGTGTGTGTGTGTGTGTGTGTGTGTGTGTGTGTGTGTGTGTGTGTGTGTGACTGTGTGTGTGTATGTGTGTGTCGTGTGTGTGTGCGTGTGTATGTGAGCGTGTGTATGTGTGTGTGTTGTGATGTGTGTGTGTGTGTGTGTGTGTGTGTGTGTGTGTGTGTGTTGTGTGTGTGTGTGTGTGTGTGTGTGTGTGTGTGTGTGTGTGTGTGTGACTGTGTGACTGTGTGTGTGTGACTGTGTGTGTGTGTGTGTGTGTGTGTGTGTGTGTGTGTGTGTGTGTGTGTGTGTGTGTGTGTGTGTGTGTGTGTGTGTGTGTGTGTGTGTGTGTGTGGTGTGCGTGTGTGTTGTGTGTGTGTGTGTGTGTGTGTGTGTGTGTGTGTGTGTGTGTGTGTGTGTGTGTGTGTGTGTGTGGTGTGTGCGTGTGTGTGGGGTGTGTGTGTGTGTGTGTGGGGTGTGTGTGTGTGTGTGTGTGCTGGGGTGTGCGTGTGGTGTGCGTGTGTGTGTGTGTGTGTGTGTGTGATGTGTGTGTGTGTGTGTGTGTGTGTGTGTGTGTGTGTGTGTGTGTGTGTGTGTGTGTGTGTGGTTGTGTGTGTGTGACTGTGGTGTGTGTGTGTGTGTGTGTGTGTGTGTGTGTGTGTGTGTGTGTGTGTGTGTGTGTGTGTGTGTGTGTGTGTGTGTGTGTGTGTGTGTGTGTGTCATGTCAAGCTGAAACATGAAGTTCTACTGGCATCCAATGTAAAAAAAACATAACTTACACACTTGCGCGCCGCCACACACTTAAGGATTCACGCACAATTGCACGCAAACATACGTACGCACACATAAAAAAAACACATATACACTTATTAGCCAGTAGGCGCGCAGATTACTAGCACAATGTAGACAGAATTGTCACGAAACGCACTAGCCTCTACTACCCAAGCTCCGTGGGGTGGCAGCACCTTTTAGATAACATTCAAAAGCGGGCTAAGTGATCACATTATCTTCTCGGTGAAGTTACGCAGCCGAAAGAGAGTCGGTTGCGCGAGACAAGAAACGTACATGCCAAATAACTTGAGTCTCAGTCTGCATACAGGGTATCTGGGCCCGCTCTGGAAGTATCCACCGCAAGGAAAGGCTACAAGACAGATGAAGTCATACTTCCCGTTTAACATGAGTTTGGCTGTGAGTCAGCAAAGTAACTGTAAACAAGGCATTGATACCCACAGCTGTATTTAACAGTAAGTTCTATGACACAATGGGTAGGTTTTCGCACGTTCACTAGGCACGTGGGTTGATGAAAACGGGACTTCCACAAAAGGAATAGAGTGGACTAGGTTCAACTCATTGCCCTGATACATACGAATATAACGTTCTTCCGACTTTGCCGGATAAGGGATAGACTAGACGTTAATCGGTTTCTACAAATGTGTTACTTATTTTATGTAGAAATCGTATAACGAAGTATCACACTATTTTTTTCTGAAGTGATCAAATTTCATCAAAACTGTGTCTAGTTTCGAAAATTGTAAATCGCAATAGGCAAACTCTATTTTAGCAAATACAATTAAAGGCCTATATTGAAGAAAAACGGTGAAACTCGCCAGTGCTGATACACACGATGGTGAATTTGAACCAGACCTTTTTGGCATTACTACAGCAATATGGCTGTCGTGTGGAGCTGTGTCTAGTTCTGAAACGAAACAAACGTTGTTAGACAACCGTACTTCATATGGAAAGTATAGCCAATACAACACTGGACTCAGCACACAATACAGAATTACTCAAAGTGCATCAATGCACTTTACCCCCTGGAAGACTTGCGCCCTGGAAATCACGCTGCACTTTTTTATTACTCGAAATTTATTCGTACATAAATATCAATTGGTGTCTACAGTTAGCTCCTCCTTCGTTCACGCAGAGTGAATCGGAGCATCGTGAAGTGAATTAACTTACCCAAGGTTCGAAATGTGACAGAATACCAACATTTCAAAAGAAAACCATCCGTATTATACGTTAAGTATATATATATATATATATATATATATATATATATATATATATATATATATATATATATATATATATATGTTCAGACAAATCCACTCTTCAAAAATCTTAAAATGCCAAAGTAGAACATGTTTTTAAAATGCATGAACTACACAATTACAC
>JAODUO010000218.1:662500-680000 GCA_025642075.2 Ridgeia piscesae | reverse complement strand
GTATGTGAGCTACTGCGACCTGGAGACCCCGCGGAGGAGCAAGTCGTGTGTACGGCTGGAGCAGAGGCTCAGTCCGACCACCTTTCGCGAAACGATCGTGTGCTACAAGGATTGTTCCCGCAAACGATATCGCAGGTGAGGGAGTGACGGTGTGTTATGTTAGGGACCAGTGTGTGTGGTGTGTGGTGTTGGGAGAGCATCTGTGATGGTGGTGTTATCCCAGAGATGGGTGAGACTTGTTTGTTGGGTTTGTTATTTAGATAATCCTACGTTAATTAATGGTAGCCGCGGTGTATAGACCTGTGACGTTGACGTTCGTGTAGTTAGTAGTAGTAGTAACCTATAATTAAATAAAACAATTATGATATACACACTAACACACACGCACATAACGTAAGCACTCATACACCCACACACACACGTACACGCACGCACGCACGCACACACGCACACACGCACACACGCACGCACGCACAAACGCACGCACGCACACACGCACACGCACGCACGCACGCACGCACGCACCACACACACACACACACACACACACACACACACACACACACACAAACCACCAGAATAGTCACATGTGTACGACTAATCATTATAAATATCCGCCAAGTTGTTAACAAACCTATCGCATTAGTAATCACCACGCGTTTGTGGTTACCTACAACTTTCAGGTACGTTTCTTGCTAAAGACCTGCATAAATAGAAGCGCACACAGAATGCCTACTATACTGTACTGTAGAGGGTGTGCCTACTTTGTTACCGTCAAACCGCATTGTAGTGCCTATAATATGGCGTCAGTCTACCTGCGGTTCTATGAATCCTATTTATAACATTTCGCATCTAGCTCTGTTGAGCACTGCGTAATAACGCAACACACAGAAGAAGTCTCCAACCATAACTGTCGTTCTTGAATATAATTGCACAGAAGTACAATGATACATTTCTTACACTTTAAACATACGCAGTGTAGAGAATA
Organism: Ridgeia piscesae; assembly: GCA_025642075.2. Taxonomy (NCBI): domain Eukaryota; kingdom Metazoa; phylum Annelida; class Polychaeta; order Sabellida; family Siboglinidae; genus Ridgeia; species Ridgeia piscesae. The sequence continues at coordinate 679,012 of JAODUO010000218.1, read as the reverse complement.
GTTTGGAGAGTATGGGAGATACGACTTTGACTGTGCATAGGCCGTAGTATGTTTCGTCAGAACACGACGTGGCGTATGCGATATGAATAAAGATAAGCGATGCGATAAGACGATTTGTTGAAGAGTTCTGGTCGGTGTTTACTTTGCGTTACTCGGTAATAGGAATTTGTATAATGAAGTAACACGAGGACACCTAATTCCTTCTTGCGATATGAATTCTATATCGGGTGGTATTGTCAAAGTCATAAGGTCTATAAATAATATAAGTGTACAGTGTGTGTCGTACTGTGTATGTACGTTTGGTTGTCCCCCACGCTGATGTCTACATTTGTCAGTGGAATCTGATTGTGTGACTGTATGTGTGTGTGTGTGTGTGTGTGTGTGTAGTTCCATAATCGAGGCTTTGCAGTGGTCGTGTGTGACTGTATGTGTGTGTGCGTGCGTGCGCGCGGCGTGCGTGCGTGCGTGCGCATGCGCTCGCGTCGGATCGTTATGCGTGCTCGCTTATGCGTATGTATACATTTCATTTTTTACACTAACGATACAAAGTCATATATCAACAAAATAAAATGTGGCTTCTGAAAATGGAATTTGATACTGTATATGATTTTTTTTTAGTTACATCCTCTGCATTTCGGGAATTGCCGCTGGAAATGCGTTATATTGATGGTAGCCCTATATTGTTATCACCTAGACTACATAATATTATATTGTCTACCTAACTACATTGTTTCTTTTACGTCCGCAGCACGTCGCACTTAGAGTTCCGCGTGAAACCCGTCAACTATCGCGAGACTTGCTACGTGCTACCGAAGACAGCTGTCCACACTTTCGTGTCGTTTCTCGACTACAACGTCGACGGGCAACAGAAGTGGTTCAAAACATCTGTGGAGATGCGTCCTAGATCCTTCAGTTCGTCGCTGACGCAACCCCGTGTCGGGATACAGTGAAAGCGAGGCTGTGACGTCAGACGGCGAATCGGACGTCTTCTCGCCGGCACCAGATTCCGATCCGTCCAATCGGATCAACGGAAATGACGTCATCGTATCGAATGACGTCACTTCCTGCGACCGGCTGCGGTCAAGCGCGAACGATGGAGATACTGACGAGAACATGAACTACAAGAACGCGAAGAACACCGTCGAAATCAGTGAACATTATCGGATTAAGCTCGTCGTGGGGGGTGACCGGAGTAAGTCCAGTTGCAATGGTCAGCGCACGTGGCCGCCGCCCTCAGTCGGGGTCACCAACGGGTCATTTCGCAAGAACGGACACACCGATAACGGTTATCTGTATTCAGACGAAGATATGGAAATGTAACCCGCGTGGACACGCGACTGACGGGGGCGGTGACCCCGGGTCGCCACCCGGAAGCATATGTCAAGGAAGGAGGGGAAATTGCCCTAATTGTCATCTGACCACTAGGTGGGTGGTCCTGTTGACGTGACGCGCTCGACGATGTCGCGAGTCTGGTGTCACCTGAATGATATTCTACCTGGTCTGTACAGGAACCACGCTATTACGGTCACATTGGGATTGGGAAAAGGTAACCTTATTAACGATGTGACTTTAATTGCGAAGTGACTGTATTATACTGCGTTTTGCATATCGAAAGCGACACGGTACACGGCCGTCTACGCAAGAGCTGACTCGTGCATTGTGACTGGATTCGTCGTCATATTGTGCGTGGCTGCAGTGTGCTCTTCGCTCAAATAACGATTCACTTGTGTCTATAGCCATGTTCTCACGAGAACGCAAACCGTGACCAACTGCACTGACATGACGCCGTACGCGACCATGTTCTCCACGTAACTCAACCGTGACCATCTGCTGCAGCGTCGTGTACAACTTGAACGACCATGTTCTCGAGATCGCTTCAACCGCGACCATCGTCACAATACTATGCCATTTACAACCATGTTCTCGGGGAATTCAAGCGTGAACATCTGCTTGGATAGAACATCGCACAAAGGCACGATCACTTGGTAACCCAACCGTGACCACTTGCAAAACGTCATGCCGTTTACTACCATGTTCTCGAGATAATTCAACCGTGAACATCTGCGTGGACGCGACGTCATCTTTAACCATGTCCTCGACGAAATCACTCAACCGTGACCAAGTATTCAAATATGGAAGATCCTGCTGTGGCATGACCGTTGTATCGCATATGACAGACGGTCATAAATCTCGCTCTCATACTCATTGCCCAGTGCTGAACATCGACCTCTAGGGTGGGGTCATGCGAGACACATACATCATACTTAAATATCACGGCTAATAGATACAAAACACTCAAGGGTAGCATCGACCCACACGACAAACACTGGAGGCAGTGTATGTATTGTGGCACACACTTACACCGAGTTACAGGGTAAGGAACCTTGTTTTAGCAGCGTAAATGGCCGATACGTTCATGTTATGTTACCCAGGATGATGATGTTGTGATGTGCGATACATCGATAAGTTAATGTGAATATATCTAAATCGACGCGTCATTAAAAGTAATTTTTTATCAAAATACTCATAATCGAGTCGGAGTTGCGTGTGTTACACAATGTTGTTAGCAAAATGCCAGTTTGGTTGACACATATTGTGTGTTCAAAAGTCTACACAATGAATTTGTGTCGATGATATAAGGTGGCATTAATTTATAATCTAAATTGGCGTTTCGCTAATAGAGATACTTTCCCGTTTGATGTAGCGTTAACGTGAATTTATGTGAAAATAAACCGGAGACTTTGGACCTATTGACCAGGGTGGTTCTAAACACAGTATCGCAGTACAGGATGATGTATATTCAAAATGTGTATAAGGTAATTGCTAGATCAACATTTTCACGATGATTGGACTTTTTTAGAATGTTGCGTGGTAGAGGAAAGAAGATGATTAGGCTCGCGTTGAAGGGGTCGAGATTACCATTAGGGCTGAGCATCGGATCTTCAGCACCACTCCATTTCCTTTGTCTCGAAAAGTCAGAAAACAAAGGGTGCAGTTGACAAGTATCTGCCGCCACGGTGCCATCATTTCAGCTTCTCGGCTGTCTGCCTTTTTCGTTTCTACTAATGGCAGACATCGGGATACGAATGCGTGGAGGTGCTGTTGAACTATTTTAGCAGACGCGCAGTCGTGAGTTTGTATTTACGTTTGTAATTACTAAGGGGCAGACATACGGCTCTGCACACCCACGTGACCCAACGAAATCACACGCGATCATTTACCCCTTCCCCCGCCTTTATGTCTGATCACAATCAAACTAGTTATGGCCTTCAAATCGGGCTGCATTCATCCTCCCCCGCACCCCACGCAACCCCATCTGGTACGTTGACCTTTGACACCAATCAAACTGTCACCAGACAGACAGCGTCACAAAGAATATGCATATGAGGTTAAATAAATACGCCTTGAGGAGATCTAATACTCTCTACGCTTTACGTTCCTCGCGACGTCTTATCACGTGGTCTCATCGTCGTGGGCGTTCAGTGTGAATGAACACAGTGTACGCCACTGTGTGTGGACATGCTGTTTGTTCAAAGAATACGTGTAATATTAGTCTCGCTTAACCGACTCTCGCTCGGCTACGTGACTTCGCCGGGAAGACAGTCTCCATGTTGACTTAGCCGGGTTTCGGGTGTTATCCGCAAGGGGCCAAAACGTGCTGCCACCTCAATACTGGCACAATTCCTGCTTCATAAACATCAAAAATGTTGTATTTCGGTTTATTTTTGTGTTAATATAAGTTTGACGTTGAACACTTTTAATAATATAGTATTATCTTATAAAGCATACTCTTATTTTAGTTTTAGTTTATAGCTGGCCTGAGAGTCAATTAGCGTATCTACCATTTTCTGGGGTAAGGCCCCCTGGTGCCAACATTGGCAGAGCATTAGACTGCCAGGCGGATGTGAAGAGTTAAAACGTGCTGCCACCTCACAAAGCCCGGGTAATCGAGGCTAGGGTGATTTTGGTTTTCAGCAAATGACAGACAGTTAACTGCCGCTGGATAGAGCATAACTAGTGTTGTGATTAAATATGAGAACATGTCAAGTGAACGTAGTTTCTTACACCATTAAACTGTCCACATGCAGGAACACTGAAAACCAAAATTGTTGAAAATATCATGCATTTGATACATATGAGAAGTTTTCAGCCACGTTGCAATTACTACGCGAAACCAATTCGTTCACTAAAATTCCATCAACAACGAATACTTGTTTACTCAGACAACATGGGGAAAACAAAATCTTCGAGAGTCAAAGTTCTAACACGAAATATGTCATACGTGTTGTAGGTAAAGGTCTAACTGTGACTTGGTAAAGGAAACGGTTAATTACTGCGATGAATACGCCGATTGCCTAACTGTACTTATTACAGACCACGAAAATAAAATCGACTTAACATAATTCATGGTTCAGGCTCTCGCCTTATATTATTATAGGAAGTATCCAGCCACGCTGCAAATAATATGCGAAAATTAATCGTACATAAATAGTCAATTACAAGGTATAATTCATGCAGCTGAATGGACTAGAACAATGTATAGAGTGAACGAACTTACCCAAGGTCTGACCCCCATCACAAGATTTGAACCTGGGTTCTTTAGTCGAGAGTCCGAAGCTCTAGTCACTGCGCGTCTGCGTCGCTACGAACCCGGTAACCACGTAGTCATTGCAGTGGACCCTGGGATTTTACGACGTCATAATTACATCGTCGGACGTTCACGGCAATGGCACTTCTTTATGGAGGCAATAAGTATGCTCTAGATGTGAGGTCAACCCTTTAATTACATTGTATGGAGCAAGTGTTTATTTAAAATAAAATGGAAAATTGCCTTCTGCAGTATTAGGCTATCATGAATAGGAGAATGGAGTTATCTGACACTGTTTAAAACTCTATGAGACATCTGTAATTCGTAAAGAAGGCAAAACAGCTTCCATTGTTCGCTCCAGGAATGTGTCTACGTGACTCAGACACTCACAGATTTATTATCATCCTAAGCAGAGTTGCAGGTTTACGACCTCCTGTCATCGATGTCTATTGTGTCTGTAATCTGCCAACTGTGTCGCTGACCGGAATGTGACGAGTCGACGGCGTGACAGATGGCAGCGCGACGGGACAGCGGCCAGTTGTCGTCACCGAAGACCCGAGCCGTGGTCTTTGAGACGACGTCGTATTTACGACGCCGCAGTAAGAAACTCTCGCCAAGGGAAAGATCGCGACATTGCACAGAGCGTGGGTGACGACATGGGGTCATTGACCCGGCGGACAGGAGGGGGACTTGTAGGCCACTAGTTGCACTTCGTCAATGTTGATGTAACTGCGTGTCGTGAGAACATGTACCGTGCGCATTGGATATACACCTACTGGTCGGAGAGTGTCACAGCAGCGATATGTACGCATGCACACGCACACTCGCACTACAAGCACGCGCACGCACGCACGCGCATACGGTTTCTCCATCTCCGTCTCCCCCTCCCCCTCCCCCCTCCGTCTCCGTCTCCGTCTCCGTCTCCGTCTCCGTCTCCGTCTCCGTCTCCGTCTCCGTCTCCGTCTCCGTCTCCGTCTCCGTCTCCGTCTCCGTCTCCGTCTCCGTCTCCGTCTCCGTCTCCCTCTCCTCTCCCTCTCCCTCTCCCTCTCCCTCTCCCTCTCCTCTCCTCTCCCCTCTCCCTCTCCCTCTCCCTCTCCCTCTCCCTCTCCCTCTCCCTCTCCTTCTCCTTCTCCTTCTCTCTCTCCCTCTCCTCTAACAATTACATATACTGTCTAGTCTGCTAAACGAACTGCAAAAATACACTATCAATTACAACGTGCTTCCCCAATCCATATCACTGTAATCAGCAGTATACAGATGTACTCCTCCCCAAGGCCGCCTGTGCCCATTGACCAAAGGACGGCGCCTTCAAGACACGCACATCTATTGCTACGTGTTTGAGCGTCGCTTCAGTGCACATTATTAGTGGCGTGTGGCATGATTTAAACGGTGCACACATCGCCTCGACGTACCTGACCACGCAGTGAACAATGTAACAGTTGCGCCAGTCAGTGCCTCGGGTCAGACTGTCAGAGAAGTGACGACTAATTCGTTCGTGAGTGTCCTCAAACGATGTGGCTAGCCAACAGTCAGAGCCGTGTTATTGTCGCTTCTTGTCTTGTTTCTGTTATAGCGAGTTATACTTGACAGCTACAGCTATGCACAGCAAACTCACGGGAAATATTATGTATTAACACAAACGATTTTAAAGTGTTTGTTTTATCAATAACTAGCTGAAATTAATTGTACAATATAATGTAGTGATTGGTACATACCTGTTGACTTTAAATAATTATGTACTTGTCTGAACACAGGAAATTAAATTCATTTAATGTTGTCTGTGCACAGTGGCAATCACTGTGAATAAATAAAAGTGATTACCCATTACCACTCAAACACAATAATTGGTTTATTTTATACACATATGTAATCCATGCAGTGACATAAATGGGGTGACAGGGTTCCGAGCGGAAGTGGCACACGAAATACACGTGCACGCTCATATATACAAAGTGTACAAAGCACTCAGACATACAGGAAGATATATATATATATATATATATATATATATATATATTATATATATTATTATTATAGTATATATATATATGTATTATGTATATATATATAATATATATTATTATAATTATGTATTATTATGTATTATGTATGTATGTATGATAATACATTATTATAATATATATGTATGTATATGTATGTATGTATTATCATATATGTATGTATGTATGTATGTATGTATGTATGTATGTATGTATGTATGTATGTATGTATGTATGTGTATATGTATATTATTTATGTATATATTATATATGTATGTATGTATGTATGTATGTATGTATGTATGTATGTATGTATGTATGTATGTATGTATGTATGTATGTATGTATGTATGTATGTATGTATGTATGTATGTATGTATGTATGTATGTATGTATGTATGTATGTATGTATGTATGTATGTATGGTATGTATGTATGTATATAATATGTATATATTTATTATGTTACAATGCATGTACGTAAAACAAAATCTACACATTGCTAATTAGTATATGTATATGTATGTATGTATGTATGTAGTATGTATGTATGTATGTAGTATGTATGTATGTATGTATGTATGTATATGTATGTATGTATGTATGTATGTATGTATGTATGTATGTATATATATATATATATATATATATATATATATATATATATATATAATATATGTATGTGTGCGTGCGTGCGTGCGTGCGAGTGCGCGTGCGCATGTTAACGAAGGCTGGTCCCATGGAACACCACGAAAACCGTTTGTCCGGTACAGTGAACAGTTCCCAGCACCATGCGCGGCGTGGTGCTGGGAACATTTTGTAGAGAGAGGGAAACGAAATAGCCTGAGGCGTGTAATAGTTATGAGATGATAGCATCGGTTAAACACACTTTGCGGTATCTAAAAATTCGGCGATAGCACACAAACTCACACAGTAGTGCAATAACCAGACCTGTCTGTCACTGGCGAGGTTATGAAGATCTAGGTAAGCTATATAATAGGCGTCAACGCTGCAAAGAGTCTTTCCTTGAACCTAATGATATAGGGTCGTTGGGTCAAGAAGCGACATAAGGTCATAATTACGGACTCACTTGAGTTTATGCGCACGCACAGTGATATATAATGGCATGTTTTAAACGTACAAATGCTGACCTATTTTTGTTTTGAACTGGGCAAATTATATTTTACAGATTGGTTATATTACGATATGATTTATGACAGTTTGATTGGGTTGTCAACTCCATCGAAGCCGTAGCGTTAAGTTCAACACGGTGTATGTGTTTTATCTGTGCCACACCTTCGTCGCCATGTTTCTTTATAATGTGAATTATTAAAGGAACATTTCAGGTAATGCTGTACGGTGTCCTTCGGACAGTGCAAAGCTTCGTCATCTCTGGCGCGTCTGTTAATTCTACCTGGAAACTATTCAGCCATTCCGTTATTACTGAACTGATTATATCCAACATTGTAGTATCTCGTTCTGTAGGATGAACTAAAGCAACGTTGAATGAACGCAATTATCCAAACTCCAAACCGGCACTGGAATTAGGATTCAATCAGCAAAACTATCGATTGAGAATCAGACGTTCTATCCACTACGCTGCCCAGCCTTCAGCGTAGTAGGCAGAGCTGGGGTAGAATCGACCCTTTCTTTTGGAGAATGTTAAGCGTTCCACACGCACTACCCTGGGTATAGCACTTCGACGTGGACAAACACGCCCACGGGCGAGAGGCGAACGCGCGCCTTGCCTCGTACATTCGATGAAATTCAAACCGGATGTCCTCTCCCGCGTCCCCCTAAGTGCCCGTGGGGAGGAAAGTAAACGATCCCACATGCGGTCTTAATGTGTTACCCAAACACACCGGGCGATGGATGTTTCCCAGGGTTTAAACGGGATCGTGAAGATGTTACACAAACATTTACAACTACGGCTCTTTTTATGTAACATGACAGTATATTGAGAATATCACCCAAAGAAGAAACTCCTGGTTGTAGTTCCTTGTTACTACTTGAAATTACTCGTATACCAGAGGAAACCAGACGCGACTGGTCATGACAACGATATTCTTGCTAAACTTTACATTCCTCGGGTGAAGATAAAAGCTGGAATCCGAGCTTTCTCGGTTGCCGCACCAATTGCGTGGAATTCGCTGCCTTCTAGCGTTAAGACAGAAGGGAATAAAATGACAGTTTCACTTCGCCGGTGTCTAAAAACCTTTAGCTTCCTAGCACCTTCGTCCATCCGCCGACGACTTGCGCATTATTTACGATAATGAGATTGCTTAATCTATTGGTTTTGTTACTGAGCTTGGTTTTCAAGAATACCGCACAAGATGTCATTATTATTATTATAAATATGCACATCGCGAAACAAACTCTAACACCCGCTCGTCTTCCGTAGCCGTATGCGACAGGCAGGTGAAACTCAGTCAGAGGGAGCGGGGGCCCCATTCGTAAATTTTCGTCGCCGCTTCGCCCAAAATTGTCATCCTGCTGCTGTTGGACTGGGATGCACAACCACATGTCTGTCTAAACTAAACTGCTACGACCCCCGTATTTTCAGACTTTTTTTTATGAGAATGTTCACACATTGTTGCATCCGTCTCAACCTTACTTCCGATTTACGCAGGCGGCAGAACCATGTCGGCCCCCATCGAAAATTCCAGGAAGCAGCCGTCCTCTTGTCCCTCTCCCGTTCCCGTAACTATGCTTAAACTCCGCCTCAAATCGGAATTATGTTTACGGTCAAAAGAATACCTCACCCCATCACAAATTAACCATACCAAGGGCCTGGGTATTTCCCACATTTTATTTAATTAGACGGAAGGTTTTCGTCGACCAAGTGCTTCAGTCTGCCACCTTGGGTCTGGGAAGCCTTCCCAGAGACAGCAGCAAGCTGCGCGTTGCCCAAGAACGTGCATAGATACTCAGGCCAATGTGCAGTGTATTGGTATATACAGTAGTAGTCTCACAGACTAACGGGCACAGGTCATTATCCCAGACACCTCTCCCCTTCCCTGTGCTTCTGTCCCCACTCACCCACTCGCTATATCCTTGTCTAGTCGCTAGCTAATCCCATTTCCCGACAATCCCTCCTTCGCTCCTCACTCGCCCCATTCCCCTTAAATATCACAGTCCATCAACTCCCTGCGTCATTTTACCCAATTCACTGGGACAGGGTTAGGGTTAGGGTTATAGTTAGGGTTAGGGTTAGTGTTAGGTAGTGTGTCTGTGTTTTATTACACTCAGGAATGAACTACTGTTTATGTAAATAAATCAAAGGTTGAGTTCTAGTTAAACCGGACACCATCTCGACTTCTACAGGAAACATTCAGCCACACTGTAAGTAATAGGCGAAGCCGATTTGTACACAAATATCCACCATTGCCAGGTATACAGTTGAGTGAACTGGGGCAATGTAGAGCGAACGACCTTCACAAAGGTCCAACACGGCAGCAACAGATTTGAACCCGCTTTCTCTAACTAAATCAAGAGTCCGATGCTCTACCTAATGCGCTACTGCGCTCTACACAACACACCAGCACGATTACACGTCAGAGTGTGTTATCATATTACTACAGCCACGAAGTGACAAAGCTACTATTTGAGGGTAAACGCCCACCCATCAAAAATAGATTATATTGTAGTTCTTGTCCCGTGGTTAAAAACACGAGGCTAAAGCAATTGTGTTTTCTTTAAAATTGAATTCAGTTATTGTCGTTTCGGACATGATACATGGATGGCCCTATATGTTATGACAAGGGTCTTGCTGTGCCACACAAACAGTATCTGTGTGCTGGTTATTGCCGCACTACAATATCTTGTCGCTCTCGCTGGTTCCCGCACAATCAACGCTATCTCGTCAACTAATTATGGATTCGATGTTCTTCGCCTACTTATTACCGTGGTGGTCTATTTATTATACGGTCGACCGAGTTCTTCAACGTGTCATTATAGAACCACCCATTTGGCGTCATCGTGGCGTGACTACGACCGATTGATTTCAAACTTTGTCTCGCAAGATGCACCAGTCTATGGGTATTGTTTGTGTCGTTCGTAAGGAGTGGTCGTTGTCTCGCTCCTACTTCTTCGGGAACCTATTGATTTAATCATCTTGGGTGTCTTCCTGGCTTGAATACACTGTATGGGATAGGCGGGGGTTTCAAGTGAATCGTCTCTTTGTGGTGGGTGTTTTTTCTCAGAACTTTTGTCATGGCACTAACTTTTTACCACTGGCCACCCTGTTAAAGCCAACACCATGTCGACATATCTGGGAAGCATTGCAGAATTTTCGTACTCGAATATCCACCATTGTCCATAGTCAGCTGCTTACAGCTAGATGAACCGGTAACGTCGAGTCGGGTGGACGAACGTGCCCACGGATCGCCACCGCAGCACGGGTTTCGAACCCAGAGTAGTCATTCAATGTTCGTCCACTGCGCGGTCACGCTGCACAAATGCTGTAACTGATCCAAACGCAATCAAAAGGGGACATACCACCAAATGGATTCCTACGCCATTACCTGTATTCCTGCTTAAAATAACTGCATTGTGCACTACATGTAAATTTCTGGAAACACTAAATGTAGGAGTGGTTAATGGAAATTATATTTGTACGTAGCGTGATATCACAGCTGCAAAATAATGATATTTGTCAGGCAGTGAGTAACCATGTGCGTTATGGTGTAATTTGGCCTAGATGTGTCAACGTTGGCAATCGGCCGCTGATTGAAGCAAAAATGAAGGGGTGTCATGTTAGAGACTGGATTGTAGGAAAAAGAGATGTGTAATTTTCACGAAATTTATACATGACATGTGTCGATGGAGACTAATTCATGTCTGAAATGTTCAATACCATGGATTAATAAACCTAGTGAGAAATCAAAGAAACGCTACAATGGCCGCCTATGGGAAATCAATTGGTGGTATCTACCCTGCTCCAAACGCAATAAAAACGCGTCATTTGGTTATCTTGGCCTACAGTAGACGTCAGTTCGTCTTTGGTCGTCCAGTTCCTCTCTAGAGCGAAGAGGCGCAATGTTGGCTTCCCAATCAGAAGAATCCGGGTTTGAATACCGTTTTGCCCTTTCGAGTCTTGGACAAGATCTGTCACTCTCCGTTGTTCCAGTTCAGCTCAGCTGCACGAATGACTACCTGGTGGAAAGATGTATACGAACAGTCTTCGCGCATTAATTGCAGCATGGCTGAAAACTTTCCGTAGAAGTCGAGAAGGTGTTCGGTTGAACAGATCTGCCAGGAAGTAAAGTGTAAAGTGCATTAAGCAGTATCAAAAACTGGATATTGCACGATATAGGAATGTGTGTTTTATGTTCCTTTCTCAACACGTGATGTCGACCATATTGTTTGATATGCACGTGTTATTTCGTGACGTTGAGAACTACATAGTTCCTATTTTGCAGATAACGAATGTGACTAACGATCCTCTAGATGGGCCACTGTCGTTTTAGTTACATATAAACTGCGTTTATTAAGTCCGAAATGTGTCTTTAACGTAAGTGTCTCGTTATGAAAGCAGCAAAGACGGACCCAGGGATGGTTGTGGGCATGTGCGCCTGGACCTTTGGACCTTGATCTTTGGACTTGACCTTGGACCTTTTTGTCGTCAAATGTCACGATCCTAAGCGCGAAGCTACTGCAGCATAATAGATGTGTCGATATTTTTGGCAACCCTCACGAGTTGCAAGTGTAGGTTTTTGTACCCCGCCCCTAAACTATGCTTCCGCCCCTGAGCTGTGGCTACCGTTTACACATGATCTTGAATGAGATGCGCATAATAAAAATACCAAAATGTCAAAAACAACTACATTACGACACTTAGCCCGTTTACACAAAACAGGTCGTTGACTTTTGGGTCAACCGCTCTAATTGTATTATCATTATTATAAACGTAGGCCTGTAGAACTCGGTCGAATCGAACGCTAATTATAGTTATTGTATTATCACTGTCGCGCATAGTTCCTGGTAATTCCGCGACATAAAAAAAACATGGCTTAATCCACGCATAATTGCCTCCAATTTGGTTTTTACTTTATCTATCTGCACAAACTTGGAGCACCGTCATTTTGAGCACGTGCACTTAGTGCCAAAACATTTTGTAAACATTTGACAGTTTAATGCAAAATTACACATTTATCATGTCGTGTATAGATATTTGGGCACTCATTATATTAGACACGTATAGTTTTACCTGAGCCACCTAGAACTGTCCGGGTCGTGTGCATGTTGACGAACTGTGGTTGGCAGTTGCCTGTAGCGCTGCACACGAAAAATTAATTTCCGTGCACAAGATTAAACTTGTAGTTGATTTAAACATGTTTAAATCAAACGAATGTCCAAATCAATGAAACAGGCCACTTGCTCAACCTGGATTGACAGACACGGTGCTTTTTATACGCCTAAACGGAGCATTTGGGGCGCGATTTTGTCTCTAGGCCCATCAGTGAAGGCAGACGAAGTGTTCTATTACGTATCATTACCGCGAATGGAACCGTGGATGACGTTATCGTAAACGAACAACGTCAGATAACAAGCCACGTGCCTTTGGAATGTCAAACGACCACGAGTAAACAATTATGGTTCCAACGCGGACACCGACCTACCGCAAGAACATGGCTACTTAATGCAACACCGCAGACCTAAAGTACAAAAAGGGTAGTGGCTTCTTGCTAACCAGTCACGTACAAGTGCCCATTTTTGGTTGCTCTTATGTGGAATAAGGTTTAGGTTTAGGGTTTAGGTTTGGGTTAGGGTTAGGTTGAAGGTATTTTTGACAAGATTTACATTATGTGTTCTACATGCATTTCATGGGCACTTGTAGGTGAGTGGTTAGCAAGAAGTAAAAATATAAAAAGATACGTTGTTTGTCTTAGTTTTGACCTTGCGGTTTGAGCTTTCCTGTGAAGACATCAACGGTTTCTGCATTTAGTTTAGCGTAGTTAGTCTGACAAAGATGTTTCGACAAACACCGTTCCTAAATATAGACATTGTTGAAAATCACAAGGTTTATTGACTTATATAGCACCATGTTTATACAATGATATTATATGGTGCGAGAGAAATCACACGAAAGAAAGCACAATGGAAGTTAATATAAACATTCAACATATGGAATATGTACTGATATAATACCAAAGAGTAAAATGATAAAATGGATACGATATAGCGATATAATATAAGAGTAAAATAGAATAGATTAATAATATTTATTGATAGATCGTAGATAGGTTCAAATATGTTGAACGCTCAAGCGGAAACAAATAATTGAGAAAGAGGAAAAGATACGTCGAAAAGAAACATGATACTGAGTCATTACAAAGTAGATACAACAGCAGATAAGACGGACAAACGACTTGTAAAGAATGATTGAAGACAGAGATAGGTGGATTCAACTTCTCCCTGTCCTGTTTGACAGGGAGGGCTATTCCCGGTTAATCCAGACAGATAGGACCTATTCCTTGTAGGCCTTTCCATGGATTATGTTAGACGGATGTGGCACGGGGATTTCGCAAACTTTAACGTGGTACAACATCACATGAGGACACACACAACTTGTAAAGAATGATTGAAGACAGAGATAGGTGGATTCAACTGTTCCCTGTCCTGTTTGACAGGGAGGGGTATTCCCGGTTAATCCAGACAGATAGGACCTATCCCTTATAGGCCTTTCCATGGATTATGTTAGACGGATGTGGCACGGGGGATTTCGCAAACTTTAACGTGGTACAACATCACATGAGGACACGCATGAATGAACGATCCACCCTGCTCGACACGGTTGACTAGTCACTGTTGTATATCGTCCTCGTAGATCGTTGGACAATAGTGCTGTGTCAGTTGTGTTTGTGTGCGTGGCATACACACTGAAATGACCTCGATTCATCAAGTCGTTTGCTATTGACGTTTCCATACACGAAATAACAACCGGAAGAGATAAAACAGACAGAAACATCCCTCAACAAAATGGTGTCGCGAGAGGTGAACACGCTTATGCAAATACATAAGTTGATGACTTCAACACAGTTAGCGTGTCATCTGATAGAGCCATGAACACATCAGTTTGTGCCCTGTCGTTCCAATATCATCCTCATCCATCCACTATTAAAGTACCAGGAGGGTGCCAACTCATCCGCCTAAAATTGGCATGGCAGTAATTTATAACGGGAATTCTGCTGTCTAAAACGTGTGGAAATTAAACATCAAAGGCTTTTAACTGTGTTCGCCTCAACTTTATTGGCAATCAATTTTGTTTTTTAACCGGATTTTTTTAACCATTTGCCAAGTTCCAGGCGGAATATAACAGCATATATTCTGCAACATGTACAATATTAGTTTTTTCAAATGTCTGCTATCTGTCAGAATGGTGTGCGCCTCGGTGAAGATGACGATGTCCACTGCACGACGGAACGCACTCGTGGCTTCGTGAAAACGTCGCTAATGCCGCCAGAGAATGGTCTAGCTTTGGTCCACGACACCGGCAAGACACTCCTCTAGCTCATGACTAAGGCGTGAAACCAACGACACCGATGTCTAAACACAACGGAGTGGAATGCACTTTCTCAACAAATAGATGTCTCCATGCTGACGTCAGAACCGCAAAGGTGGATCCGGGGACATACCACCAAATGGATTCCTACGCCATTACCCATTGTAGTAATTGTGCAGTTTTTGTAAATTCCTGGAAGCAATGAATGTAGGACTGGTTGAGTAGATTTTTTTGCAGCATGGCATCAGAGCTGTGAAATAATGACATTTGTCAGACAGTGACCAGGCGCGTATGCATACAAGTGTAGTTCGGCCTAGAGGTGTCAACATGGTCAATCGCCGACTGATTGGAGCAGAAATGGAGGGGTGTCAGATTAGAGATTGGATTGTAGGAGAAAGAGATATGTAATTTTCACGAATTGCATATATGATATGTGTGAATGGAGGCCAATAATTAATGTCTGAAATTTTCATGGATTAATAAACCTAGCGGGAAATCAAAGAAACGTTTTCAATGGCTGCCTATGGGAAATCAATGGTGGTAGTTACTAGCTACCCATCCAGTCCATGGACATGCTGGCCAAACAATTAACTGAACAAGAGAGGGTAGGGTATCCTTTCGCTCCCCGCTGTCATTGGCTAGTGTATAGAGCCGGTGCTTCAGCACGACCCAGCCAGTGAAGTGGGGAGTAATTTCATTTGAGGGTCTGAGAACTGTCGCAGGTGCAGCACCATTCCGCCCTGGCCGCTGTCTCGCATCGCCGTCAATTTCGGTTGTTATTTTACTTGGGGGAGGGGTCAGGACATGGTGTCTGCTTTGGTTACAATGAGGATTACAGTCGGGGCAAACGCTTGGAGGTCATGGGAGATAAATGTATATCACGTAAACGTAAAGGAAATGTGCTCAGCTCGTGTGAGGCCAGAGTGCACTAGAGAAGATGGCACGAACAGAGAAACAACGGGAGAAGGGGCAGATTTGCGAACAAAACAACCCGGTAAGAAGAATCATGGGAGTTAAGAGGGTTGATGAGAAAAGAATGGATGAAATGAGAGTGGAAATTCGGGTGAAGGAATGTTTTAAGAAGAAATTGGCGAGGAGTAGGTTGACATGGGCTGGTCATATGGAAAGAAAGGGAGATTGAACAAAAACTGGCAAAGAGAGCAGATACCTAGAAAGCATAGAGAAAAAGAAGGCGAGGACGACCGAAGTAGTGATGGGGGTTGCATTAAAAGTAACCTAGAAGAATGGGAGAAGAATGATAAAAGAGCAATAGATCGAAGGAATTGTTGACTTGTGAAAGAGAACGTAGTGAGAGAAAAGTGAGAGGAAGAAAAAAGACAATGGAAACGTAAATAATGGTCAATTCACTCCTGACAACAGTGATGCCAAGAAAACAACAACAACAACATGTAATTTGGCCCT
>JAODUO010000218.1:537500-657500 GCA_025642075.2 Ridgeia piscesae | reverse complement strand
TATATCAGTCCTCGAGGCAACAAAGCAATAAAGCACTGCGCCCTCCTCGGGAACGTCCACGATCTGTCACCCGTCGGCGTGTTTAATCACAGACCAACTTGCGGCCGATATCGAATAGTTTAAATAGCATCGTCGCCAAGCTGTCGACTTCAACAATGGAGACGTAATATTTATAGCAACTACGACATGGCAGTCAAAGTTAACCGAGCAAAACACATTGATGTACCGTTACTCGTGCGAGTTCTTCCGTCAGTAGAACACGAGTTTCTTTCTTCGTTTGTGTGCTGTTATTTTGAAGCAAGCGACACATCTTGTTGCTTTTATTACAAAGACATTCATGGCAAACATTCAGCCGGGTGTTTCATGTATGTCAGCCAGTATACCCGCTGAAAATAACAACGTACTTAGGGTCTACATTTCGATAACTTAAAAAGATTCGGGCACGTTTACTGCGGCGTAAACACCCTGATAGAACACCAATGCCATGGCTTATTATATACGAGTTCAACCAAGCCACGATCACTAAAGCAATTTATTTAAATAATTCAAATATGTCGCAATTACAATATTTTCATACAATTCTTGTAATGTCCACGCGTAGCCATCGTCTTAGATGTACATTGTCGTGGTCAATGTGTTACCACCCAAAATGTATGTTTTTAATCAAGGCGAAATGTTTTATTATGTTCCTTGTCAGTGCGTAAATAAAATTTTAAATTAAAGTGAATATTATAAATGACACATCTTTCTTGCGCAATCCGCCGACTAGAGTGTAAACGTCTTGGTTGCCTGGCCACGAAGAGAACATAAACAACCCAATGACGACTCGCTTAAAATGTAATGAATTTCGAGAAAGTAAATAGTTCTTATCTGCTTCATTCACAACAACATTTACCAGACCGGAAGTTGCTTTATGCTTTTTTTAACGAAAGTTGATTTAGTTTAACGCTATTATGAGCGAGACAGCTACCCTTTAACGAGCACGCGAATAACGTCACTCTACATTCAATACAGTATATTGCATCCTGTTTGTCCTTAAGGGGAAGTAAAATGATATGGCGGGTTTTTTAGATTGTCACCGTCTGAAGGACAGTGGGGTGTAAGGACTCTCAGCTGTCGTCCTGATTGCTTTGATACGTCGACGCTTGACACGTAGACGCTGACATCACCTCCGTGTATCCCCATTTCGTGACCTCACATATGCATACTGGTAAATTATCAAGTTTCCCATTACAACCAGGGAGCAGGCTGGCATTGGGTGCCACCAGCCCCTTCGGATCCGCCCACGCTATGACATCATATCCCACGCACCCTCTATAATTTCGCACCACCTATTCACAGCGACATCAAAACCACTGCCAATTACACCGCGCGTGCACCGACTGACCAGTTCGCCAAAATCCAATAGTGTACAAGGTCTTGCGCGGTCAGTGAGTAATTTCCTATGATTGTATCGAACACTGAAGCGGAACGCAGGTAACCGCTCTACACACCTGCTTAGAGTGGTGTTGTTGAATTGCTATTGTATATACACATTGTCGAAGTGTGTTTGGCACACGTTGAGAGCCGATAATTAACCGATAAAATGCTTGGTTAAATGCGTTCGTTAATGGGAAATCTTTGTAACGACGTATGTATGCGTTTCAACAAAGGACGCTGCAAATGCGGTTTCGTTGTAGACAAGATGTATGCCCGGTTGAAAACATACAGCACAGTGCAGTTGCGTGTTTTACATCGCAAACTATGTTAGCATTTTAAGATATTGTAATAAAATAATAATCAGGGTATAAGCTTCATCAACGTATTTTTAACTTTTTTAACTTATTGATGATTGTTAGACCTGTCATCTTCCTGACATGTTTTATCAATAAGGATTCGACAAAATCTCTTCAAGAAATCTACATTATTTTATTCTTCATTCATAAATGTGAGATGATATACAAACTATTAGATCTCAGTGTGTGTGTGTGTGTGTGTGTGTGTGTGTGTGTGTGTGTGTGTGTGTGTGTGTGTGTGCGTGCGTGCGTGCGTGCGTGCGTGCGTGCGTGCGTGCGTGCGTGCGTGTGGTGTTGAGTGTGTGTGTGAGTGTGTGTTTGTGTTTGTGTGCGTGCGTGCGTGCCGGCGTGCGTGCTTGCGTACACGTAGATAGATGTGTACATATATTTAAGTGTACATGTCTCACTGTTCCTTGGTATTTCGTTCCCTCGTGCACTATTCTTCCTTCTCCTCCCGTACCTATCCTTCCGGCATAGTTCTATGGTCCGGTAAGCAACTATGCGTGAACAGTTGGAAAGCTGCTTTCTCGAAAATTGGCAGGTGAATCGTGTTTTGTGGATGACAAAAGTCCCGTGATTCACCATCATGTCGGGAGTGCAGAGTCATACAGGTACCCAAAACGGGGGGATTGTGTCTATCAACTAACTAGACTATAATTAACGTCCTTCATACGTATTGATCACTACAGCGCATTGATTATTCGTGATTATAGCCGTTAGAACATGGTTAAGTGTGTATTAATCCTATTAATTAGAAACATCAATATGCCTATAATTGTACCATTGAATTCTTTGCCGACGCTCTGGCACAAACACGAAACTTTTCCTTATCAGGTCCATCACAAACGGGGCGTATTATTTAAGCTGGCATTACCCTAAAAGGCCACTTAATCATTCATCAAGGTTTTCTTAACACCCTGTACTTGCATGCGGTGTATTTACTAAACGCCTGAAGCGGATGAAAGCCGATCTTTGTGTGTGTATGCGATTAGCAGTTAGCGGGCATATCGGCTGTTATGCTACGGTAACCTAGCCTTGACTGGCCTGGGTGGGTTTACGCAATATTTGCCTCCGAACATTGCTGAAGAATCCCAATGCAGCCGGCAGGGCGCTCACAACCAGGCACGAATTACAGTTAATTAGTTTCGGGTGGAATGCAAATGTTCAGAGAGCGACCTAATTAAAATTGTGCGTAGCCTTTCCGGAAATACACGAACCAAAACACAAATGTCAACGTATGTCCGTCATTCCCCTTGCCACGAAATAGTTCCCAATAGAAATGGCGTTATGCAAGTTGTTTCAATTTCTCTGAGGATGTGTTTAGTGTTGAGTGATAGAAATGATGCATTTGTGCAGCGTGGTATCAGAGCTGTCCAAGTATGACAGATGTCAGTCTGTGTTTTTCTGCGCATGGATACAGGCGTAATTTTGAATGGTTATGTCATCCATGTAACTCAATGTCGGTTTTAGCAGAAATTAAGGGGTGTCAGGTTGGAGATTGGATTGTGAGAAAATGAGTTATTAGAATTTAACGAATTTTACACAGCACTTGTGTGAATGTAGACTACTTAATGTCTGAAAAACCTTTGCAGAAAAACCTGAGAGGCAATGAAGAAAACGTTATAATGGCTGCCTATGTGGAACTCAAATGTTGCACATCATCCTTCCTGTATAATTGTGATCGTCAATGTAGATCGTACAGTAATGTGGTATTTCGGAGGTTTCAAAAATGGTGAACGTTTACACGACGAGCGTCAAGCTGACAGCGCGACTACGACAGATGCTAAAGCTTGAGTTCCGGCGCCGAAAGGTTCTCGGCTAGAATCACCTCGTCTTCAGATATTATGAACCACAGAAAGCAAGAATATAGGTTTTTGAAGAGCCTCAATGGTGACCCGCTAGCCCCAAGACGGGGTGCCGCTAGAGATGTTGTGCCCAGTCCCTACTAGAAATACCCTCTTTGGATTCGTCCGATACTCAACTCAATACACCAGAAAACTTTAGGAGGTTGAACACGAGAAACATAACATGGCAAAGGGGCGTGATTAGTGACAGAGCCAGACCCTTGAGGTGTGTGAGATATGTTGTCTGTAAGCCATCGGTATTGTTACTAGGGCTCACCTAGACAACACAACCAATTTAGAGACGACATATTCGCTCCTGAATACACCTCAGACGTCATCAGACGTTGTGGGCGTGTCTGCAGTATAGAATCTATCTAGCAAAAACCTTGTTAGCATAGCTTTCAATCAAATAGTTAAATGACAAAGAGAAAGTAAGGTATCGAATGAGATGAAGCAACCGAATCTGACATGACATTAGACAGCATTTACTTGTTATGCTATGGCAGTACGGGGACCTACCACGAACACTGAGTGAGAGAGAGGGTCATACATAACATATACATCACGCTAAGGGGTCGTTCATAAGTGTCAACATTTTCTGAAGCGTACCAAGTGTAGGACCTACACTTTTTCTTTACCTCCCCTCCACGGAGAGTACACTAAAAGTTTGACTGTTAACAAAAGTCATATGATACAACCGGATTATGTTGCAATTTGTTTCTTTTTCGCGATTTCAGCATCAATGAGAGTAACATATTAGAGCGCAGTGGCGTCGTAACTACCGGATGCGAATCCTGGGCCGTATTTCAAACATTGGCAAAATTCGCTCGCTCTCTCTCTCTCACTCTATATATATATACACACATATATGGGTACCTGGCTGTAGGCAGTGGTGGATATTCGTAGAAAAATAACCTTCGCGCATTAATGACAGCATGGCTGAATGCTCCTCAGAGAAGTCTAAATGGAGTTCGATTAAACAGGTGAGCCTGGAGCAGCCTAGAGGAATGGACACCGTACAGTATAATATATTAACCTTGGTGTGGTTTTAACACGGTGTTTGTATCAATGTTTACTTTATTATTCTGCTTAAACACGGACATTTTAAAACACAATCCAGTGGACGTTTGACAACCGATCCGTTGATTCGTGATAATGACTTTCCCGTTTGCATTTCCGAAGCAGACATCGTCTGACCGTTGAAACTTGGGAGACCAACAAGATTCGTTGGACGTAATTAATTAGGTCGATCTCGTAGACCCTACCATAAGGCAACGCGTGTGTGGTTAAATTAATTCTAACAGACCCGTTGAGACATGTTGAAAGCAACAGTCCACTCAGAAAGCATATGTTTAATGTGCAACGGAAGCATTAACGAGGATTTATGTTGAAAGCAAAAACCAACACCGAATTGAGTTTAATGTGCGACGCATTAACGACGACAATATACTTTATCTGGGACCGTCGAAATATAGCGTCAGTCTCGCATAATTTTAGAAAGCGACTGTAGGGCCGTGGCAGTCTCCGGGTGATTAGTGACGGGAAGCACTTGAAGCCATCAAACAACCCTCGAGAGGGCGACAACGCCTCCGTACAACCCCCGCGCCCTCGCCCCGGCATGGTGCTGCGGTTATGGCGCGGTCTACCACCGGTGACCTCTCACTCCACAGACGCTGTGAACGCGTGCAGGGTTCGTATGAGATGTTCGCGGTCTTACGGCCGACGAAACACATCTTGTCTGGATCTGAAGAGGTGTGAACTATAAACGTGTTTAATCAGCATGTATTATCAATGAGTTAATTGCAGTCGACCCTGAATAGTCAAACTGGTATCGTCACGACACTGTCAACTCCAACACTGGACATCAATAATATTACATCTATTTGGAAACGGCAAAATGGCATCCAAAGTTAACAGTGCAAAGCACATGAATGTATCGTTACTCATTCGAGATTTTCCGTCAGAAGAACACGAATTTTCTTGATTTTTGTTTCTATTATTTTGACTAGGGACTCACACTGCCCCGTTTGTAACACATATAAATCACTCTGCAGTTTGTTGTTAATATTCTGTATCTTTATTATTTTGTCTCCACTTTTGACTTTTTATTAATATGCGTAACTACTCTTATAAGTTAAGATATGCCATGTTTTAATTAACATAGAATGGTGTCAGTGCTACATACTTACACACTGACGTAAAGTCATGTTCACAAATATCATGTTGTTAATAAACCAATAACTATTAAAAAATTACCTAAGTCAAACGCGAGTGATTTACAGCGACTTGTGTCAATAATTATAAGTCTTTGATGACGTAGCATTGCACCAGTTCTGAACAACCGTACAAGCCGATTGACGTGAGCGAGGCATAACTTTATCAGACGTACGCTTGTGGATAGCAAGCATTATCGCATTAGCAGGTGGTGTTAATATTAAATAAATTTTACTACATTCTACAAACTTTTATGACGTCAGAATACAGCAAAGGCGCGGTCGTAATTCGTGTGTCGCCCTCATGCGGACTATTTTAAACCTGTCCCAACTTCCTAAGGCTAAGTGCACTAGACTATTCATTCTAGAATACCTTCAAACCAAACCAATTTGATCCTACCTACAACACATTTAGTCACAATGGAATTAGTAAATTGTCATATGAGCAATGTCGTTCTGTTATCTCCAATTATATCACCCGGAGTGCACTGTAAGCATACAAAATAATCACTTTTCCATAGCGTCATCGACATGTCATATTTTATTAAATATTATACTTGGTACGGGTATTAAAAATGATACAATTTTCAAAAAAAATCTAATTGATGTAAAATGCGCTGTTTGGTCATTGCTCCACCGCTACAAAGGAATGGATCCTTAGATACGGACAAATCCATCATAATGATCTTTCCAAGACGCACACAGCAATAGTTATATATTAATTGCCACAAAGTATCAAGAGATTCACCATAATGCAATTTTAGGCGTCAATTTAGAGCATTTATGAACGAATGTCAGTGTAAAATTCACAATTGTATAAATACTTGAACAGAAAAATATTTCAAATATCGGCAACAAATTCACTGTGGTGGATTATTTTCCTTTTTGTAACAAATTTCACTAAGATGCAACATTTCTAGCGCACAACGCTTTGTCATGTTTTTTAATATAATACATCGTATATATCACCTGCATACTTTCAATGACAATTATTCCGACAATAAAGTTAAGGATATAAAATACCATACTTAGAAACATCACTAAATATTCTTAGAAAATTTGGAGTTGACGCAATTACATGAGAAAACTAATTCAAGACATTAAATCACTGGTCAAATTACCGTACAGTTTAACCCCACTCTATGGTCACCTGAATAGTACGCACTGCAATGAAGGTTTCCCTAGAATAGTTCCAAATCACGTCTAGCAGTAAAAGATAGGATAGTATTAACCACCTTGTAATAATCTACAAATGAAAGACAAACCACGTAATCACATACCCTCTCCCAACAGCTTATGATAATACACCGTATATAAAGACTGGCAGTTTGTCATCAAAATAAATTTCAGGTAAATCGTTAAACGAGATACCTGTGCATTTACCTTTCAGTAACATAACTCGTAAACATCACAACATAAATACTGCATGCTAGGTCTTGTATTCTCTACATCTGGGTCATGGGTGTGAATCTCAGACAGATGACAAGAGCAATGTCTTCACGGGGTACTCAATGAGTAATGACAACCACAGAACACCACAAGTCAATGTGCAACACACACATGCCTAGGATTACTGTCAAGTTTGGCCTGTGGCCAGCAGTCAACTAGTGACATTGACGTGGCCAACACAACTGATTTAAGCCATTCACCAATGTTCTGTTCAAATACACACTGCATATGTAAATGATATTCGTAGTCACTTCGGTTTCAAAGAACAGCAGACAGGTATATAGATTAGTAAGACAGGTTTCAACAAGTTTCACAAAGTCAAATCGTTAAAAAACCATGTCGTTCATTTCCTTTTTTCTAGAAATGTTCAAGTGCTCATTTAGATCAAATCTTCAGAAATATAAAAACCGACATTATACTATCGTGGCAGATTTCATCAATACCATATATTATGCTTGTATGAACGAGTACTTTCTAAACAAGACCTTCGGATATATCGAAGCTGTTTTAAAATACAACGAATAACATGGATATTTCTCTGGAAGGCAGTTATTAATTATACTGTTATACTGTAATAATTACATCATAAGACACATGCAGACTGATGACTGAGGGGACAAACACAAGCCCACCACTGCCAAACACAAGCCAACCACTGGTTTGCCATGAACACACATCAGACACATCGGTCGACACCACGTGGGAATACATCAGATATAGTGAAATTGCTGTGGTTTTCGCATAAGCGAAACAGCGTTCCAACTGGCCGTTGTCCTGCAGGGGGCACCGTGATAGCAGTACTATTCCGACCAAATCACAGACAACCTCATGACTCGCCCGCCTCTGTCGGCTTCGCCGCCACAGGTTCTGCACTGGCTGAATCCGTCTTTTCACTCGGCTCGTCCGCCTTCGTGTCGTCCGCCTTCGTGTCGTCTTTGACGGCGAGCTTTTTCAAGTCCTTTGTACAATTGTCCATCTCTGTGCCAGAGTCAGCCTCTGACTCCTTGCTCTCGTTCACCTCCTCTTCCTCCTCCTTGCTCTTGTCTGCCTCCTCTCCCGCTGTCAACAACAGACAACTGTCATGCAAGGGACCTTCTCAAAACGTCAATGTCTGTCATTAATACTTTTGTCTGCTGTCAGCCACCGACCCACCCAATGATATGAAACTTTGTGTAACAAAATGTTGTAGTATCAATGTATTAATTGTATAAGTATAAAGTATTGAGCTTTGCCCATAAGTCCAACAGAACAGAACAAGTTGGTTCCACACTCCCATCTAACAATAAACAGTAAGTTTATTCACAATAACCTTACATAAAATAAATTAAAAATATACATTTTCCTGTCCTACGGTTTGTGAGTCTGAAACACGAATATAGCTCTAGGTCAAATTGCACAAAACGATCTTCGTGAGAACGGTGAAATAGCTGTGATACGTCTGTAACATTGTACAAGTAAAATGATATAAATCTGCCAATAAAGCCACATAAAAACATAACATATACTGCAGGAATGACAGATAAATACAAAATCAAATAGATTACCACTCTATAGTGCGACTTACAAACATATGACCCAACAGAAACTGGTATTAGCATGAAGTCACATGACGTTTCACTCCTAACACTATAGCAATTTATCCCTCCACCCCGAGATGCATAAATTACATTTCGGCCGAGATGAAAGGAATCAATATATTTGTTCTGCAATGGCAGTGGGTATTAATGTTCAAACACCACTTAGGGATTACTTGCTCTTTGAAGATAATAAACCGGATAATGAAAGAGGGCCAGGACCCAGATGGCCTAAAACATGACGTTGATGCACCAAGAACTACCCGGGGGTAATGAAGACACCACCCCTGGCCAGTGGGGATGGACAGAACGTGACTGTCCAAGGGTTCCTACCGTTGTCTCCACCAGGGATGTCACCCAGCTGCTGCGCTGCCTCAAACTTCTCCCGGAACTTCTGTGCGTCTGAATGGAAGCACACACAACATTGCTGGAACCGTTTTGCTCTCAACATATAGACAAATCCAACATTAAACTTCACATGTTTACGACTACGTTACGTTATTTGTAATAAGAATCAAATATAACCTGGTATGTAGTATGTACAGTAACTAGGATACATGATTCAACACAAAGTTTTGACTGTAGTAATTTAACTAACTGGCAGCAATAAAATATGTCAGCTATAGGGCAAGATACGTCTCATGAAGCCATTACGAGCAATTAACGTTAAAATACTTGACTTGTAACTGCATAACAAGTAATTTTCTTTTCCCCAGGAATCTAAGACCGAAAATGGTCGCTGTTGCAACACAAATCTGTAATATTAAATTTGTGTATTGAACGATTCTATGGTGTCGCTCACTTTCTGCTGAGGCGAATCTGATGGCGAGTGTTTCTTTCTTAGATTCCTCGTCAGAGTAGTCAGCGGGCGTATGCCACACCCACGCCCTGTCACTGCCACAGTTGGGCATCAGACGCATCTGGGGCAGAACTGAAACATGTGAGGGCGCAGCAGGGTGAACAAGGGGGTGATATACTTGAAGAAGTATAAAATTCTACGACGTTCCATTTGTCCACAAAAACTTACATCGCAGCTAGTTACACAAAACATATATTTCAAGTGGCTTTCCGTGACTTGTGCATACATCATTTGTGTCCACGACCATAACGTATTAGAATAAAATGCGTTCTAAGTCTTTAGCAATTAAAAACATCAGTCATTTGTTTTAGGTTCACGTTTGGTAATTTAACGGCCTTGAGAACAAACCTCAAAACGTATACGTTTGGGGATTTTCAATGGGGCTGTTCAGTGTCTCGCCGTCATAATTTTTATGAGCATAGACGCTGTGTGCTGTCATGGTAAGGCTGTTAAATTATCGGACGTGAGCATAAAACAATGTCTGATTGATAAATAGTCCTTATTCCAATACCTTGTGGTTATATACACCCAAAGATAAAATGTTGTGATACAAATCCAACCAGCATCAGAACTGGATGATGATTCCTGGAAAACCAAACGCTAAAACAACTGTACAAATGCTACAGCCCACCACGCCAGGTGCCATGCCGCTGCGCTACTGAACTCACTGTAGTGATTGGCACAAATCTTGAGTGTCTTGTCCCGCCGCATCAGAATGCGGTATGTGTCTTTGTCTGCATTCTTCAGGATCTTCACGTCCCCCGTGCCCCGCTCCTTCCACTCGTGCGGGTCACTCGTGAAGTCATAGCGGAACAACTTGGCTCGTCTGTAACACATCCGACGAGTTGTAAACAACACAAGTCAGTCACTGTTATTGACATACACTACACACACCACTACTGTGTTACGCAACCACCGCCCTGTTTGGTTAGTTTCAGGCATTTTCCAGATTTCCAAGTGAACCTGCGTTTTGTTCGTAAAACTAAATTGAACTTATCTTCAGTTTAGTAAAGTTCAGTTTTACGAACAAAAAGCACACAAAATCATTTGTTTGAAACTGCATTCCTTCCTGGAAAAGATGGGACAAAATTGGATTCGTATTCAAAAGTGTGAATATTCAAGCCTTTTCCCCATTTGCAAAGCAATTTTTTAATGATGCAGTTACTTACTTAGCGTCTTGTAATTGCGTAAACATGTATGGTCGTGTATGTACATCTAAACACATCATTTTCTATGTTATTCATCTTATTAGTGTTAAGAACGTTCTTAGAGTCGCTTCATGAAACAAGCCACTGGTATATTGTAGATGAGGCGGGAGCGATTATCTCAATCAGTGTGCGCGAGAGATAAATCTAAATGGGTGATTTGCGCGAGCAATAGGGAGTGAGAGCGATTGCACACTGAAACAGCAATAAAAACAGTACTAAAACACAACCTCAGACTGAGGCTGACATTCAACTAATGTTTTACAATGCACGTAACATTGTTGTATGGTACAAAACATAATTGTGTGAACTTTTTTAATGTTTTTATTTCCAAGATCTTTCCTTCCTGCAAAAGAAAGCTTTAGTAAATCTAATGCAGCCAAGGGATACCTAATAATTAATAAGTCACCTACAATTTGAGTATTTCTTCCTCATCCTCTTCTAGTGTCCGTGTCTCCACAGCCTCTAGCTTCACTATTGGCTCAAAGTGGATGTCTGGGTCATACGAGTCTTCCTGGAGGAAACAAAACATGTACTAACAATGTGAAAAATGTGAAACAATGTACACAATCTATTCACTGGTGCACTGCAGGGGTGGAGAGTAAGGTTTTGTATTCACTGTCCTGGGGGGCAAGCAGATTTTAAAAGTTACTGGCCCGAATTGTTTTGCAGGAATACACTTATTCTGATAAAAACAGGTACATTGTACAATAAAATATATTTGTTTATATTTAGCACATTAAAATAGACACAGCAGCTGAAATGACGTTTTTATCAAAAACACGTTTTTGACATTTTCTAATTCTTTTGTATGTATTCTATCAATAAAGTTCTGTTTTATATTAATTACATGCTTCTAAGTGATTTTTTTGCCATAACAAAATGGGCCCCTATCGACTGTGAAATCCATTTTAATTTTGAAGATGATGGATGTGTTCGAAAATACGCGATGTTTAGACCTTAGTAATGCCACCATACTTTCACTGTTCGCCATGTTGTGTGGTACAAATAGAACCGCTAAACTGTCCTTTAACTGCTTGCATAGATGTCATCCCCGCCCTTTGACCTGTATATACGGGAAATACAAATAAATGCGCGATCTATTCGACCGACTATCTCCTTATTTGCCGTTCGCCGTTGTGACACGTCAGCTTCGGGGAGTTCCGCTATGCGCGTGACACGCGGTGACCTGGATAATTCCATGGCGCCTAGCTAGAGTAGTGACGTTGATGTGGATCCTGTAACTGCCAAATGTTATAAATTTGCAGCAAGGTGTGAATTAATTTTAATCAGAGAAAGAAATGGAAGGCGACGATGCCGGGCATAGAAGTATGTTTTATGTGAGTTATTACTTAGCCTATAGTTACGGTCTATGACTTTTTCAATATCATTAATTCGTTACTAATACAGTCGCACCTCGTTATAACGCGGTAGTTGGGGTCCACGAAATGGAACCGCGTTGTAAACGAGGCGCGTTATAGATTATATTCCGCCAGGGGTGCCACCACCCCCCAAAACGCCACAACAGCAACCGAAGCCAATGTGCTGTGCTGGTTGCGTGGTGTATGTGTGATTTATAAAACTAACTGACATTGAAACCAACGTAAATTGTGTATTACGTTAAAATAATATACACTGTCGAATGTTGAACTGAGTAAATCTTGCGAATGGTGTACAGTTTAAAAATAAATTAAGAGCCAACGGGCGATGCGAACTGAGGCGGAGCGATAACACAGTACGCGGTCGCGGTCTAAAATAACCTTGAACTCAGCAGCCGAAACGCACAAATGAATTGACATGTTGCCGAAGTCGGTCAGATATTAATACTTATACTAATTGCGCTCACTGTTGGATTAATTTCATCTTTTAATCAATCCCAAAATATAAATTTAGATCGCACATTTACCGTGCCGATTTATAAAGCAATTCACGGTGGTTCGAGGCTACTGCGGTTCGCACGCAGTTGACGAATTCGTATATTTGCGCAAAAGTAAATATTTTTTCGTATACGTAGTGAAGAAAACATAACATAACTTTAGCCTGCCATTTCAGTACCATAATTCTTTTTCGTCACCACCCGATTCGTAAGCAATTTAATTGCCATTTACAAGCCGGCGAAGGCGCTCATTCGCGGAAGCCACAGCGAACGGGCGCCTTCGCCGAAGCCACAGCGAACTGGCAGGAGACAAACGCGATTGATATCGGCGCTAACAAACAGGACTTTGTACCAAATGTACTGTGCCTAAAGTTAATTAAATGCAATCAAAGGAATTGGTAACGTTTTAAACAAACACTTAAGAAATTACCACACAAACCAAGCGCTGGTTACACAATAGATCGGTTTGAAAAACGATTGGATTGGTGCCGCGAAGCCGACGGCAGAGCAGAGCCAGAAGCCAGGGCCACAACAAACAACGAATTCAGCAACGCAGTTGTACTTCTGTGTTAAATTTCTTAATACCATTAAATTGTTTCTAGATAAGCCTGTACAAGACAAACATGAGGACTTCATAAAAATAAGTGACAGTTAATTACAGCGTTATTGTTAGCTGTAGCGCCCATTTCCCCCCTGGCGGCAGAAATTCGGGGTCCACGACCGACCGCGTTATAGCCGATTCGCGTTATAGCGAGTCGCGTTATAGCGAGGCGCGACTGTACTATTATTTATTACAAGTTCACAAGAAATTCACAAGGGGTCGTTATCTAAAACAATGGTGAAAAATTCCATTGTTGAAACCAGTGGTCCGTCGGGCCAGTAAAATATTAAAACTGGTGGCCCAAACTGGCCCGACATCCTCAAAACACGCGTCGGGCCAGTGCTATTGTCGACCCCTGCAAGAATCAAAATAACGACTGTCCAACTAGATTTGCCACAAGACAAGTGAAATTGCCACTACCAGCTATACATGGGACAACTACAAAACTGGTGGGTATCTGCCTGTATTAATCATGTGTGTAGACTTCCAAATGTAAGACAATTTGTTTTTAGTTTAAATTCATTGGGCAACGATGTATTCTCTATGAAAACAAACATGTGATATTAACCAGTGTACTCTCGTATTATATGCTCTCATTATTTTGATGAATAGAAATGTTTTTCTTTACTTTTTATGTGGAAAATGAGTAGATAGGAAAATACTTATTTTGGATTACACAGCACATTTTAATAAGATGAGTTTTCCTCTTTCGTCACCGACATGTAACGATGGTACATCAACCGACACAATCGTTGTCACCTGACCTGTCAAAACGGAAAGGCTCATGCCTGACTAATATAAACAGTTTAATTTAACTCAAATTACTGTGGAACCAATTGTGGTTTTCATTCTAATTGTGTAACAAAGGCCGATCTCGTGTAAAACAACTTAACCGTATTAAAAAATAGTCACGCCACACGATACAAAACGGTAACACGCTGTTGCGCGATAATAGGGTATTTCAATGCAACACCACAAGCTAATCAAATAAACAAAATTACAATCGTCAATACTCCATTCCCGGTACCTCGTAAATTATTCTTCAGAGGCGAAATTACACCATATTTTTTGCGATGTGGAAAAAAGTTTTTCTGAACACACAAAATTGGAAAGAAAGGTGCCGACGAATTTCGAATGTATTGAACAACGGTTGATAGACCGTATTAAATTTAAAACATTTCAATTATATCAACATATTGGGCACCTAACCCCAAAAATAATAAAACGGGATAAACCATTGTGTAAGAAGCTGTTAAGTATGTTACCTTATCATCTGTCATTGCGGCGATGATATGTGATTTTTATTTTTGTCAAACCCTTATGTAAACCCTTCTGTAAATGGCGACGATAACGACTTTCCCGCTCTAGCGAAAACGAGGGGAATCCCTCACCATAGCCAATAAGTGCTTTGCTTTCTTTTCTCGCTAGACTCAGCCTTGGTTACCCAGGCTCCGTGAGGTGGCAGCACTTTTAAGCCACTCGACTCTTCTGGACGTAGTTCCGCAGCCGACCGACACTCGGTTAAGCGAGACTAGCTAGACGTCTTGCACACTGTTGTAGCGTAAACAATGGCCCACACACCGAGAGACAGCTAGGTGACTTAGTTTATAGTTTGCAGTAGAATAATAGATTTGTGAAAGTTGTTGTTGTTGTTAGTTTTGATTAAAAAAGGCAGAACCGTGGAGAACTGCTTTTATCTATACTTTGATTTATACTTTTCCCCATCCACCCCACCCTAATTCCATATTCCCAAGCACAAATACTCATATTCCACTTCCAGATAACATGAAGCCAGCCATCCTGAAACCGACCATCCATATTAGTGAGTGTTGCCCCAGTAGGGGTTTTACACTATAACATAACAGAAAAAGAAAATCTTATTGCTGTTTATTTTTGGTGTAACACTGGATCTCGGAATGCTTACAAATTCGATTTAATGAGGATGTAATTATTGCCTTATACGGCTCCGTTTTCATGAATTCATTCAATTTTTTTTAAATAATAAATTATATGTGTAGCTACTCAATTAATAAATACTAATACAATATCTTAAAATAAAATTGTAATAACATTAAAACCCAATAATGCAAAGATGGTGTCGTTAAGGTTGAGATGTTATTTTTTTATAGTTTTGGGACACCACATCTTTCACGTCTTGCCGCATGGTTTGTTACGTATTTTGTTATTTTTAACGGGTATTAATTAGTGACAACCCGAAGAAGTAGTACAATTGAAATGTGCACCATTAGATGTTAAGTTAGCTTTATTATCCGTTACACCTATTCTAAATCCAGTAATAATAGTGTTCCGCTATAAGCATGTGGGCGATAATGAGTGTAGATGGTCGCATTATCGTGCTTTCCTTTTCATGTCGGCAAATGCAGTACTATGATTACTGTTTACTAGCTAGGTTTCCTGTAATGTTACGAGTTTACAATTTTGAAACGTGTGCCAACTATAATCGGTTACCCTATAATCAAACGATACGCCGTGCCATGTGACACTGGCATCGCGCGCCAGAGATCCTTCATTCCCCGAGGCTGATTACGCTTTTCTACACCTGGCACATCCCTTTGAAAAACTCCTCTATTAACGTCAGCCAATGAAATCTCCCACAGGGAATGTACCAATGATGTGATACTGATAGAATTTTAGGTGATTAAAACACTGCTTGTCATTGTGTTACATCACTTGCATGCAATTTTTAGAATGTGGATGGGTCATTATATTGGGATTCCAAACCATGTATCATGTGTCCATCTTCAAGTGGGGTGGGTATTTGTACATCTCCCATGGCTGATGCAGTAGCGACTGGTGAAGGCAGTTGCTATAATTTTATACTTTGACTCGGTTCACTTCCACGATTTGTGGAGACGACAAGTTGACCCAGGTGTGCAGTAGCACAGCGCAGTAACACCTGGCTTGCGAGAATGTCATTGACTGTTGCAGTGTAGGCCGTAGGGTGTTCATGCACGACACCTGTCACTCAGTGAGTTATGTCCCAAGTGACTTTTATGTCCCAAAAAGATAATAAGTAACGTTTAAAATGTGCAAATTAAAATAGGACATATCGTCTTGGACATATGTGACTTGGGACATAATGCCCATAGGCCCACTCCACCGCAGTAACACTAGGTATGTGGGGAGAATACAATAATGCTATACATAGACATCCGACGGCCCATTTGAGTCACGACATTATTATCAGTACTTTGTACATTTCCTCCTAGTTAGGTGAATGTGTGTTAGATTGTCCTACATTATTTACACTATTAAACATCATTCTTTTAAGTTTATAACTATTTTGGCAGATAATAACAGAAATAGCTATATTGATATATCTTCCTTGTGGTTTACAAAATCCACATCTTGTCAGTCGTCACTAAAATGGAGGCCACATAATAATAATAACTTTTTTGCAGTGTTCTTGACTTGTACAATTGCTCCAGACTGGCCGCAGTACCACAGACTGATCCATTTGCAAAACTCTTAATTTAAGCTTAACCACAGAAATCACCCACAAGGAATGTGGCCTCTGATAAAATTGTGGGTGATTTCATCCACAAGCTGCTCATGTCACCTGCAATATTTGGGATGTAGAAGTAAATATTCAAATGCACAAAACTAGTCAGCTGGTGCAGTTGGGCGGACAGGTCATTCATTATACTGGAATTCACCCAAATTGTTTATCCATTTTCAAATTGTGGTGGTGTTTGCCCTGTTGTCATGGCTGATACAGTCACGATGACAAAGTTGGCTAAATTCTGATAGAAGGTGCTAGGAAGCTAAGGAGGATAGGCAGCATTAAAGAGATGGGTATTTAGACGCTGGTGGTATGAAACTATATTTCATTCTAATTTAGCACTGGCAGGAAGTGAATTCCAAAGAGTTGGTGCAGCAACAGAGAAAACTCGGGTTCCAGCTTTCGTTTTCACCCGAGGAATGTGAAGAAGATTACTACTAATTGATCGTAGCTGTCTGGAATGTCTTGCTGAAGACTACTAAAAGTGCAGACCATATTATTGGATGTAATGACCTATGTTTTATTAAACCAACTGCAGATTTAAAAAAAAAACAGACACCTTTTGCACACAAAAATAGGATTCACAATAGGCAAAACCAATAGAAGAAGCCATTGACATTTACAGTTACAAGTATTAAACAATATTAAAAATGGCTTCTTGCAACGTGCCAGTACAGGTAGACAAAAACATGTATCACATGTTTACTTGATAAAGCAGGGCAAACTATAGTCAAAGCATGTCACAAAATGAAATAAACAATCTAGCAGTGGGCCATCGTCATCATAATAAATTTTACACTTATATAAAGTGTGCCAAATTAACACCAGGCCACCTTTTCTATAATGTATTATCTGCCTTGAAGTATTCACTGATAGATCCCATGTTTCAGTATCCTGATGGAAGTTGACACAGAAGAGAGGTGCAGTGGCAGCCAAGTAGACTCAAGTCTTGACCAGCTGCAAAAAGAAGCCTGCCCAAATAATGATGATACCCTCATAACTGATGATACAAAACAAGGTTTGATGGCCACTAATATGATAATTAGCTGACCCGATTTATTTCTCAATTCGAACAACACCATTCCAATGTGGAATGTAGACCATTTGTTAAAAACAATTGATAAGACGGGTGTTATTAATTTTTTTGTACCTGGGGGTAGTTTGTATTTGAGTGATAAGATATGTTCTTTGATGAGTTTATTCAAAGATGATTTACGATATGAAATTACTGTAACTTAATGGAATTTACCTAATTGGTGCAATTATAATAAATAGAAATCATTCCACCATAGTTGTAAAACAAGAATAAATTATAAATACGCTACAGGTGCACCATTTCCCAATCAATTCTGATTACAGTCAGACATGAGCTTGCTGCTAACTTTTTATTTCCTATGCTTTCCCAGTTACATTGTATATCAGATAAATACACCACCATGATAATTCCACCTATATTTGCTGGGTTATTTCCTACACAAATATCAACGGAATAATCTACGTAAGGTAAATGGTTAGATTATAACAGCACATTTAATGTTTTTATTTCACTTGTAGAAGACAATGGTGTAGTTCAACCAGATACCGATGATGTTAGTTCAGAGGTCAACCAAGATAGTTCAAAGGTGAGCCAAGATGGCGCACAAAGGTCAGAGACCAGTCAAGTTGACACAGACAGAACAGAGGACGTCACAGTAGGACCAGATGTA
Organism: Ridgeia piscesae; assembly: GCA_025642075.2. Classification (NCBI taxonomy): domain Eukaryota; kingdom Metazoa; phylum Annelida; class Polychaeta; order Sabellida; family Siboglinidae; genus Ridgeia; species Ridgeia piscesae. Next base: position 638,875 of record JAODUO010000218.1, on the reverse strand, counting down.
GCTGTCATTGGTGACAAGGAAGAAGAAGTCATTGACCCTTACTCATACCTTGAAAGAGATGGTTTTACATCGGAAATCTTCAAGATTGAAGTTTGTAATCTCCCGAAAAAGTTTGGCATCTCAGTAAGTATTGTGTCACGTTTTACTGGCCTTACATGTGTCTTCTTACGTTCTTTATATGACTACAAAGGTAGTCTGAGGGGAACATTGAACATTTCAGCTTCTCTCTTCCACTGATGACATCAAGACTCTGGGAAATTGTGGGGGGGTTTGACAATTTCTGACATTGGAAGGCTAAGATAGGGATGGGGTAACTTCAGTTTCTTCTTACCTTAATAACACTATGTTATAGTTGGTCATGCTGTGAAAATCGGTTTAATAACTGCTGTGTCATAACAGATGTTTCACTAAATGATGCTGTTTCTAATATGAAAACAGTCGTTAGCGGATATAATTGTTTCTCAAGACTTCGTGTGTGACAAGCATCAAAATATACTCAAAAATATGGCTAAGACCAAGTTATGCGTGGCTGTAGTTATCATTGCTGGTATGACTCAGTTATTTACGTTGATCTTTTTGTTGTCATAGCAACTGAAGAAAAAGTTCAAGGCCATTGGTGTAAAAGGCTGGGTGAAGATGAAGCTACCGGAGAGAGGACAGTATGTCTTCCTCACCTTCAGGTATGTCGAATGGTTGCTATGGTTACAGATTTAGGTTACTAAATTATGTTGTGATAAGACAGTGAGGCTTTCAGTGATGCTAAAATGTCTGTAGATATATTGGTTGTGGTCTGAACATGCATTAGGAAAATTAGATTTTTATGTAGCTGCATTGATATGTATGTGTATGTTTTGTACCAAACAACGATTGCTAATAGCATTATTTTGCTAATACTATGAATGAGTTGTTATTAAGTTCCTAAGTAGACTAATATGTTGTATCCACAAATATTATATAAACTTATATGTAAGTACCAGGTAAGTCCTTGAAGCATATTATTATGGTGGATTCCACACTACAGTGGCTAGACTTGCATTTGATTGGTTATGTTCTTTATGATCAATATGGCCCCATTGACACAAAGATTTACATCTAAATTGTCTCCTACATATGTCAAAGACATTTTTCTGTTCCAAAACTGCTAATAATTGGTTGGATGGTTGTCAAAGGGAGTCATGAGAAACTATTTTCTTAATGTTTAACATTGTTATTTGACAGATGTGAAGAAGACAGAGAAACTGCCATTAAACTGATTCATGGCCACCAGTGGCGAGGGCAGGAACTAAAGGCGAAGGTGTGTGCACTTAAAATGTTAATTAAAGACACATTTCTTTTGTATTGCATTTTAGTGTATATTCAAGATAACCCTGCCCTCTACAGCAATTTGGCTATGACTATTCCACTAATCTTATTATCATTTAAACTGTTATAATTTTCTATACTAATTTATGATTCATCCTACAGTTACATTCATTCTACAGTTACATTCATCATACAGTTACATTCATCATACAGTTAGTTATTATTATTAAAATGTCTTATTACTAGTAGTATTTTTTTTAAATAAATGTTAGCCTTTGTTTACTTCAAATGACTACCTCACATGTTGAATCAGTTAGTTTATATTCAAGGATGCTTTAGTTGACCATGATTACACTTTATTGTTGCACTATTTACTGACTATGATGACATGTGGCTTTAGTTGTTGACCATTGATTACACATTATTGTTGCACTATTCACTGACTATGATGACATGTGGCTTTAGTTGTTGACCATGATTACACATTATTGTTGCACTATTCACTGACTATGATGACATGTGGCTTTAGTTGTTGACCATGATTACACATTATTGTTGCACTAGTCACTGACTATGATGACATGTGGCCTTAGTTGCTGACCATGATTACACATTATTGTTGCACTAGTCACTGACTATGATGACATGTGGCTTTAGTTGTTGACCATGATTACACATTATTGTTGCACTATTCACTGACTATGATGACATGTGGCTTTAGTTGTTGACCATGATTACACATTATTGTTGCACTATTCACTGACTATGATGACATGTGGCTTTAGTTGTTGACCATGATTACACATTATTGTTGCACTATTCACTGACTATGATGACATGTGGCTTTAGTTGTTGACCATGATTACACATTATTGTTGCACTATTCACTGACTATGATGACATGTGGCTTTAGTTGTTGACCATGATTACACATTATTGTTGCACTATTCACTGACTATGATGACATGTGGCTTAGTTGTTGACCATGATTACACACTATTTATTGTTGCACTATTCACTGACTATGATGACATGTGGCTTTAGTTGTTGACCATGATTACACATTATTGTTGCACTATTCACTGACTATGATGACATGTGGCTTTAGTTGTTGACCATGATTACACATTATTTATTGTTGCACTAGTCACTGACTATGATGACATGTGGCTTTAGTTGTTGACCATGATTACACATTATTGTTGCACTATTCACTGACTATGATGACATGTGGCTTTAGTTGCTGACCATGATTACACATTATTGTTGCACTATTCACTGACTATGATGACATGTGGCTTTAGTTGTTGACCATGATTACACTTTATTGTTGCACTATTCACTGACTATGATGACATGTGGCTTTAGTTGTTGACCATGATTACACATTATTGTTGCACTAGTCACTGACTATGATGACATGTGGCTTTAGTTGTTGACCATGATTACACATTATTGTTGCACTATTCACTGACTATGATGACATGTGGCTTTAGTTGTTGACCATGATTACACATTATTGTTGCACTATTCACTGACTATGATGACATGTGGCTTTAGTTGTTGACCATGATTACACATTATTGTTGCACTATTCACTGACTATGATGACATGTGGCTTTAGTTGTTGACCATGATTACACATTATTGTTGCACTATTCACTGACTATGATGACATGTGGCTTTAGTTGTTGACCATGATTACACATTATTGTTGCACTATTCACTGACTATGATGACATGTGGCTTTAGTTGTTGACCATGATTACACATTATTGTTGCACTAGTCACTGACTATGATGACATGTGGCTTAAGTTGTTGACCATGATTACACATTATTGTTGCACTAGTCACTGACTATGATGACATGTCACTTTAGTTGCTGACAATGATTATATGTTGTTGTTACAGAAAGCGAACCCGGCCGCTGATCCCCTGTTGAAGAAACGTAAGCAGGAAGCAGGTGAGGAAAGACAGAGAATTTCGCCCCTTCCCAGGGCAACTGTTATTGCCCTAATGATGACTCTTATGTATCCCCCTGTTTCATAACTTCCTGATTATTTTAAACTCAGAGTTTTGAGAATGTAGGTGCTGTAGACGTATGTAATTATATATTTTTTATTGGTAGGAATTTATTGTTGCTTTTGGTCTATTTTCTAATGGTAAGAGACATTTTTTCTTATGCATTTATTAAGTAATAACAAAATAAATGCTTTATTTGATCTCTATGAGCAGTTTAAAATATGTTTTCAATTTTTATTTAGTACTTTTAATGTAAACATAGTACATTGTCCATCCAGACTTATGGCAGTGATGTATAGAATTAGAATTAAGATTTTTATTTTTGCTGTTCCTGTTTTTCAATGCACATATTTTTGTATTGTAATGTTCAGTGTAAGAGCATGTCATTTTTGGATGCATGTGTGATTCCAGTAAAAAAAATTAGTTGATGAACAAATTAGTAATTTATAGCCTTTTTTGTTTTAGAGCAGAGGATGCAACCAGAGAAAAAGGCAAAGTTGTCTAGTCCGGAGTCAGATGTGCCAGTAGAAATCAGGTCAGCATTATTTCTACAATTTGAATTGTTAAAAAAATATTCAATGACTAAATATAAAGAAATTATGCTTCAGAAAAGACTGATAATGTTTGGTCACTGTGTAACTGGTAGTTGCTTGGTTCAGTGTGTTCAATCCATTTTGAAATCTATTAATTAAAATTTATATTTGTTGTAGATAAATCTCCACATAACGTGCACGATCATTTTACTAAAAATGCTTTTTTACTTTTGTTAAAAAAAATTAGTAGTGTTTATTTTATGCTGCATAATAATTGTATATCCAATGATTTGGCCAAAACAAAGGGAGCAAGTTGCATTAGCAAAACAAACATGTTATGTTGATGCATATTAGATTTTTTTTAAATACCTTGAAATTAAACAAACAAATAAAACCTAAAGTTGTGAAATGAACATAGTATTACATGTTTGTTTCAGATTAAACGAGTCTGTGACGCCCTTGTGGAATGTTGCTTATGAAGAACAACTGAAGGTTTGTCGTTATGTCAGCTTGTGTTTGATTGCCTTTATGAGGTAATATAATTAGTCAAAATTAAAAAGTTTTTCTTCCAATCTGATGCAGTTTACCAATAGAAGAAATTTGTTGGTGGCAATACTCTTAGACTTACACATCATACATTTTGTTATTACGTAGTCATCAGGCAAGTGTTCCTCTTGATGGTGTCTCTCAGGTCATGTTTGGACTACCTCTTTTCTCAGTGCCTTTGGGTGTATCTGTTTGTATCTGTTTCATGGTGCATCACATGACCTGCCAAACATAGTCGTAGCCATGATGATAAAATTCCATGACAGATTTCTGTACAGCTCATGGTTGGAGGAGTTGTGGTCGCATCAGGACACATTGCAGACTTTGTGTAATAATCTAATGTAGGCATCACAGGGTTATCACTGAGTTTTGTATCAGATTGTTTGATGATTCAAGTGCATCTTAGACTTCCCGGGCATCTGTCTTTTTGGTTAATGGAATTATTACGTTTATAAAACATAATAGTGACTTTTGTTTCAGTTAAAGGAGAATGAAATTCGTGTGTTTCTGAAGAAGCTAGGGAAATCGATGGAGAAGGAAAACAGCAGTTGGAAGGAATGGATTTCTCAACAAAGGTAGTGAATTTTATGACATGGGTTCGATATGTATTAAACATGCTTGTAACAATTGTCATAGTAAATTATATGTGCAAAATATGTAGATAAATAAATGTTTAAAGTTCAGGAATTTCTTGGTCTGGTATTTTTTGTAAATAGCCATGACATTATATAACATTTGCACATGTTGTAGTGGTTAATGGATCTTAAAAGAATTGCTTTGGTACATTTCTTTTTGTCTTTAAAACTATTCTAAGCTGAACATTTACCTTCTTTGTTTCATGTTTCCAGGAAAGAAAATGATGGTCTTTGCTGTCGACTGCATGCCATAAAGCCATCAGTGCGTACAATGTTTGTGATGTTGCGTAACTTTGTAGTTAATATTAAAGGTTCTTTTGTAATTACTTTAACCAGTGACAAGTTGTGTTCTTTGATGTGCAAATTTATAATATATTACAAGATTGACATAAAATGGGGGTGGGGGACAGGTCATTGTTTCTTGTGGGTTCTCATCTTATCCGGCGGCTACAGGAGTCGAGAGGCACAGAATGTTATTTTTGAAATCAGTCATAATTTCATGGGATGTGACGTTTTGTGAATGGAGTAAATTTTCTACTGGTAAATGCATTTTTTTGCATAATTATTTCAGTCAATAAGCTAAAAGCAAAAGCATGACTTAACTACTGAATACGTTTTTAGACAAATAGAATCGATTCTGTTCAGACGATAATATTCAAAAGCTTCAGACCAGTCACTATAATGAAGTTTGCATCTTCTGTTGAAAACAGGTTTCAGTGAAGTCAAATGTTTTTTGCCAAACCCTTATTATTGAATGTACGGCAGCGTTTAGTGGACTCTGACTGTCTGAACCAATATGATGTGTCACATGTCCTGCTGTGATGTAATGACATGTCATATGACATCATGTGTCTTCTCTGATGTGATGACATGGCATTTCACATGTGCTGCTGTGACATGATATTTGACATGTCATGCTGTGACATGATATTTCACATGTCCTGCTGTGACATGATATTTGACATGTCCTGCTGTGACATGATATTTAACATGTGCTGCTGTGACATGATATTTGACATGTCCTGCTGTGACATGATATTTCACATGTCTTGCTGTGACAAGATATTTCGCGTCCTGCTGTGACATTATATTTCACGTGTCCTGCATTGACATGATATTTCACGTGTCCTGCATTGACATGATATTTCATGTCTTGCTGTGACAGGATATTTGACATGTCCTGCTGTGACATGATATTTAACATGTCCTGCTGTGACATGATATTTCGACATGTCCTGCATTGACATGATATTTCACATGTCCTACTGTGCCATTGTAATGACATTACTATGCTTTCAGCCTGTACGAGATGGGTACAGAAACAAATGTGAGTTCACTGTTGGCCGCTGTGGAAACGGAGAAGGTAAAATATTTCACTTCATACACCTGTAGAACAACTCGCTTTATTCCTATAAGAAGATACAACATGAAACATTAAGGTTGCAAGCTCATGTTCTAAACACATTCAATGACTAGAGTTTAGATCATGGAAGATGGGTGATAAATTGATTGCGGGATATTTATTTTCCTGTCTCAAGTTGTCCGTCCAAATTTACGCATGTGGTAATTCTTCTGTAATCCTTGGATTTATTTAATGCAGGTATATTAAAAACTTCATCTGTGATTATATGAAACTCGATCTACTCTAGAGATTGACTAAATAATACTAACAACATTTTAAATTGTTCTGCTGTACATTATACACTGCATGTGCCTGGTAATTAAATGCATTTGTGATTGGAATCAAATCACAAAATGGTCACTGTTTTTAAAGAAAAAACCACAACAGTTTATTTGTAATATTTGCTTTTCCTGCCATTTTTCATCACCTGCGTGGACGTGGTATTTATTCCTCATGTCCTTTCATGTTACTCTCTGTAGACAAAGTCGTTGGTTTCCGAGTGGGGAGTTACCGAAGTGGTGACATCACTGTTGCTGAACCAACACATTGTGTCAATGTACCCGCTGCAGCTAAGCACATATGTAAGGTGAGGAATCCATCTTGCTTTCTACTGTGTCTGTCTGCCATCAAGCTAGCCATCCAAAGCAACAGTTCCTAAGCTTAGGTGTGAAGACAGTGTAAAATAATGTTCGTATGTGTACAAATGTCTTGTGTATTGTGGTGCGTAGTTACCGTTTTTATGCCTATAAAAAAATCAAATATTACCTGAAATTAAATAAAAATGACATTGGTTACATAAATAATATATAATATTATTAGTAATATTTTCTGCTGTGAAATTTGCCATAGCACAAGATCATTCTATGTTACAAATTATACTAGTTTTTCTTATAATTCTAATATTTTAAACATTTTGTTATAATACATTTGACATACTTTACTTGAATTACAAACACACACCACACCACACCACCCACCACACACCACACCACACCACACCACACCACACCACACCACACCACACCACACCACCACCACCACCACCACCACCACCACCACCACCACCCACCACCACCACCACCACCACCACCACACACACACAATGCTCACTATATATTCCATATCATTACATGTAATAATAATTATGTTTATATTACGCTTTCAGGCAGTCCAGCATTACTTGCAGAAGTTCTCTGACAAAGCAGCATTTGATCCACTGACCAAAACTGGACACTGGCGAACAGTGACTGTGCGTGTGAACCAACTGGACGAAGCTCTGGTCATCATCCAACTCTGCGGTCAAGATCTCTCACAGGTGTCCAGCAAATGTAGCATCTCAGTGCAAAAAATTTACTAGTTTCCTTTGATCTTTATCAACCAAATTTATTTTCAAAATCACAGTTATTTCTTACTGTAATTTTATCTATTTAAATTAAGTGTCTGAATTGTCCTCATACATATAATTTTTTTCATGTTTTTACCTCTTCTGCTAACTTAGTTATATACCTGCTATATTGAAGCCATGTAACATTTGTCATAACACAGCATCTACATCTATCTAGTGTATTTGCTTATCAGATGGCCAGTGTGTTGTGTTATTCATAATTTTAACTTGTTGTGCTCTCCTTGTGCATGAAATGTTGTTTGTTTTCTTCAGGAAGAAATATGCTCTGAGAGAGAGAAGCTGAAGACGTACTTTGAGACGGGTGACGGCAGGGACGACTCCCTCAAGTCCCTGTACCTCGAAGTCTACAGGGAAACACCCGGCAGGTCAACAACACAATAGAACTTTTTAATGCACCTTTAAAACACAGTCATCTTGTCTCTGTCACCTGCATTCACTGGTCATCTTGTCTCTGTCACCTGCATTCACTGGTCATCTTGTCTCTGTCACCTGCATTCACTGGTCATCTTGTCTTTGTCACTTGCATTCACTGGTCATCTTGTCTCTGTCACCTCCATTCACTGGTCATCTTGTCTTTGTCACTTGCATTCACTGGTCATCTTGTCTTTGTCACCCCCATTCACTGGTCATCTTGTCTCTGTCACTTGCATTCACTGGTCATCTTGTCTTTGTCACCTGCATTCACTGGTCATCTTGTCTTTGTCACTTGCATTCACTGGTCATCTTGTCTCTGTCACCTCCATTCACTGGTCATCTTGTCTTTGTCACCTGCATTCACTGGTCATCTTGTCTTTGTCACCCGCATTCACTGGTCATCTTGTCTCTGTCACCTCCATTCACTGGTCATCTTGTCTTTGTCACCTCCATTCACTGGTCATCTTGTCTCTGTCACCTCCATTCACTGGTCATCTTGTCTTTGTCACCTGCATTCACAGGTCATCTTGGCTTTGTCACCTGCATTCACTGGTCATCTTGTCTTTGTCACCTCCATTCACTGGTCATCTTGTCTTTCTCACCTCAATTCACTGGTCATCTTGTCTTTGTCACCTGCATTCACTGGTCATCTTGTCTTTGTCACCTGCATTCACTGGTCATCTTGTCTTTCTCACCCCCATTCACTGGTCATCTTGTCTTTGTCACCTGCATTCACTGGTCATCTTGTCTTTGTCACCTGCATTCACTGGTCATCTTGTCTTTGTCACCTCCATTCACTGGTCATCTTGTCTTTGTCACCTCCATTCACTGGTCATCTTCTCTTTGTCACCTCCATTCACTGGTCATCTTGTCTTTGTCACCTCCATTCACTGGTCATCTTGTCTTTGTCACCTCCATTTACTGGTCATCTTGTCTTTGTCACCTCAATTCACTGGTCATCTTGTCTTTGTCACCTCCATTCACTGGTCATCTTGTCTTTGTCACCTCCATTCACTGATCATCTTGTCTTTGTCACCTCCATTCACTGGTCATCTTGTCTTTGTCACCTGCATTCACTGGTCATCTTGTCTTTGTCACCTCCATTCACTGGTCATCTTGTCTTTGTCACCTCCATTCACTGGTCATCTTGTCTTTGTCACCTCCATTCACTGGTCATCTTGTCTCTGTCACCTCCATTCACTGGTCATCTTGTCTCTGTCACCTCCATTCACTGGTCATCTTGTCTCTGTCACCTCCATTCACTGGTCATCTTGTCTTTGTCACCTGCATTTGCTGGTCATCTTGTCTCTGTCACCTGCATTCGCTGGTCATCTTGCCTCTGTCACCTGCATTAGCTGGTCATCTTGTCTCTGTCACCTGCATTCGCTGGTCATCTTGCCTTTCTCACCTGCATTCACTGGTCATCTGGTCTTTGTCAACTCCATTTACTGGTCATCTTGTCTTTGTCACCTCCATTCACTGGTCATCTTGTCTTTGTCACCTGCATTCACTGGTCATCTTGTCTTTGTCACCTCCATTTACTTGTCATCTTGTCTTTGCCACCTGCATTCACTGATCATCTTGTCTTTGTCACCTCCATTTACTGGTCATCTTGTCTTTGTCACCTGCATTCACTGGTCATCTTGTCTTTGTCACCTGCATTCACTGGTCATCTTGTCTTTGTCACCTGCATTCACTGATTATCTTGTCTTTGTCACCTGCATTCACTGGTCATCTTGTCTTTGTCACCTGCATTCACTGATCATCTTGTCTTTGTCACCTCCATTCACTGGTCATCTTGTCTTTCTCACCTCCATTTACTGGTCATCTTGTCTCTGTCACCTGCATTCACTGATCATCTTGTCTTTGTCACCTGCATTCACTGGTCATCTTGTCTTTGTCACCTGCATTCATTGGTCATCTTGTCTTTGTCACCTCCATTCACTGGTCATCTTGTCTTTGTCACCTCCATTCACTGGTCATCTTGTCTTTGTCACCTGCATTCACTGGTCATCTTGTCTTTGTCACCTGCATTCACTGGTCATCTTGTCTTTGTCACCTGCATTCACTGGTCATCTTGTCTTTGTCACCTCCATTCACTGGTCATCTTGTCTTTGTCACCTCATTCACTGGTCATCTTGTCTTTGTCACCTGCATTCACTGGTCATCTTGTCTTTGTCACCTCCATTCACTGGTCATCTTGTCTTTCTCACCTCCATTCACTGGTCATCTTGTCTTTCTCACCTCAATTCACTGGTCATCTTGTCTTTGTCACCTGCATTCACTGATTATCTTGTCTTTGTCACCTGCATTCACTGGTCATCTTGTCTTTCTCACCTCAATTCACTGGTCATCTTGTCTTTGTCACCTGCATTCACTGATTATCTTGTCTTTGTCACCTGCATTCACTGGTCATCTTGTCTTTGTCACCTGCATTCACTGGTCATCTTGTCTTTGTCACCTGCATTCACTGGTCATCTTGTCTTTGTCACCTGCATTCACTGGTCATCTTGTGTTTGTCACCTGCATTTACTGGTCATCTTGTCTTTGTCACCTGCATTCACTGATTATCTTGTCTTTGTCACCTGCATTCACTGGTCATCTTGTCTTTGTCAACTGCATTCACTGGTCATCTTGTCTTTGTCACCTGCATCCACTGGTCATCTTGTCTTTGTCACCTGCACTCACTGGTCATCTTGTCTTTGTCACCTGCATTCACTGATCATCTTGTCTTTGTCACATTTTGATGTGATCTTTTTACAGAAGTCAGCAGAATGGTGGAGAATTGCAGCTTCTGTTTGGTCAGCCAGTAAGTATATATTTTCATTTCTTCTGAATTTTACCTATTTTTGTTTTGTCCAGATTGCTTATGGTCCAAGTTGAAAGATATCTTATTATTAGCTCTTTTTCTTGTTCACCCTGAAACCGAGGGCACCACTGATGCATGTGTGAGACCTTTTACATCCCAGACAGTTCCTGGCAAGGACTTGGGTTAAAGAAAAGTCCATCCCAGTCCAAATTAGTTAGTAGAAGGTAATCATGTAAAATTAACATTATCGGCAGCATCTTTGGACATACAGTTACTGAACAAAGATATACCAAATCACAGGTGGAGTATTTTCATACAGTCTCAAATGGTTTTCCAAAACCAATCCTAGCCACTTTACTTTTGTTCATTGTGTTCAAGTTAAATGTTACACTATCTGATGAAAGGTTACCACGATTTTCTGCAGTGCTCGTCCTTATAAAAAATTGTTGCTAGGCAGTTACATTTCTCTATTTGATGCTTCGTAATGTTGATTTGTTTCAGTTCATCTCTGAAGTATTGCTGGACATGAAGTTCCGGGTTTCCCCAACTGCTTTTTTTCAAGGTGTGTTTCGTTTCCCTTAAATCATGTAGCTTGATTATTGGTTTTCAATATTGAGATATTGGCACACACTTGGGACAACCTATGTCTATGCAATGGCTCAGGGGTAGAGCTTCGGACTCTCAACTGCGAGAACCCGGGTTTGAATCCTGTGTTGTGGTGTTAAAACATTGGGCAAGTTTTTTCACTCTACATTGCTCCAGTTCACTCAGCTGTATAAATGAGTACCTGGCTATAAACAGTGGTGGATATGTGTACGAGCAGTCTTCGCGCATGAATTGTAGCATATGGCTGGATGCTTCCGGGAGAAGCCGAGATGGTGTCTGAGTGAACAGGTCTGTCAGAGAAGTAAAGTGTAAAGGGCTTTGAGCAATCCTAAGGACTGGATACTGCGCTATATGAGAACATTGCCTTTATATTTTTTTTTAGAGTATATAGTTTTGTCAGTGGCTAAAACTGCATGGCAGAATCCACTACACATTTCAGCAGAACATTTTAATTGATAACCATATATTCAGAGTTGATCCAAATATTTATCGTATCGTTACCCAATAAAAGTAACTGCTCACTGTTTTTGCAATATGTACTTGCCAAAAATGCATGAGTCCTAAATAAACTACGTAAATTAGTGTTTATAAGTTGTAATTGTTGAGTTCTAGAAAAATGGAAATTGTTTCAGTTGCTTTTTGTGGTGAATTTTGCCAGCGACTACATGCTTGATGTTGCAGTGTCTCCAATAGAAATGTTTTACTTATATTTAGGCGGTCATATCTAACATCCACTATTATCAGACCTGCCTAATTGTATAGTGTGCAACAAAGAGTGGATCACTTTATTGCAGACTATTTCATTCCATATACAGATGAGAAATTTATTGCGTATTATTTTAATCAATAATCTTAAGAAATTGTGCCCCATGGTGCAACATGTCTAACATTATTGGGACATGCGCCTTGTAATTATTGCCATGGTTGCAGTCAATACGGTTGGAGCAGCAGTTCTCTTCACTGCCATAGCTGATTGGTGCAAGGTACAGTCAACCACAACGCTGCTTGACATTTGCTGCGGAACCGGTACCATTGGTTTATCAATGGCAAAGGTTGGTGTTTTATGACAGAAATTAATAATAAAATATTTTATCTGGATTGATAATTTGGCCATTATTGCCTTAATTTCACTATCGTTAAATTTTAATGAAGTACATTTTAATTCCTGACATCACTTGTATATATTCAAAAACATTTGTTTTCAGTCAGTGATAACTCTAAGCTTTCATATAAAAGAAGACAAATTCCAGTAACGCATAAAAATAAGACTAAATTAAAATATTAAACATTGTATGCCATTATCAAGTAGATGTCACCACAGTCTTGAGTCATTTACATGTAACTTATCCATCAGGCTGTTACAGACACTTATATATCATGACATACCAAGTGATTTATTTACTTTTGTAATTATTATAATTTCTTTTTGCTGCTGGAATGGCCTTCCACAATTTTATTTTATTGATAATAAAAATTATAACAAACTAACAGCTACTGTTTATGTAGTTGATTTTATTGTGTACATACATTACTAGACGATTGAAATATTATGTTTTATGCACCCTCCTCACTGCAAAATGTACATCCATTCTATGGATGGACAATAACATTATTATTATCATCTGGGGCAGTTTGGATCTAGAGGACTGAAGGTGGAAGAAATACGATGAACTGTTTTTGTTGAATGGATAATTTGTAAAGTTTCTTGTTTTCAGAGGGTGGGGAAGGTGATCGGGGTGGAGCTGTGCAGTGAGGCAGTGGAGGACGCCCGGGTCAATGCACACGAAAATGGTAACACGCAGTGGGGCATGCTGGGTAATAGAATCCAGGGGACCATATCACCAACTTATTTAAGAGCTCTTAGACCCAATCCTACACTTAAAATCAATTTTGATCTTTAACAATGATCTTGAATACGTGAAACCTGTCAGCAACAGGGCAACATGGAAATATGGAAATAATGTCCCCAGTAAAATGGCAATGGCTATTTGTGTTCTGGAAAAATTATTTAACAACGAATGTTGTTTAGTGATCAGTTTTCCTGAAGTGAAATGGTTCCTTGGTCTGTCAGTCAAAAGGGCCAGGGTCAAGTAGACCAGCTGTTTCAAAACTAATGCTTTTTTATTCTCTCCACTTTGCTTGTTGGATGGATGCTCAGAATTGTAAGGAAAGTATATGTACAGTGGTTTTTCCTGTGGAAAGGAAAGGTGGCATATGTATAACTTTAATACCCCTTCGGTGAGTCATTTGGAGTATCGGTGTGTCTGTGTTCGCTGGATACACCAAGTGAGAGAGTTGGTTCTTGTATCTTGCACTTCTGGAGTCGACGCAGAAACAGACCGTGTACGTCACAACAATATCATATACACATATACTTGTAATTTTCTTTATTGGAATGTACACAATACTGAGATCAGTGTATCAAAAAGAAATAGTTTGTTTTTCCACTTTTTTACATAATTCCTTTGATTCTCAATATTTGGAAAAGAAATATATATATTATACCCAGTTCGTGCAGTTTTTCTAATAATTACATTTCTTCTGCAGGAATCACCAATGCGGAGTTCCGTTGTGGCAAGGCTGAAGATGTGCTGCCCTCTATGATGCACAGCCTGACCAACACAGACGTGGTAGCCGTGGTGGACCCCCCTCGCAGTGGCTTACGTTAGTACCTTGTCGTCTTCGTGGTTTAAAGCTGTTTCCCAAATCTGTAATGGTTTTCTGTAATTTCCTGTTTCCTATATTTTCATATAATTTCATGATTTCTTATATATTCATTATAATTGTTTGGAGCTAGAGGTATCACATGATCCACCAGTATAGCATTATTTTGGGGATATAAATCTAAGTGGTCTACCTACGAGATTGCGTTACCATTTCCATTATGCAAAATGTACTAGATTGCATTCATTACCTTTTCCATTATGTAACTAAACTAGGGAATGACATAGAATTTTTTTAATTATTTGACTATAAAGCACCACCTGTCATTTATTAGATATTTTATATGTATCTGTACTCCATCTGAATAATAAGATAGTGTCATCATCATCTTCCTTTTTGATGTAAAGTTGGCTCGTAACTATGACGGCCATGTTGCTCTGTAGATCACGATGTGGTTCGAGCGATTCGACGGAGTCCGTTTGTCAAGAGACTCATTTATGTGTCGTGCAACCCGAAGGCAACATTACCAAATATTATAGAGTGAGTATTAAATATCAGATAATGTCAAATTTTATACGTGTTGCAATGTTTGCAGTTGCTGAGTAGAAAACTGTACTACGAAGTTATTTTCTAATGTTTGCATTTGTTAATATGAAAAAGCTGTTATGGTTTGCAAAAAATACAACACTTATTTTGATAAGTACTTAGTAGGGATAATCTGTGAATGTTTGTAAAATAAATCTTTGTCAGAATTGAGTCTGAAACTGTTTTTGGTGGAAATGACAAGAAAAATGTCAACATCTTTATGTACTGCTGAACAAATGTTTTATACAGCTCCTCAAGGGGTAAACTTTTATCAGGACTGATGATCGTTTTTTGTATAAAAAAAATTAGGTAAATTACAGGCAAACCTAACTTTACAGTCACCTCAGTAATATGGCCACCTTCCAGTAAGGGTCACTGTCAATTAGTTCCAAATTATATCCATACAGAGTAAAGTGTAGGAAATCATCTAACTACCGGTAGTAAGGTCAACTTGCTAATCGGTTCACTTTAGCCGAGACCCAATACTGACAAAACAGGAAAAGAGACGGAAATTTCTGCACATTCAACACTTTTTTGTATTTCAGCTTCACCCGGAGCGAGTCTCGCAGAATGAAGGGAGCAGCGTTCAAGTTGATCGAGGCCGTCCCTGTTGACATGTTTCCTCACACTAGCCACTGCGAACTCGTCATGTTGTTGACGCGTGACTAGACTCTACTAGTCTATGTACCCGTCACATAATCACCCGTGTCCAGTCTGTGAAACATGTTACGTCCAGTGTCTCGCTGAAACATCTCAAATACACCAGTTGCTGCAAATGATAAGGAAGCTGTCTGTTACCAAGTTTATTTTTTGGCTTAATATTATTTTCTTATAACTAGAATGTATAGTGCTTGCCAAATTGTGTTGATTTCCTTTATAAATATCGCAACAAGGTTCGCATTGTGAAAGTTTCCACTGCATAATTTTTTCAGTTGGTAAACAAAACGTCCAGTTTAAAAAGCTTTCCTGGCAAGTCTAGATTACCGCAGTACCCTTTGATGTTTACCATTCCTGCATTCCAGACAGCAAACTTCCTGTTACAAATTCCTGCCTGGCTAATTCAGGCTAGAAAAATTGATGCCCCCCTTTTAATACACTATTTCTTAGTACTCCCCGCCTTTAATACACTATCTTTTAGTACACATGCATGCGACTCATCAGCCTACAAGATTGCTATGTCTGTATTCTGTTATGTTCTCTGAATTTTTGAAATATGTAGAGACATTTCAGTGTTTTCTTACAAATTGTTGTTTGCAGAGAAGTGTTTTTGTTCTCAAACCGTGTGGGGAAAACATATTCTGGTGTCTTGACAGAACTAGGCAAATATATGATTATTATACTTTGTGCTTTGATTTAGTGTTGCAGAGAAATTATGTATTTTCCTTGTGACGATGGAGTGTCAAGGATTAGATCATTTTGAGTCCAACACAACCAGAAACATAAATATTATTCTAGTAGGCCTAAAAGCGAACTGTTTTCCAGTTTATGTAATTTATATACAGCTTACTTATAAAACATATTAATTTATGTGAAGAACTGCATGTCTGTGAACTCTCGTACAAAACACCATTTAAGCAGAGCTATTACATTGGAGCTGGGTCTCTTCGGACATACAGCGCCCTCACATGGATGGGATCAAAACTTAAACTTATTTTTTTAACGACAATGTCCGAGATTGAGCGACTAGATGTACGAGAGCAGGATCTGTATGCGAGATAGAATGCATTTGGTCCCATCGGGGGTGTGCACCAGCTCTTATCGGATAGCTCTGTTTTAAGCTTTGGTTTGATTAGGTCTGATTGCCAATTTGATACATTGTTATGTAGAAATGTTATTCAGGATCACATCGATATACCAGTATAGACATATCAACTATCATGTGATAGTTGAAGACTGTTGGGCCTTTAACAAGTAGAAACTGGAAGTATTTTGTGGAAATGTTATAACAGATAATTGTCACCCGTAATTTTATTTAACAATGTTTTTGCAGAGTGAGATGCATCAAGTACATATGGCTTTTCAATGCTGTTTTCAGCACCTATTTGATATGCTTTTCTTTAGTATTGGTAATGTAAGATGTTGTAAGACATGCCTCAGCTTTAAGTCACATAAGCTTCATTCATAATTTCATCAGCCATATCTTATGAAATAGTTTATATTCTATTGTTCTGTGTTTGTGATTCAGTGTATGCATATTCAGGGAGAAATAAAATTTGTCAATACCTTGCAGTTGCCTTAGGTTCCCTATTATAGCCCTAAATATATTATACACACTGATGAGAACATATATACATGCACCTACCTACACAAACAATCTGACGAAAACAATGTCAACAATTCAAAATTTTATTTATACTGCCATTTAAATTATAATGTATGATATTGTAGCAGGATAATCATGCTAAGTTGTACGAGAAATTAACTAGTTTGCCAGTGAGTTTCATCCACTAGGCAAGCAAAAAAAATTATTGGCATCAAATTTAAAAAAAAATTATAATTACTACCAGTACAATGTGGTGTCTCATAAAATTATTGCCAGTATGCACACTACAATCTGTAGAATCCACAATTCAGAGCTAAATTTTTCGAAACCACTAGATTTTGCTTTTTTTATCTGTTTGTACCCATTCTTTATTAATTATACCCACGTTGTTTTGCACTCCTTATTAACGTTTTGGATAAACGGAAACAACATGATATGTTATCATCATATCTGAAAATCGTGGATTGTTAACGTGGCAGAGTTTACATATGTAAACATTTTTGAGAATGTATTCTTGATTTTTTTCGATAGATCAAGTACATTTAAATCCAAATACACCGCTTATGAATCAAGTATCGTTATAGGACAGCATTGGTATTCGGCGTAACCACCGATGGCGGTGTAAACATTTAGTATTTTAAATATACCAAAATACGTTTTATGATTATACCATATTTGATACAGTGTGTGATCAATTGAGCGTTTGAGGTATAGTCTGTTTGAAACATACGGATTAGATCTATTGCTTGCTTAGTGATATCTTAATAATTAAAACATTTGAAAATAATCGATGAACGGGTTTAAACTTGTTTGGGCGATAATGTGACTAGACAGCGAATGATCGGTTGTATTTTGGCCTTTTATACATAACTTGTTTAAATATTGTTTCACGTGTTAACTGATATATAATTGGGTAAGCATTTTCTTTGGAGAGGTACACACATGGAACTGTCTGCATTGGACTAGCAGTTATGCAATAATATCTATCGGCATCACTCATCAGTCATTACATCTCGATCATCTCACGG
This sequence comes from Ridgeia piscesae, assembly GCA_025642075.2. Taxonomy (NCBI): domain Eukaryota; kingdom Metazoa; phylum Annelida; class Polychaeta; order Sabellida; family Siboglinidae; genus Ridgeia; species Ridgeia piscesae. Next base: position 620,660 of record JAODUO010000218.1, on the reverse strand, counting down.
CATCTGGCAGCGTCATCGCTATCGAATCCATATTTATGCAGTACATCAATACAGATTCTTTTTACGAAATTATAGCCTTTCCATGTTGCTGCTTGTTCTGTAAACTGAATATTTCTTGAAGGAACATTTAATGGTGTATATAATTTAGAATTTTAGTTAGGGCGTTTAAGTTATAAATAGATAATCAGCTTAGGATTACGATATCTTTATTGGACTGTTGTACATCAATCTTGATAATGGGCAGTTTATGTTCTATAAAGAATTACGTTTAACCATCACTATGTTTTCACACTATGCTTGTGTTGCTTTTGTTATTTTGCTATGATTGTGCATCTTCGTGTGCTGTCTTTATAATTTTTTGTTTAAATGTTGATGATACCAGGAAAAGAGACAACAACATACTCTGTAGCATCACTTCCACTAGTTGTCATGGCGCTGCCACACTTGCCTACAACGTACACAACAAGCAAGAATATATACGAGCGTTCGATTGTGGATAGACGCAACCGTGAAAATGAATTTAGACAGAAGTGGCTTCAAAATGCCACCTTCTTCAAGCAAGCAGATTTGACAGCTGCCAAGAAAAAGACCTGGGAATCCGATGTATCCTTCAATGACAGGTGTGATTTCCATCTGTATTACGAAAACTTGATTGGAAATGGTCATTGCGTACAGTAGATATATGTAAAAACGGTTTAATGTCTTTAGTTTTGTTTTTTACTATCGCCATCTTCATTTGCCTTTTCTCCCTGGATTTTATTTCTGTTTGAATTTGTCAGTTTCTGCTGCTGCTAACTTGGGTTGATGTCAAGTCGTCAAGATCATTATGTTAGGTTAACTAGTCATTCATTGGTGATTATCCGCACCACCACAAAATCAACATAGCCTGCAATTATTCAGATAATTTGTATAGAACAAAATATAATAACTTCTACAGAATCAATACAGTGTCTGCACATGTGAAAACTAAACTGCATTGAATAAATTCATAAGCAAGACAATGGATAATATGTCAACATTAACAGGGTGTTATGATTTACATTTTGTTTTTCATTGTTCTATCAATACGCAGCATGAGTGCCTGGAAAACATCTCACAAAACAGAAACAAAGATGTTGAGTCTGCAAACTCGCAAAGTGAAGCTGAGAGATATGCTGAGACAAGAGCAAAATCAGTTGGAGGTTTGTTGACATTCCATAGTGGTATATACACCACAGACACAAACTGTATTTATTTGCTACCATAAATATACATGTTGAAATAATTAACAAATACAATAAATAAAATATGCATCTTATAACACACAACTATGTTCTGTGTATGATTATTCATTAGCAACATTCTTAGACACAGTGATTTAGCTTTGACATTGACTCGTGCATTCTCTGGTTTGAGCTTTGGTAAATGTCTGTATCACTCATTGTCCAATACTTCACAATTGACCAACTACTGAATACTGATATTCCATTAACTCGTGTGTGTTTGCATCACACATTCTTTCCACAAAACAATTCAGTTTCTGATAAATTGGACAATCGATTGTGTAACCCCACCTATTGTACTGGGACAACTTAGCTTTTATTTATTAATATTGAAAATATCATACTACCCTATCTAACAGAAGTATCCATTGTAATGACTGGCAGGCAGGAAGCCCTGGGTCAGGGGGCCATTTCAGTCACATTGTTAAGAGCTCTTAATTGTAATTTTGCACTTTAAATAGATTTTGATCCTTAACCATGATCTTGAATACCTGAAAACTGTCAACACCATGCCTCACCAGTGGGACATTGTCGCTGGTGTGTCATGGAAATAGTGTCCTCAGTAATACATCAGTGGATATTTGCTTTTTGAGAAAAAATATTTCATTTAATAACATATTTTGGTTGCAGGTGAGTTATTCATTAAGAGCTCTTTATCTCAGTGAAACAGGCCTCTGGTATTTAGAACATGAAGCTCTTGATTACCTCTTGCTGTTGTTGTGTACATTGGTCTCCACAAGTTACTCCAGGTCATTCAGCTGTGTGAACAAATACCTGACATTAGTTGTGTTATCATTTTATGAATAGTCTGCGCAGTGATTATAGCATGGCTGAATGCTTCCCAGGACTTGATGTGTGTCAACTGATGCCACATTTTGTACTGTGTTGATGCTCTCTAATTGTAGGCTGAACTGCGGGAATTGAATGAAGGTCTGTCTTCAACAAGACTTGACGACATGAAAGACAGAGCTGGCAGTCTGAAGAGTGCGAGAGAGGAGAAGAGAAAACAGGTGACAACGACAACACCATCTCACCTGGATGATTGTTAACATATTCTTGCCATCCTTTCTGCTTTACTGGATAGTTCTAAAGAGCTGTATAAAAAGCCATCTAGTTTTGATGTTGGTGAATGTGTATGTGTGTGTATATATATATATATATATATATATATATATATATATATATTTTATATATATATATATATATATATATATAATATATATATATATATTATATATAATATATATATTTGTATTCATATATTATATATATATATATAATTATTATATATATATTATATATAATTACCTTTCATATGGTTATTAAGACAAAGCAAAATGGGTAAGGAATCTGTCTTGATGTTAGGGTCTATATATCAATGCTTGGATTACTGCCGGGGTTAAAAGATGGGCTACCCCATCACTCTTGGTTATTTTGGATAATAATAAAAAGCTGATTCATTGGAATACACGCCAAAATATTAAAATGGATATATATTACACTCTAATGTGGTTTTACCATGGGGTTTTACTATCAAAGAGACTGTGTAGATTTAAAAAGAAATTAAATGTGAGATTTCCTCGAAGGGTCTCATTGTGGGATCATGTGACAGTCATGTGACCACCATTTGTTTTGTCTGCAGACAGCCCAGGAGTTGTTATATGAACACTGGAGGACAAACAACCCGAAACTGAAAGCGGTGAGTTCTTGCTTCCAATTTACTATAGCCAAATAAAATATATTAAAACACTGTTAAACATAGCAAAGAAGACTAGCTGATAGGTATTGGGAAAATTTTAAATGCTGTTTGTATCCATTTAAAAATTTACTATTTGACGAAAATGTCTGATTAACTTGATATTGAAATGTTGCCATATCATTTTGGAGTTTTCCCTCCAATGGGAACTGAATTACACATGTAATTGTGTGTCCAAAATCTAATTTGCAAATAAATGCTATTGGTTAATTTTCATACAAAATCCTAGTTCTTAGTAAAGAAATTGTTGTTTCATAATTATTTCTACAACTTATATATCATTATGGAAATGTCTGATTGAAGTCGGTTTCACTGAAATGACAACCTATGCTAATGTCTAGTTGGTGTGTCAGTTACTGTATTTATCACAACCTGCAGATGTGTTTTTAAGGTAAATGAATAAAAAACATTTACAAAGTGTTTTTCACTTTGTTGTAGTTGGAGTCGGAACTGCACAAGAAACACGTCGTTGGTGAATGGGGCAAACAGCTGGACATGCATCAACAGGTAGAGTTGGGGTGTTATGTCGAAACATTGTATGGTTCTAAATGAAGTGTCCTCCGTGGTTAAATATGTTCACTTGTCATATTTTTGATTTGATCACACCCATCATGCTCACCTTTTACAGAGCTGCAATCGAGAGTGTACTGACATTTTCAATCATAGTATGGCTTGGGACTATCACAGTGAAGGAAAGCTCAGATTGGGCAGAGTTGTAAAAACTGCTTCCAGAATAATCAGCAGAGACCTCCCAAATCTTTAATCATTGTATCAGCAGTGTCTGTTAGGAAGAGCCATTCTCATCTCATGATTCACCCCATCCTGTCCATGATCTACATGATCCCCTTCCATCTAGTCGCTGGTTCAGATCCATCGGGACCAACAGGTTTAGTAGCAGCTTTTTCCCCCTAGCCGTATAAGCGCTGTCTAAACAGAAGTGATTTTTTTCTCCCATCTGTGGTGCACACATATTCCACTTTCAATGTGTTTTTAATGTGTATATCTAAACATAATTTATTATATATTATTTTATTCCACATTTTACAATTTTATATTTGTACTAGATCATATCAACTATTATTTATCAAAGTTATAAAGAACAACTTTTTATTTGGACCTATTGTATGTGAAAGCTCTTATTTATTTATGTATATATTTAAAGTAGTAGTATATTTTGTCATAATAGTTAGGTGCATGTGAGTGTATTGTCATGTGAACAAACTTGTACGACGACCCAACATTACAACCCATTCCAATGTTTTATTGTAACTGCAGTGAAAAAACATAGCAATAAAGCTGATCTTATCTTTCAGAACCATTTTGCACACATTAAAGTGATTAAACCCATCTGATATATCCTATGATGTGTGAGCTTGTTTGAGAAGATTATTCCAAAAATAAAATAATTGGACAAACTGTAATGAATGTTGTCTGAGCAGAGTAAACAGTCAGGAAGAAAATGGATGGTATTGGGTGCTCCACCGTGGTTGCTAATTTTTCTCAGACAAAGCTATTCACACTTTCTCAAACTCTCCTTTGATCATCAAATTAAAATCTATAATTGCAGAACCAGCATTTTTATGAGGTAATTAACATGTCATTTTTGATTCACTTGGAAACCAATGTGATTGCATGTCATTATGGCCGTTGATGGCATCAGCATGTGACATTGTTGATTTTGGCATTATTAGTCTTGTCAACATCCCCATTGATTGACAATGGTGATGTTGATAATGTTCCCATTTGTTGCCATTGACAACCTCCCCTCCATTACCAACTCACCTGCAATGCCATTGACAACCTCCCCTGTGTTGCCATTGACAACCTCCCCTGTGTTGCCACTGATAACTTCCCCAGTGTTGCCAATGACAACTTCCCCAGTGTTGCCATTGACAACCTCCCATGTATTGCCATTGAAATCCTCCCTTGTGTTGCCATTGACAACTTCCCCTGTGTTGCCATTGACAACTTCCCCTGTGTTGCCATTGACAACTTCCCCTGTGTTGCCATTGACAACCTCCCATGCATTGCCATTGAAAACCTCCCCTGTGTTGCTATTGACAACTTCCCCTGTGTTGCCATTGACAACTTCCCCTGTGTTGCCATTGACAACTTCCCCTGTGTTGCCATTGACAACTTCCCCTGTGTTGCCATTGACAACCTCCCTTGAGTTGCCATTGACAACTTCCCCTGTGTGTCCAGAGGATGGCAGATGAACGGCGTCTGAAAGAGGAGATAGAGAGGGAGATGGAGGAGGAGCGACTGAGAGCCTTGGAGCGAGATGAGGAGAGGGAGAGGGATAGACTGGAGGAAGCGAGGAGGCTCAAACAGATGCAGAAGGACCAGATCCGAGAACTCAAGGAACGTGAACTGGAGGTAAACTTTTAAAGCAACGTTTAGGCCAATGTGTTTTATGTCAAGGCACCCAGTTTGAAGATACTTGCTAAAAATATCTCTACCATTAGCCAACCGATCTGAGCCTAAATGTTGCCTAATCTACATTAAATTACAAAAATGAACAACATAGTCAAATATAATTGATAATATATGGAAGATATTATTACTTATTTTTCATATCGATTGTTGTTATGTCATGGCAATGACAATGGTACAAAAAGTAAGATTTTACATGAACTTGAAATGAGTCTGGTGCCGCCACTAATGTTATTATTAACAGTTTTTTAAAGTACACTGTAGTTTTATATGTCTTCTCAATGACATCTCAGGCGCAGCGTTTGAAGGACGACGAGGAGATGTTAATGCACAACCAGTGGCAGTTGGAGGAACTAGAAAATCATCGGCGAGAAATCGAGAGACAACGCAAGAAAGTGGAGTTTGGGTGAGTGATTGTAAAGTAATAAATATTCTATGTTAATTTAGTTTGTTGGGATAGGATAAGATGAAAATAATCATCTGTCTTTGTCTGTATGTGAAACTGTAAGATTTCTGTAAAGCAATCTGATCCGAAAACACTTGTTACATTTCTCACATAGTCTCGTCTTCACCAAGTTCATGTGTGAAGCTTCATTGTTTTAACCCAAACTAATGAATATTAATTGGTCTCTGGCAGGCGAGTATTACTGAGACAACATGCGGCTGCACTTCGTCGACGCTCATGTGTCATTCAGGAGGAGTTGGTGAGTGAGTGGAGACAATGTCTGTGAGATAACGAGTTCATAATGAAAATCTTTCATTTAACAGAATCCGGTGTTAAATTTCTTTAACTCCATTGTTAAAGAAAAATTTTAAATAAAAAAACCACACAGGACAGAATTCCTGTAACACACTAATAAAAGTGTCCCAGATGAAGATATAGGAGTTGACAGATCGTCCTCAACAGGATATATTGATGAAACAGGCCCTCATCTTCTCAGGAAATGTAAATAAAACATTTATATTAAATTACATTTACAGTATAACTAATGCCAATTGATAATAACTTCTTCTTCCACCACAATTATCCCTCACAGAGGTCGGCCTGGAATGTCAGAGTCATTACCTCTTGTTCCAGTCTTTCACATCTTTGTCTTTTAGCTACTACAGTAGCAACATTTTGCTGGGCTCCCGATTTCCTGTTAAAGGGATACTCCAGTCAGTGAGAGATTCACAACATTTACTTACATATATATATATATATATATGTATATATATATATATATATTGGTTGTACATAATAATTGTGCACACAAATTGTTAATAAACAATTAATTATAGTATAATTATATCAGAAACACTCCATGTTGGATTCAGGGCGCTGCCATCTTTGCCATCATGTGCCAGTGACGTAAACCGCTTACACCACTGGCGCGTGCACGTTTGAACACCCTATGTCTGTCCAGTGGTATGTGGTGTGTCCAGTGTGTTGTGGATTAGTTACATCACTATCAAAAGTGTTAGTGAAGATTCCGCCAATCCTTGCCTTTTTCAACAATGCACCAGTAACGTAAACTATTTGGCTTACGTCATTGTAAGTCTCAAGATGGCAACGCCCTGAATCTAAGATTGCATGTTTCTGATACCATTAAACTATAACTAATTGTTTACTAACAATATCTATGCACAATTATTAACCAATATATTATACGTATGTAAGTTAATAATGTGAACCTCTCACTGACAGGAGTACCCTTTAAGAAGGACTGCTAAGTCTGCTGCTGGTCTCAGGTAGTGATAGTGACATGCGCAATAATTAACAAAAACTTTCAAGAAGATTTCCACATTAAATTTGTATAGTGTGGTTCAGTTCCACCAGGTGACTTGCAAAGAAATAACCTTTTGTCATCGTTTTTTGATACCCGTGTATTGCGTGTGTTAGATGGAGGACCAGAAGTTTCTGGAGCGACTCATGGCTCAGGAGGAGGAGGACCGAGCCATCCAGACAGCCCGGAGGGAGAGGACAAAGGCAGACGCAGCATGGATGAAGCAGGTGGGTGGGGCTGGGGTGTGGCCATGGGTGGAGATGGGGTGTGGCCATGGGGCATGGGTGGAGATGGGGTGTGGTCATGGGTGGAGATGGGGTGTGGCATGGGTGGAGATGGGGTGTGGCCATGGGTGGAGATGGGGTGGGGGCATGGGTGGAGATGGGGTGTGGTCATGGGTGGAGATGGGGTGTGGCCATGGGTGGAGATGGGGTGTGGCCATGGGTGGAGATGGGGTGTGGTCATGGGTGGAGATGGGGTGTGGCCATGGGTGGAGATGGGGTGTGGCCATGGGTGGAGATGGGGTGTGGCCATGGGGCATGGGTGGAGATGGGGTGTGGCCATGGGTGGAGATGGGGTGTGGCCATGGGTGGAGATGGGGTGTGGGTCATGGGTGGAGATGGGGTGTGGTCATGGGTGAGATGGGGTGTGGCATGGGGTGTGGCCATGGGTGGAGATGGGGTGTGGCCATGGGTGGAGATGGGGTGTGGCTCATGGGTGGAGATGGGGTGTGGCCATGGGTGGAGATGGGGTGTGGCCATGGGTGGAGATGGGGTGTGGCCATGGGTGGAGATGGGGTGTGGCCATGGGGCATGGGTGGAGATGGGGTGTGGTCATGGGTGGAGATGGGGTGTGGCCATGGGTGGAGATGGGGTGTGGCCATGGGTGGAGATGGGGTGTGGTCATGGGTGAGATGGGGTGTGGCCATGCATGGGTGGAGATGGGGTGTGGCCATGGGTGGAGATGGGGTGTGGCCATGGGTGGAGATGGGGTGTGGCCATGGGTGGAGATGGGGTGTGGCCATGGAGGTGAGATGGGGTGTGGTCATGGGTGGAGATGGGGTGTGGCCATGGGTGGAGATGGGGTGTGGCCATGGGTGGAGATGGGGTGTGGCCATGAATGAGATGGGGTGTGGCCGTGGGTTGGAGATGGGGTGTGGCCATGGGTGGAGATGGGGTGTGGCCATGGGTGGAGATGGGGTGTGGCCATGGGTGGAGATGGGGTGTGGCCATGGGTGGAGATGGGGTGTGGCCGTGGGTGGAGATGGGGTGTGGCCATGATTTGAGATGGCGTGTGGCCAAGATTTGAGATGGGGTGTGGCCAAGATTGGGTGGAGATGGGGTGTGGCCATGGGTGGAGATGGGGTGTGGCCGTGGGTGGAGATGGGGTGTGGCCGTGGGTGGAGATGGGGTGTGGCCATGGTTGGAGATGGGGTGTGGCCGTGGGTGGAGATGGGGTGTGGCCGTGGGTGGAGATGGGGTGTGGCCATGGGTGGAGATGGGGTGTGGCCATGGGTGGAGATGGGGTGTGGCCGTGGGTGGAGATGGGGTGTGGCCATGGGTTTGGGGATAGGGGGGTGGCCTGGGTGGAGATGGGGTGTGGCCATGGGTGGAGATGGGGTGTGGCCATGGGTGGAGATGGGGTGTGGCCATGATTTGAGATGGGGTGTGGCCGTGGGTGGAGATGGGGTGTGGCCATGGGTGGAGATGGGGTGTGGCCATGATTTGAGATAGGGTGTGGCCGTGGGTGGAGATGAGGGCGTGTGGCCATGGGTGGAGATGGGGTGTGGCCATGGGTGGAGATGGGGTGTGGCCATGATTTGGGATAGGGTGTGGCCGTGGGTGGAGATGGGGTGTGGCCATGGGTGGAGATGGGGTGTGGCCATGATTTGAGATGGGGTGTGGCCATGATTTGAGATGGGGTGTGGCCATGATTTGAGATGGGGTGTGGCCGTGGGTGGATATGGGGTGTGGTCTTGGATGGGTGAAGGTGTGACAATGGGTGGAGTTTGATGAAGGCGTGTTGTTTGGTGGGGATGTACTGAGGGAGTGATGAGGGAGGGACTGGGTGGGGAGCATGGATGAGGGCAAAGATCGAGCTGGGGACATCATCTGTGGAGGGCCTGGGGGTGGAGCCTTGTATGTACTGGGTGGTGCTTAAAGTGTGGCCTTGGTGGTGGACAAGGACGTGTCCTACAGTAGGATTTAGAATGGTATTACTAGTGAAGAAAAACCATTGGGTTGTAAAATACATGTGTGTATAATATCCATGCTATAGCATATTAATTTGTGTTGGAATCCGTTGTTTTTATATATGACAAGTTTAGATTTATGAAGTAGATATAGTGTTCAATACAGATTTGTCTGAAGAAAAATCTTAATTTTAACTAAACAAAATGTTCCTTTAGAAACTATGTTATTTCAGTGTGCCGCGGAATAAAATGTCTTGTGTTATTACTAGACTTGTTACTGACCTGTGACATGTACGTGACAACTGACAACTGGGTGTGTCGACAGGTGGTGGATGAACAGCTCAAGCTGGAGAAACAGAGAGAAGCTGAACTGGACATGCTCTATCAGTGAGTTAACATGTTTTCTCATCCTCGAACTCTTTCACTCTTACACCCTCCATCCCGTCTCTCTCTTCTTGTATAGCTCTTCTGCTGTCCCTCTTCTCTGTCAATCCTTTCCTCGCTATCAGGCTCATGTTAAAATGTTAGCTCTCTCTCTTGAATGTTCTCTCACTCACTGTCTCTCCTTTTGTTTCTCTCTCGTTCTCTCTGTCTCTCTCTCGCTCTCTCTGTCTCTCGCTCTGTCTGTCTCTCTCTCTCCCTCTCTCTCTCCCTCTCTCTCTCTCTCCCTCTCTCTCTTTCTCTCTCCTCTCTCTCTCTATCTCCCTCCCTCTCTCTCCTCTCTCTCTCTCTCCCGCCCTCTCTCTCTCTCGCTCTGTCTGTCTCTCTCCCCCTCTCTCTCCTCCCTCCCTCCCTCTCTCCCTCCCTCCCTCTCTCCCTCCCTCCCTCCCTCCCTCCCCTCCCGCTCCCGCTCCCGTTCTCACTCTCTTGTTCTTCCCCTCTATGTCTCTCTTCCTTCCTATCTCTCTCCTCTCTGTCTGTATCTTCCTCCCACTCTCCCCTCACTCCAACCTCCTCCACGTCTTATCATATTCTCTCTTTAAACCCTTAAAGCCACTCTTTCTTTCCTTCCTGTTACATTCTAATATTGATGTTAACTTAGCTCCACGTCACATCATGTAATTTACTTTGCAAACAAACAAAATGCGCAAACAAAAACAAATGCGCAAACCTTACACGTAATATATTATTACTTTATCAGAACACAAGTTCCCCCATAAGAGGTCTTGTCTGGTAATTCCACAGAACATCTGTTTTGCCGGGCTGCATATTGCTGTTGTTTGCTGCAGGGATGAAGCAGCCAGGATTTGGGAGAAACGAGAGTCGGAATGGGCCCGGGAACGTCAGGCACGCGAGAGACTCATGCAGGAGGTGAGGTTGTATTAAAAGGGCAGAAACCCTCCGCCATTTGGGGATCATTCCCTGTGCCATGCATGGAAGAATTTTCAGAACATTTCACAAATCATGTGTCTTATGTTGAAGTGGGATATACTACAGATTGAAATTGTTTTTAATCAGAGTGTAAATCATTAACTGTTATGATTGTTTTAATAAAGGTTAGGTAATTTATTAAGTATAATTTTTATTAAATAAAATAATTTATAGTGAGTTTCAAGTTGTATTTGCCTTATATTTTAGGCTGCATAATTTTTGCATCATGTTTAATAATATTTATTTATTTATATATATATATATATATATATATATATATATATATATATATACACAATAATGAAAATTCATATATACTATACTATAATATTAAATACTAAAAAGTGCACAATTAGCAGAGTGTAATATTAAAATAATGCAATAATGTATTTATTGTTTTTTAGCCATTTGCTAGTTTGTTTACCTGTACAAATGCATACATGATTCTTGACAGTAGTGGAAATTTGTCCATGAATAATTTTGTGTATTTATTACTGTGTGGCTGAATCCTTCTTGGTGAAGTCAAGATGGTATTCAGTTGACCACTTCAGAAGTGTCAACCTCTCTGACCAGTCCTATGCCTGGACACTGTCCTGAATAACAACTGACCACTCAGACCCGTGTTGACAGGTGCTTGAGGAGCGCCAGCATCAGATCACTAACAAGATGGAAGTGGTCCGGCAGCGGCAGGAGGAGTCGCTGCAGAGACGAGAGGAGCTTGTCCAGGACCTGGAGATGATGCAGCAGATGACGAGACGCGAGCAGGAGGAGCAGGATGAGCTGAAGACGGCCAGAAAACAAGAACTGCAGGCACAGGTAACTGGAACAGGCGTGAAGGTGTTAGTGAGAAGCAGCTGTAGTAAAGGACCAGGGTGGACTGAGTAGGGAAACATAACAATACCAGTCCTTGTGTCAACTCATACAAGTTTGTTACTCAGTATGTTCATGGTAACAGATAGAATAATATGTATGGATTATATATATATATATATATATATATATATATATATATATATATATATATATATATATATATTATATATATTATATATATATATATATATATATATATATAAAATGTATATATATATATATATATATTTTATATATATATATATATATATATATATGAATTTATTCCCACCCATATTACTGCCTGATATACAATCAGTCAGAATCTGTATTGACCCCTTATAAATTGCATTTTGATGAGTTTACTCATATTGGCCAGTTTGTGCAAAATATTAAATGTACCTTTGTGTAACTGCAAATGGTCTGATGTTTTAATGAAATGAAAAAATCCCGCACAGAACCTATACATATTCAGCAAGATACTTTTTTCAGGTGGTTATAAAAAACTTTAATATGAAGATATCCTAACCCCTAACTAATGTATGGCGGAAGTATATTCCGGATATACGGCGCTTTATAAATAAAATTATTATTATTAAATAGATCTAGCATTAAAATGGTGTTTACACACAGTCATTCAGTAGACGACACCACACATATAGTCACCATAGTCAACAATATCCTGACAGATTGGCTGAATGTGGGCAGTTGGGGATAAAGGGTTAAAACCAATACGATGTGTGTGCTCCAGATGTCGACACGGCAGGAACAGAGACAGGGCGAGCAGCTGCGATTGAACCTTGACCTTCTGGATGACCAAAAGGCAGAGGCGGAATATGACGAGATGTTAGAGCAGGAGGCAGCACGAATGAGTGTACGAGGATACACACCAAAGGTTTGTGGGCAACTTCTGCTATCATGGACACTGCCAGAGAGCGAGCATGCATTTGTTGTGTGGGTTTGTGACCAAAGCCAAGGTCAGATAATTGCATAAAGTATTTCTTAATCTGTCTGTTAATATATTAATTAAGATTATGGGACCCATTTCATACTGTAATTGGTGTGTGTTAACTAAGATCCTATGGAACCCATCTTATGATACGTATGAAACAAACTGAATGAAAACTATATTTTAATTTTCTGATGATATCCATTGAAATGTATTAGAAGATTAAAAATCTATAGAAATTTATAAATAATAAAAAAGTTTTTTATTATATCATCAATGGCTTATTGTAGATAAAATCAAAGATACATGATTTAAATTAACAACATTGCTGTATTGACAGGTTCGTGCCAAGAAACAAGCATGGATGTGAAGATGTCCACATGGAACAGCAACCCTCACAGATGACGTCCAACCCAGTGGATTGTGATATTTCTCAGTGTCAATTTTCTTTTGTCTTAATCGTGTATGGCACCCGGTAGAAATGTGTTTATTTTTTAATGGAAAACTCTTAAATTTTATATTTTAATAACAACACTCAGAGATGTTTGTTTCTTTTTAATGGATGACGGTCTATTTTAGATTAGAGTAACATACTTATTATGTATGTGCGTGCATGTGTGTGCTTGTTGTATATGGTTGTACATGTTACTGTAAGCAAGTTTAGTTGGAGTGTAGCCTAGGCCAGTACATGCATACAATTTTGCTCTGTGCAATCGTTTATAAATACAACTACTCCACATATATGCATGTACGTTACCAGTTATTTTGCAACTACAATTATTGCAATGGAGTGTCCTTTTTAGTGAAGAACTGATCTCAAAGTTCCCGTTCTTTTCATCTAAAATTATTCTGTTTAAATTGCACACACTTTGTAAATACACATTTAGAGATAAAACGCAAAACATCTGCCTTGATGTACAACATACACGTGTACATAGACATTATTTTATTGTTGCTGTTTGTGGAGCAATTGTATGTCACTTGTAGTTTAATTTTCACCTATATTTTAATATATTCACTTTGATTGTTGTTTGGTTATTACGGTTGATTAAATAACGTTTAGTCAATCTTGTCAACTCTAAGGTTAATGCTCACATTTGCACGTGTTGGTTGTACATTTTAATCAAGTTGTATTATAGCTGCATTATGACAGGCAACTAAGACATTATTGTGTCTAATATATTGCATGTATTCAACACAATAAACTATATAAAGTTGTGTACAGTGGTGGCTCATTTTTATCCTTTAACACTGGTGTCTGTATAAAATGTATATTGGAGAGGCTGACACTTCAGCACCATTCCACTGTCGGATCATTAGATGAGATGGGTGTGTGCCTTTGCAAATTTTTTGCATTGACGTTCGGAATTGTTCCTTCGCCTGTAAACACTTCCATGCTGTCTTCAGCTTTTCCACTATCATGATATCCGAAATTCCACCCATAAAAATACTCTCCTAAAACCTCTACACCAAAACAGGCACCTCCATGAGATTGGACTATTTTAGTGACAACAGGTGGCAGCACATTTCAGCAACTAGCGAAAAGTGTGCTGCTACCTTGCGGAACCTTATATATCGTCTCCCGGAAATGATATATTGCAGACAAAATTATAGATTATGAAGTCGATTGAATTATATGTATTTATGTATCTAGTTGATTTAAATGCACTCTCTGAATTGAATTCAGTGTGCTATTCTAAGAACAAAATTGGCCACTACGTTTTTTAAATTAATAATCAGGATATGAGTATACGGAACAGGAATAACCCGTTTGCATTGGAGAAAAGTAGATTTCCTACTACTTATAAGAACTGTTTTTCGTGCCCAAAATCATCGGAAACATAGATCATAGGTTCACAAAAATAAGAATGCTACGCAACGTAAAAAATGTCATACCATTAAAGTTGAAAAATATATATTACTCAACTCAACTATAGTGAGCAAAGCGAAGGAGTGTAATACCAATAAATGCGCAATTCAATAAATATGTGCATACATCTTGAAATAGCGTAGATGTTGCATTAAACATTGATACTTAATTAGTATTTCCCTATCTTACTTTATTAATCGACTACGTTTTTATTTAATAATTAAAATTATTATTAAAACTGTTTGGTAGGTTTCGTATACCAAGTTCGATGCCGTCATTTACCCACGGCGTAATGCGTACGACCAAAGCCGGACAACTGCGTACGAAATAAATTTATGTGCGTAAACTACTACACATTTTGCCGAGTATGTACCAGTCGTAACTGAGTGACCAGTTGGCGACATCCAATTACTGTAAGTATAAGTAAAATATATATAAAAATGTGGTGTTTACTCAACATAACATCCGTTCCCCCTGTTGTCAGTTTTTATGTGAGGTAGGCTTGAACCTGGCTCGACAACGGCTTGTGCGGATTCTAATCTGGTGGATAAACCAACGTCAATTAGGGGTCCAATTCGTCATACACTTTGCGTCCGACTGTGTAAACTATTAATTTTGCCGACAGTGCCGTTTAAGCTACTATAATTGAACCGGATTCTTCAAATCTGAACCGTGGACAGCAGCTGTCAGTCGGGTGTCAATTCAACATCCATCGATGTTGTGTCAGTCAATCAGTGAGTCGGTGGTTTTGACACTGACATTGTTCACAATTCAATTGTTAGGTTACTATAAGCCTATACATTGAAGGCTGTGTAGGACCTACATGTGATTATTTAATATTTAGCGTTATTTTTCATTCCAGGGAGTTTGGCACCAGAGGCAGAGATGCAAACAATAAGAATAATTTAAACGTCCTAATTTAAATGTACCCACATGTGACATGGTACTCTTATTTATTTACTCACAGTAGATAATGTTCTAACAAATAAAAAAAAATCTTTCTATTTAAAGACTGCACATATGTCTAGAGCAATGTGCTGCACTTTCTATGATAGGCACTAGCACACTGGAGTTGAATTTCAACTTTTAAAAGAATAGTGTTTCGGTCAACGTTTTTGCTATTCTGGTCATTCATTCTGTTGAAAGTCAACATATTTGTAAATAAATTCTTTTATATATATATATATATATATATATATATATATATCCAAGCAAATGACTGAAAGTATACAAATCAGTAATTACATGGCATAATTCCTGCGTATTATTATAATGGTGGCATAATTGTTACATTACACAAATTAACAATTGAAATGTACAAACCTGTCACATTCCTGTTTAATGTGCCTGATACGTGATAGATGGATAAGATGTTATAATTTCGTATGCTGGCTTTATGCTGCATAATATTGTACAAAATGTTCACTTTTACATAGTTTTGGGTAATTCTGTGATATTATCGAGCAGTTATTGTAATTTTTTTAACAAAGACATTGGTGTATTAACTTATAGGGTGAAACCATCTGAACAGTTTGTAAATAATTTACATGTGGTTACAAATAAGTTATAAAGTCTGTTTATTATCTATTTGGAGAATTCCTTAAATACAAATACAAACAAATTCTTTAATCTTATCTTCCAAAAACAACACCAATGCAATACAAGTTATCATTTAAGTAAAATGTTGTGAGTAAATACTCCCAGTAGTTAGCTTAAATCTGAACAATTTCTATCGTATTACTTAGTCTCGTTTAACCAACTGTCGGCCGGCTGGTGAACTACGCCGAGAAGACAGTCTGGTGACTTTGCCGGCTTTTGAAAATTATCTGTGTGGGGATAAACAATGCTGCCAAATGACGAATGCTGTTTTATGTGCCGTAATTCCTATTTTATAAACAACTGGAAATTGGTATTTCTATTTATTTTTAGTGTTAGTATAAGTTTAATTTTGAATAGTTTCTATAATACAGCATTATTTGATTAAAAAAAAGTATCGTTATTTAATTTATTTCGAATTCGGTCTGAGAACCAATCAGCGTCTCTACCCTAATCTGGGTTAAGGCCGCCCTGGTGGTAACAACTGCAGCCCATTAATTCCCCAGGCAGAGTTGAGGGGCTTAAAAGTGCTGTCACCTCACAGAGCCTGGGTAACCGATGCTAGTGTTGCCCCTACTTGACTGTGTGGTTCTCACTACTGTTGAAGCTCCATGGTATGTCGCTTCTACTAGCCTCACTGGCTTTTTTGGGGACTACAAGCACAACATTCATTTCCAGTGACATCAAGCAGAATGCTGTGTGATATTTCAAATCCATGCAATATTGGGTATACACAATTCATCTTATAATTCATCCTGTGACAGGCAGCCATCAGAGTATGTTCAGGAACAAATGAAATATCCATGATTGGCAGATGTGTAAAACATCATGCGTATAAATTGGCCACTGAACAACTTGCCAAATACAGACTTGATTAATCATTCTGGTCGCATCAGGATATAAATGTATACAGTAGTAATAAGAAACACAGGGTGTGGGTAAAATCGAAGATCGATGCGTTTTATTGTTACGTGACCCCGTCACATATATACCCAAGCATACAATAATTATGCTTTTTATGAAATCGATCTCACTCTCGTAACTACTACTAAGCTAACTAACACAAACTATAAATTACACGTATATCAAAAAGATAAAACATAAGGGAGGGTGGGTGGTATTTTTTATAAAATCCCTCACATACAAACGCGCGTTTATAAAACAAACTCATCCCACACAAACGTGACTAGCACATGCCGCTACTTAAACAAAAGTGACCAGTTCCTGCCGATTTACTGCATAGACCGCGCAACCAGCACATTGGCTTTGGTTGCTGTTGTGGCATTTTGTGGGGTGGTGGCGCTCCTGGCAGAATGTAATGTATAACACACCTGATTTAAAATGCGGTTCCATTTCGTGGACCCCAGCTACCATGTTATACTGAGGCACGACTGTATATAATTAGTTTTTAATTACACCTGTATGTGTGTGTGTGTGTGTGTGTGTGTGTGTGTGTGTGTGTGTGTGTGTGTGTGTGTGTGTGTGTGTGTGTGTGTGGTGGTGGTGGTGGTGGTGGTGGGTGTGTGTGTGTGTGTGTTATGCCAAAAACATGTGTCCATTGCAAAGGAATAGAAAATGCCCAGACTGCATGCCTCTATAATTCAGTAATGCAGGCCAAAATCTAATATAACATCTAGTCAGACATCATCTAGTGCCAAATGACTACACCATGGGAAATTATGATAAAGGTCAATAACTGTTGGCACTTATGTTATAAGCATACAAACACAGTACATGTATAAATAAAATAAATAAATAATGTTCAAACAACATGTTAAGAAATCGTAAATCTATAGATGCAATGCATTAATCCTTCTGCAATGTTAATACAGTTGTACCCATTGTTTGAGCCACCGTTTTTTAATAAAAATAAAAACAAAGGTTAGTAATTGACTATGTCCGAGTAAAATCACTAGTAGTAGCTGTAACTGTTGAATATAATAATTTTGTGTGTCTTAGATGTCACAGTTGTCAGCTGCAGTAGTCGCCATTACAGAGATGAAGAACTATATGATCGGCCAGGCCGTCCCCTTTAGGCTTCATATGAGTAGCCATCTGCGTGGGCGGTTGTAAATGTTTAATGATAAAACACTTAATGTAGCAGAAATCTGGCCGGGAGTGGCTGATGATGGCAGATGGCAGGTTGACAGTACTACATAGGATCAAGAGTAGAATGAGAAATATACTGAATACTGCCACCACACTGACAAGTGACTCAGAGCACAGTTCAGTTGCATTGTCCCAACAGGCCAATTGACTGATGGATTTATGCATCTGCTAGAACTGGGGTCCCTAGACACCACCAGATGCCACTGGCTTCCTGTAGCATTTTTGCTTGACACCTCCCGGCCTAGGCCAGTCAGCCTTCAAGCTGTCTTGTGCTGGCACAGTCATTACTAATGCAGATGCAATTAGACAGAGGAACATTGGAACAATTCGTTGTGAGCTTGTTTGGCTTCCGGCCAGGGCCCAGCGTCCATTATGGCTGCTCCCGAAAGCCCCGCTGTGATTGGTTCGTTCTGCTGCTTCTGTGGCTGACCTGAGCAATTCTCAACACACAAGGCACAAATGCATCTACTTTATTTTCGAGGGTATTGCTTTTATGTGGCCACTGCAAGCTGGCGAGTGATGGGCTGATGGTTCTGTCCGCGTATTGGTGTTTCAAGTGTGGGCAGGTCTGTTAAAATCCTGTTGTGCCAGTCTACTTGGCTGTTTCTCTGAGCACTGGCACTATACAGGGATGGATGTTGGCGAAAGTGTAATGGTAATTCTGTTTTGTTAGTGTAAACATGTGACTTAGATCTTTTAACCATTTAAATGTTGGGTGAGTTACAAATGCAGCATCTGAAAGCGTTTATCATAAATCTGTTAAGTGTACATGAATAGATGTTGTCGTTATCTACACATTAACAACATTTGACAATCCAAATATGTATTAAATTAGCGAATGAACACCATTGGTAAAATATAATTTGGCTGGATCTCTGTGATTAACAACATCTATTTATGAAAAGTCTTAAAGCATGTGTGAATCTTTCCAGAGAAGTCTAGGTGGTGTTTGGTTGAATAAGTGTGCATGGGAGTAAGGTGTTGCACTTTGATCAGTTCTAGACACTGGACACACTGCTACGTATCAACTAAGATTGTAACATCATGTTGCAGTGACTTGAGACAGTGACACAGGGTGAGTCTACGCGTCACTACCAGCATCATGTACAACGGCATCGGCCTGACGACGGTGCGCGGGAGTGGCACCAATGGCTACGTGACACGTAACCTGTCACAGGTACGCAACCACAAGGACAAGGTCGATTACAAGTCGGAGGAGGAACTGAAGAAACTCGACGCGATGATCAGCCGCACGCCAAACTCAGAGCTGCTGGAGCACGAACGCAAGCGCAAGGTGGAGCTGAAGTGTATTGAGATGCAGGAGCTGATGGAGGAGCAGGGGTAGGTGTCTCTTCGTTGCCATCGTCTAGGTCTCTGTACACTGGGTTAGTTGCCCTCTTCTGTTGCCATGTAGACAGGGTGAGGGTCTCTTCAGTACTGATCCTTGGTTTCTTCTTCCATTGAATTACCTCGGTCAACTTGCTGACCATTGTTGTCATTGGTTTTTAGAGTTATCCTTCTGTAGAATTAGTGAGTCTACTTTACTTCCCCTGGCATAGACACCAGATAGAAGGGACCATCGGCTTTTAGTGTCTCTTCCGAAAGACACAGGCAAATGTGGGGTTACAAAATGTTCTAAGTTTTAAAACGGCGTTAGGTGGGATTGAACCACCGTCCCCTCGATTGAAAGACCACGTGACCACCACTCCCCACCTATCTCTTATACAGTCTGTTGCTAATACTGTGCTGGTGTCGACAGTGCATGATTTATACCTGATCTACTCTACTCTCATTCTCTATTGAATTCATGTTGTGTTGCTATAGATCTTGTATGTTATATATACTTGAGATTTCTGAGCTTAAAAGTGCAACATCGTTAGCCATTCTACTTTTGTCGTGGAGAGAGAGCGGGTGACTGAGGAGGTGTGGACTTTTGAATAAAATCTTAAGTTTTTGCAATGTTGTATTGATTGTCATTACGAAACGTGTGATAAGTAAATACATGTACTCCCGTACAGTATTTAGAACTTTGTTTTCTGTGAAATAAATAAGTTAAAGTTGAACTGCACAAACAATCAGTCCATTTGTTCCTACCTTAAATATGCAACCAACCTATCCTGCCACCAGACATCCATTTGGTCTTTCAAACTCAAAATGTCCTAAACCCAAATAGCTTAAGCGGATTATTGCATTACATCTTCGCTTACTACATTTTCTTCCCAATCTGTGCCTGTATAATTTCATTTGTTATTACATAATTTGATTTATGTTCCTACTTAATATCCTTCTCACTAATTGTTCACAATAAAGGCCTCACAATGGCACTGCTAGTGGTGATAATCCCCAGATTATAATTTTATTTCCCTGCTTAATGACCCCATGGCAGATGGCATGGCTTGACAGTATTTGTTGTTACCATAGATAGATCTTTATTCTGCTCTCGTTGGGGTAAAATTGACATCAAAAGCAAAACTATTCAATGTTAAGTTTGAGGCATAGCTTTATGCAGAGACCCATCCACCTGTCATTTGGACGGGTAATATCCGTTGTGGATGGGTAGAAATATGGGTGGACAGGTAACAAAATGAAGGAGCAAAAAAGGTCTTCCAAAACCATATATATCGTCAGTTATGCCTTAGAAGTGAGTGTAAATGGTGTCACGTGTGTTTGTAATCCATTTCAGGTCATCAGGCACATTTTTAAGTTTGTAAACTGGCTTAACAGTAAACATCCATGTGTCCACCAAAACACGTGTGACTGGCAATAATTTGGTCCTGCATAAAGCCCTGGTTTGAGGAGAATGTTGTAACAAAAGTCAGTGTTTCCATATATACTTGTGTAGGATTAGTCTCATTTATTTATATTTTGAGCACTGCCTGTAATGATTGGCAACAATCTAAATATCAGTTGCAGCATGCTATATCTCATTTTATACTGTAGATAAGTTACAAACTGAACTCTACATAGTTTGTGTGGTTTCTCTTCCCGCACAGGTACACAGCTGACGAGATTGAGAAGAAAGTGTCAACATTCAGACAGATGCTTATTGACAAAGAGGGCATCTCTGAGAAAGTCATCGAGAAGGACGAGATGGGGCGACCAATGTAAGTGCGCCGTAGCCACCGTTGCATTCTCGTGATTCTAACCATTTCTCCTTGTAAAGGATTACTCAGATGTTCTCAGGCTTGGATTATCCCAGGCAGGGAGTCTTGCCTGAAAATCGTTGTTTCTCCCTATGGAATCAACATACGGCTTTTGTCTGACTGTGTTATTATATTTAGAATCTTGACAACAAATCTGGGTTTGTCTGTCAAGTGGAGGCGTGTTTGATTGGTCAAACTACATTCTTTAGATTAAATTAAATAATCCAGATTGACTCCACATCGCCTATTCCAGCAAACCGTTTTATACATATTTTAATTCCACCCTCACTAGGACAATTCCAGCATTGCATTTATACTTACAGCAACTCAGTTCTAAAAAAAATTGCAGAGTTACCATAGAGTAGGAGTCCCCTAGAGAAAGAAGAAATGTGACAAAATCCATTCAAATCTGTTGACGTGTTTTACCGCTCCCCCCGGTAAGTCGTAAGTGGCATATTTAGACGGCCGCTATCAGCCAGCCAGTGGCATTAATTGTGGCAATATCTCTGCCAGATTGGTCTGGCCTTGAATCAACCACTGCTTCAGCTGACACGTTCTCTAATTTGATTTGGCGTAATTGGTGCGGTCGTATTGATTAGCCTTTCATGGAACTAGACATGTATTGTTGCTATACTCGGTACAACCGTCTTCTGTACCAGTCTTTGTTCATTTAGGTTAGTTCTAAGAATATAAGACTAATCAGGTTTTTAAAGGCACAAGTGATGTGTATTGGACCACAAGAGAGTTTATAGGAAATATGGCACATATTTGAGAAGTCACAGGCATATCTGATTGTCCATTTGGCATCTGCAATATTTCTAGTTTAATTTGTATCACTTATTTGAAAGTGAACATATCATTTTATTGCACTTTTGCACTCAATAAAATAAAAACTATAAGGACTGTTCAAGCTGTTCTGTACAGTCACTATTCCTCACAGGGCATGTAGGCAGTGGTATATAAGGACTGTTCAAGCTGTTCTGTACAGTCACTATTCCTCACAGGGCATGTAGGCAGTGGTATATAAGGACTGTTCAAGCTGTTCTGTACATTCACAATCCTCACAGGGCATGTAGGCAGTGGTATATAAGGACTGTTCAAGCTGTTCTGTACAGTCACTATTCCTTACAGGGCATGTATTCCTTACAGGGCATGTAGGCAGTGGTATATAAGGACTGTTCAAGCTGTTCTGTACAGTCACTATTCCTTACAGGGCATGTATTCCTTACAGGGCATGTAGGCAGTGCTATATAAGGGCTGTTCAAGCTGTTCTGTACAGTCACTATTCCTTACAGGCCATGTATTCCTTACAGGGCATGTAGGCAGTGGTATATAAGGACTGTTCAAGCTGTTCTGTACAGTCACTATTCCTTACAGGCCATGTATTCCTTACAGGGCATGTATTCCTTACAGGGCATGTAGGCAGTGGTATATAAGGACTGTTCAAGCTGTTCTGTACAGTCACTATTCCTTACAGGGCATGTATTCCTTACAGGGCATGTAGGCAGTGCTATATAAGGGCTGTTCAAGCTGTTCTGTACAGTCACTATTCCTTACAGGGCATGTATTCCTTACAGGGCATGTAGGCAGTGGTATATAAGGACTGTTCAAGCTGTTCTGTACAGTCACTATTCCTTACAGGCCATGTATTCCTTACAGGGCATGTAGGCAGTGCTATATAAGGACTGTTCAAGCTGTTCTGTACAGTCACTATTCCTTACAGGCCATGTATTCCTTACAGGGCATGTAGGCAGTGGTATATAAGGACTGTTCAAGCTGTTCTGTACAGTCACTATTCCTTACAGGCCATGTATTCCTTACAGGGCATGTATTCCTTACAGGGCATGTAGGCAGTGGTATATAAGGACTGTTCAAGCTGTTCTGTACAGTCACTATTCCTTACAGGGCATGTATTCCTTACAGGGCATGTAGGCAGTGCTATATAAGGGCTGTTCAAGCTGTTCTGTACAGTCACTATTCCTTACAGGGCATGTATTCCTTACAGGGCATGTAGGCAGTGGTATATAAGGACTGTTCAAGCTGTTCTGTACAGTCACTATTCCTTACAGGCCATGTATTCCTTACAGGGCATGTAGGCAGTGCTATATAAGGACTGTTCAAGCTGTTCTGTACAGTCACTATTCCTCACAGGGCATGTAGGCAGTCGTATATAAAACACTGTCCGTGCTGAAACACTGTTTCCAATCTAGAGATGGTTCAAACTAACTGGAGACCGAGTAACAACTCAAACTGTACAGTTTTGTGTAAAATGCATTTTGACAACCGAACCAGTAACCAATGAACCGCAAGTTTTCGATCACCAACAACACCGTCAGTGAGATGTGAGGAATAGGTGCCTGTATTGATCTGCAGGGCTTGATTAGATTGCCCTATACTCTGTCTGTAGAGATGGTGATTGTTTATTTTCCTTTGTCTTCATATATCACAGTGTGTGTATGTAATACATGACTTCCACTGCCCTCTGTGGACTTGTCGATCGATGTAGATTAATCAAGTATCAAGGCACGTATTATTTGGACTTTCAGGAGCCCAGTGACTGTGGGTTGTCAGTTGTCACAGCTGTCTCCTGTGGAACCAATCTAATGATTACTCAGGACTGCTTTCCCTATGCACATGGTTTCATTACCTGTTATCAAGCATTAGCCTATATGCCTATAAACGTCGGAGAACTTTAGGTTTACCTATGCTTCACCTTTGTTAAAGTGTTGAGATTGTTTTCCAATACATAAGAATAATAATACTTCTTTAATACAGCACTTTTTAAGTAATTAAATGCCAATCAAAGCGCTTCACATTAACATGACGTGTTGACTAAATCTAAAGTATAAATTAATTAAATACATAAGTTAAGATAATTTTATAAATAAGAAATTAAACTAGGATAGATAAATAAGTAAATAAATTAAGATAAACGAGTAACTAAACTAGGATAGATAAATAAGTAAATAAACTAAGATAAATTAGTAAGTAAACTAAGATAGATAACATTTAATAACTAAATAAGCTAAGATAAATAAGTAAGTAAACTAGGATAGATAAATAAGTAAATAAGCTAAGATAAATAAGTAAGTAAACTAAGATAGATAAAATGTAATAAGTAAATAAGCTAAGATAAATAAGTAAGTAAACTAGGATAGATAAATAAGTAAATAAGCTAAGATAAGTAAGTAAACTAGGGTAGATAAAAATTAATAAGTAAATAAGTAAGTAAACTAGGATAGATAAATAAGTAAATAAGCTAAGATAAGTAAGTAAACTAGGATAGATAAATAAGTAAATAAGCTAAGATAAATAAGTAAGTAAACTAGGATAGATAAATAAGTAAATAAGCTAAGATAAATAAGTAAGTAAACTAGGATAGATAAATAAGTAAATAAGCTAAGATAAATAAGTAAGTAAACTAGGATAGATAAATAAGTAAATAAGCTAAGATAAGTAAGTAAACTAGGATAGATAAATAAGTAAATAAGCTAAGATAAATAAGTAAGTAAACTAGGATAGATAAATAAGTAAATAAGCTAAGATAAATAAGTAAGTAAACTAGGATAGATAAATAAGTAAATAAGCTAAGATAAATAAGTAAGTAAACTTGATAAATAAGTAAATAAGCTAAGATAAATAAGTAAGTAAACTAGGATAGATAAATAAGCAAATAAGCTAAGATAAATAAGTAAGTAAACTAGGATAGATAAATAAGTAAATAAGCTAAGATAAATAAGTAAGTAAACTAGGATAGATAAATAAGTAAATAAGCTAAGATAAATAAGTAAGTAAACTAGGATAGATAAATAAGTAAATAAGCTAAGATAAATAAGTAAGTAAACTAGGATAGATAAATAAGTAAATAAGCTAAGATAAATAAGTAAGTAAACTAGGATAGATAAATAAGCAAATAAGCTAAGATAAATAAGTAAGTAAACTAGGATAGATAAATAAGTAAATAAGCTAAGATAAATAAGTAAGTAAACTAGGATAGATAAATAAGTAAATAAGCTAAGATAAATAAGTAAGTAAACTAGGATAGATAAATAAGCAAATAAGCTAAGATAAATAAGTAAGTAAACTAGGATAGATAAATAAGTAAATAAGCTAAGATAAATAAGTAAGTAAACTAGGATAGATAAATAAATCAATAAACTAAGATAAATAAGTAAATAAACTAAGATAAATAATTATAATAAAATAAATAAATCATAGTGTAACATACAGTTTAAAACGCAGCAATGCTACAACATAGCAACCAGTGTCATCAAGGCATGTAATGCAAACAAAATTTATAAGTTTTGAGTTGTTTCCCGAAAGCTGTCAATGTTTCAGTTGATCGCACACACTTTGCAAGCTGTTCCACATCATTGGGCCAGCCACTGCAAAGAAAATACAGAATGTATGCCCAATTATAGATGCACCCATATACCTTGGTGATGTTATCTCTGTTCTGAGCGATTTGGAGCACATTTAATAAAATTACTTGAGATCTAAAGGATAAAATGTCGCTTGTTTGTTGCAGAGCGAAGGAGACGCATCAGTTGGCAGAGGCAAACGAGGCAAAGAACGCCCAGTTGAGGGCAGCTTTCGGCATCAGTGACTTCTACGTTGATGGCTCCTCCCTGGACCCCAACCGCAAGGCTAAGGAAGAGGCTGCCAGGACCCTCGCCATGGCCACGAAAAACTACAGGTTAGTTAGTGTAGAGTCGAGCTTGCATTAAGATTGAACCATTTTGACCTGATAAAACTGTTAAATTAATGTGTGGAATCTAAAAATATTACATGTGCCCAAGGACAGGTGCAGGCAACATGTTTTCATAGCTAGTCGGTCATGGATTGATGGGTTGATGAACTTGATGGGGAAGTCATCCACGTAGGTTCTGAGGAATCACAAGGATATGTTATGTGTGACTCGTGAGCAGACAACATTAATGTTTTAAGTATGGACTTTACGTAATATTAGTGAGGGAACAGTGATATTATATCAGAACGTTTTTGTTCTTGCGGAGGACTACCTATGAATGGAGCAGATTTCCATGGGTGGTAGTAAAATAAATATGTTCAGAAATAAAATCTACATGTGTGTATATGTGTATTCTGTCCTTAAAGGGCAGAATACACATAACTAAAAACAGTAGGACTCTTGAAAAGCCTGCGTGTCAATGTGCCATCTGGAGTTAATTCTCTTCGTGGTAATCTTATTAAAATATTGTTAAATATCTGGATGGCAAATTTGAAATATGGTCAGGTTTTGTAGTGTGTGCTACTGGAGGTATGTGTTCTTGGAAGAATTTCCTCTGTATATCTCGGTGGTTCGAGAGAGGTGTGAAAAAGAATACATTAGTTATGAACATGTCATATCATACAAGAAAAAGGTAGGTTCACTTAGT
Source organism: Ridgeia piscesae (assembly GCA_025642075.2). Lineage (NCBI taxonomy): Eukaryota > Metazoa > Annelida > Polychaeta > Sabellida > Siboglinidae > Ridgeia > Ridgeia piscesae. Next base: position 593,966 of record JAODUO010000218.1, on the reverse strand, counting down.
GTAGAAGAAATCCTTTAAAATAGTACTGCACCAAAGGTGTGGGAGTGAAATCCAATATAATCCCTTCCGACACTGAATTGATGAAAACAGGATTTGCGTTGGCAGCTGCTAGTTATTCAGTGTTACTGACAACAGTATCCCCTCATTGATTGATTTAAAATGATTGCCCATAATGTGAAGTACTGCGTAGATGCATTTCCTCGAAATATGTAGCATTAATAGATGCAAAACAGACTGCCCTGCCCGATTGTACACATTTGTAATCAACTTAATGCAATTTGGGTTATTGATACCGGTGCCTTTTAATAGGTATCCATAGATAATTGGGTACAATGCTGTCAGGGTTTCATATTTATAGCCTGGAATAACTGTAATTCAGTTCTTTGTTTAGGGTAGGTTGACATGGAGCCTGGAGGTGATGCAGTTTATAACATCAATGGCTAACATAATAATTAATTTTTGAATATGGCATGGTTAAAACTTAAAGTGAACGTAAATGAGTATAAGACAAGGGACAGAGAGTGCACGTAATAGATCATTACTGTAGGATCTTTTGTGAAATCTGTTATGCCTACTTCTAGGTCTAGCTGTAGTAACCTCTGACTGTCACATGATTTATATGATTTACAATGAGAATGTGCGGTTGTGTGGCCATTACAAATATATAACTGCACATATATTTAAAATAAATATCATGACATTTAACACATCTACAGATATGTGTTTTGTCTGGGGTATTTAATACCTTTCTAAGGTGATCTAGTACAGTCTTTTGAACATTGTCAAAATTGCCACATGTAATATGATAGAAAGGTTGACTTCTGAAGAGTCCAAGCAGCATTTAAGCATGTACGACCCCCTACCTCACCACCCCACTGCGCCACAATAGAACTGTAACCCTGATAATTCCTGTCCAGTTTCAACTGCAGCGTCATTGTTCTAGAAGCCACACGACAATCAAAATCAATATGATTAGTGTCCGGTTGAACAGTTTCTCAGGTTGCTGTATATGTTGTATTTAATATTCACCGCTATGATAACATAACCAGAGTACTGCCACTGCCATGTACATGTGTGCTGCCTGTCAATGCTTGTGCAGTCATGCTGAAACCAGAGGCCTCAATGTACGCTTTCATCTTAGAAACTGGCAATCACTCAGTTTCTCATTCCCTGCAATTTGCAGTCACGCCCAATCAATTATGCAATCAAAGGTAGAGTTATGTTCTGGGCCTTGTGGCTTGTTTACACAAAAAGGGCGAAGACCTAGTAACGTGATGCTAGGTTTTCATCCAATCAATGAAGTATTTGTTGATGTTACTGAAATTGATTTTTCTCCTTGGAGAAGGCAACGGGACATACATGTACAGCCAGTGTAGAGTGCTGGGTCATATATTATGTAATATACTGTGTTCCATCTGTTACGCATACAGAATGCTTACACATGGTAACCACAGAGGAATGTCACAGATTCCTGTTTTGTGAACCATATACAACTTGTTTATTCTCATTCTGCCACAAAGTTTCTCATATACATGTCATGTAGAGATATTAATATAATCACATTGTGCTTTAGTTTTAACAACGTTATATTTTAAGTGCACCTGAACAGGTTTTTATCTTTAGAAATGGTAATACATAAAGTAGTTTTCTGTGGACTCTTACTCTGCTCGTATATGGGTGTGCACAGAAAAATGTGGGTGTCTGTATTCCAATGTCCCCTCTTGTATTCCAATGTCCCCTCTTGTACTGATGTTTATAACAATCATGAGCAAATATCTCCATGTAGCCCATATGGCTGTAATCCAAAATGACTGCCCATTCTGGGATAGAAAGCAGTATGAAATGTCTGGCTTATAGTATTTTCGAACTAACAGATGCATGTGTGATCACTTCTTGTAGACCAAAGGCAATACAAGATGGCAACATATGTGCATGTTTATGGAACGTTAGTACTGATCAGTTTATCACTGGAGTTGTCATCTTTTAAAATTAGGGAGTCACATAGACTCTTACAATGGACTCTGCTCCATATTTTAATATGCATGTTTTACTTGGAAAAGTCTAAGTTTCTTCCCTGCCAGTGACCTTGTCCCTCTGTCTGTTTGTCTTCAGCCTTGTGCAGGATTCCAGTTCCTCTGAGTGTCCAACTCCAGAAAAGAAACACAAGAAGAAGAAGTCCAGGAGTCGGTAAGTTGTCACTTGTCAGACCCCAGAAGTGACTCATTACAGCAAACAGTGTATTCAATTGCCTAGGTCTATTCTGCATACCAGCCAAAAATAGATGTCTAGGTCATATCCCATAAATGATGCCAAGAACATTGTAATATTAGGGCAGGAAAGCTAATTTTAACCTGTTAATGAATGTCCAGCTAAGTATCACATGTAAAATCAGTAATGAGGTATACTCTATAGATGTTTTTAGTAGTATTATATGCGATAAATGAAGAACCCAGAAGTTGTAATTGTGTCACTTGGTTGAACAGGAAGTCGTAGAATGCTTGTTACATTTGAATAAATACCTGACATGTAATAATTGTAACAGGTTTCCCAGAGGGGTAAAGTTGGGACGCTCAGCTTTATTGCGGTAGACACCACTCTGTGCGGGTTATTGGGGTAGATACCAGTCTGTGTGCGTTATTGGGGTAGATACCAGCCTGTGTGGGTTATTGGGGTAGATACCAGTCTGTGTGCGTTATTGGGGTAGATACCAGTCTGTGTGGGTTATTGGGGTAGATACCAGTCTGTGTGGGTTATTGGGATAGATACCAGCCTGTGTGGGTTATTGGGGTAGATACCAGCCTGTGTGGGTTATTGGGGTAGATACCAGCCTGTGTGGGTTATTGGGGTAGATACCAGTCTGTGCGGGTTATTGGGGTAGATACCAGTCTGTGCGGATTATTGGGGTAGATACCAGTCTGTGCGGATTATTGGGGTAGATACCAGTCTGTGTGGGTTATTGGGGTAGATACCAGTCTGTGCGGGTTATTGGGGTAGATACCAGTCTGTGCGGGTTATTGGGGTAGATACCAGTCTGTGCGGGTTATTGGGGTAGATACCAGTCTGTGCGGGTTATTGGGGTAGATACCAGTCTGTGTGGGTTATTGGGGTAGATACCAGTCTGTGTGGGTTATTGGGGTAGATACCACTATGTGCGGGTTATTGGGGTAGATACCACTATGTGCGGGTTATTGGGGTAGATACCAGTCTGTGCAGGTTATTGGGTTAGATACCACTCTGTGTGGGTTATTGGGGTAGATACCACTATGTGCAGGTTATTGGCATTCCAAATGGAAGTACCGGTACATTGAATTGGTTGTACTTTGTCCCATTGGTTTTGAGTGTGTAATTTGGGCATCTGCAGTGAGTATTGTTTCTCTCCATAACAGCTTTATTTAATTATAGTTATAAATGCGTATATATCGGACATTTCAGGAATGCGATTTGTTGGGCCCTAAAGTACACATTCTGCCACCTAGTTGCCGCGTGTGAATATCTGGGGTCTGTACGTTCAAACATAATTACAGATGTGTTTTCAAAACAATCTGGTGATGTGTGTGTATGTGGCACTTATGTGTTTTTGGGGGGGCTGAGTTTGGCTGACGTGAGATGTAAGTCTCTGGGCGGATTTGCCTGTCTTGAGGTCTAAAGCCGGATACAGGGACAGTGCAGCTGAAGTAGGTGGACTGCAGGACTTTATGCAGGATAAAATTATTGCCAGTCACACTTTTGGTGGACACGTGGATGTTAATCCAGTTTACAAACTTTTAAATGTGTCTGATGACCTGAAATGGACTACAAACACACATGTGACACCATTTCACTCACCTTTAAGGCATAACTAACAATACCTATGGTTTTGGAAGACTTTTCTTGCTTCTTCGTTTTTTTACCCGTCCACCATATTTCTACCCGTCCATATTCGTTTTTTCCCGTCCAAATGACGGGTGGACGGGTCTCTACGTAAAGCTATGGTGGACTGAAAGGTGTGGTTGTCCTTGACAGGTCTGAGAGCGGGTCTCCCGAACCCAAGAGCAGCCGGAAGAAGAAGAAACACAAACACAGCGAGTGAGTATCCCCTCGTGTCACCGTGTGACAGTGTCAACGAGTGACCCTGACTCACACAGCATGTGACAGTGTCGCAGTCTGTGTGCGTGTCATAGGTGTCTAGGCTTATGCTACTGTTACTCTTTCACCCGCTGTAGAAAAACAAATGTTTAGTTTGGCTAAACAAGATAGGTTGGCTACAAAAGTAGTAAAGTAGTGAAATGGCTGAACAAGCAAATGTTTTGGAGTGAATATGTGATATGTTTGATATTAACATAGTCATTGGCAGAACACTATCGCTGAACAAGTTCTTTGGTTGTTTGGGTTTTTTCTTTTAAAAAAAATCTGGAAAATCTTAACACATAACTAAACACTGGTTAATATTTCCTTACAAACATCTGGAAATAAATTCATGCTGGAAAGACCTCTTATTTACCTTTTAAACAGCATCCACATAATTTTTTTTTGTTCATTATATTCATGGCGGGCTTTGTTTTTAACGGTGTGCCATTCAGCTGTCAAATGCAGTACACATACAACAGGCATTGTTTACCCACAATGCATTGCAGTAATGAACACTGGCATCACCGGGTAGCCGTGATAGGATGATATATTAAGTAGGTGTTTGTATATCAGTCATTTACCATGTTGTCTCTCTTGTTGGTGCTTCCGTGCAATAGGACAGCACTGTTAAGGAAGCAATTGCAGGTGTTAACTTGACGCCATTTTCAATCATATATAGTGGCATCAGTGTCATGCTCCTTACGTAGGACAAACCTGCATGCTTGTGAAAACTATTATGATGTCAGTAATGAACGAGTTGGCATGTGCAAGAACTTGTCGTCAAAGAAAGTTTGCTGAGACATGTCTTTAAGTTCCTACCTGTTGGCATTTCCTTGTAGTATTTTAGTTCAGTCTTTTGAGTTTAATCCATATAGTTTAGTTGCTATGTTGTAGTACTTTTTTATAGATCTTGTGTGCTTTGTCAGCCACTATGAGACAGTTTTCTGTCTTAATATAATCATTCTTAAGGAGTAAATTAGGTTTAAAGAGTGAAATTGGACGTGCATAGAAATCTTAATGCAACAGTCTCCAGACTAAATTGTAGTGCACATGACGCAATACCTGCTGCAGAAACACTCTTAATGGAGTTTGCACCATATGTGAGTTGTCAAGCAGATGTAGATCACATATTAAAGTAAATATAACTGTTTTCCTATGTTTTTCATTTGCAAATCTAGATAAAATCAGGTAAGAGGCCATTAGCATGTTTTCCAAGCTATACACAACACTGATATTCTACTAACATACCTTCTGCTTGAAATGGTTACGTGATGTTTACTCATCTAGTGGACATACTGTTTGTTGACCAATGGATGGCACAGGCTAAGTTTCTCACTTTGTTGTATACTGTCAGACAGCCAAACATTATTAAGTACTAATCTGTTAATAAAGTATTACACCATCCCCACCTAAGCAGTTAAACGTGATGAATACATAACTTAGGAAGAAACCACCATTATTCACCAGAATGTGATGTTTTTGTATCTAAGGAAACAGTAATTGTTATAAAGAGTACAAGAACCTAAGTCTTGTTTCTAAGTGTCCGTGTATACAGCCGCTGTGTTATCACAGCATCACTGAAGGCAGTATATGGTGACCTCATGACACACCCAGTAGGACCTACACAGTACACATATTTGACATACTGTTTTCTAATGTCACATTACGGTTTTTTTCTTCAACTGTCTTGTCATCACTGTACATAGTGGAGCTCTACATTTGTCGTTGATATTGTCACAAGCATGAGCCATTGTCCTTAGTATCATCTATTGACACTGTTATCTGTTCGTGTGTGTGTGTGTGTGCTGATTTATGTTGTCTTCGTGTCTAACCGTTTACTGAACAAAGTATAATTCACAAGCAACGTGGCTAGTGATCGTTGGCATTCATGCGTAACCGTGACACCTGCTATTGATGTTTGCTGATTGGCTACTGCATCCGAGTCTGACGGACTGATTGTGTTTGTTGGATGCAGTTCCAATTGGTCAATCGTAATGGCGTAGATATGTTGGCCCAGGTGATTGGTGCACTTATGTTTACCTGACCAGTGAATGAAGTGTCATGTGACATTCTGTCAGTCATTGGTTAGATTGGGGTAAGTTCTCAGCCTTAAGTTGATAGAACAAGGAAATATAAGATCTTAGCAGTTGTACCAGTGACCTTCCTTTACTGACTCTTTCTATTCCACTGGATGATTCAGGTATGTCATTACTCATGGGATATTATATATGGTAGACACGTGCATGTTAACTCACATACACATAAGCCAGTCAAGATGTTATGATTATGGTGTAAAATAAACTACAAACACATGTACGACACACATTTTTAAACCTTAACTAACAATGTATGATTTTAGAAAACTATTTGCTCCTTATTTTTGTACCCCTCCAGTGATTTATTCCTACCCGTCCAAAATAGGTTTTACCCGTCCAAGTGACGAGTGGACATGTCACTACATACAGCTATGCATATGTGTATGCTTGTGTACGTTCTACAGTTCACATATTATGAATATTGATTCGTGAACATCATAAACCCACACATGTGCAAGCATTTAGATCCCCAAAAAGACGCTGGTGTCTCAAAACTCTGTTAGCCAGACAAAGGTACAGTTTAAGTTTCATTCAGTTTGTTCCCCTACTGGACAGTCACTGCTACAGTGTGACATTCATATTTGTTTAATTGTTCAGGGCACAGGAAACTTCAACAATGGGGAACCTACAGAACTAATAAACTAGGCGGCGTTATTACGCAACTCGGGCCTCATGCTGCTGTTACCAGTGTATCCAACATTTGTTAATACATGTTGTATATATGTCATATTATACTTGTATATTAATAACAGTTGGAATGTAAAAGAATTCAAAGATGAACTTAAAAAAGAAATAAATGGCGCATGCCCATGTAAATAGGGCGATTACGTCACAGGCCCAAGTTGCGTATCAGCGCCCCCTAGTGATCTTGTAGGCTCCCCATTACTGCGTGGCAAACTTTCTCACATTGATATTTTTGTGTTCAACGACTGCTGGTGAGTTGTCAACCCTCTTCATAGTATAAACACACTCAGTTGTATTAGGTTGTAGACTTGTAGTAGATAGACCCTTGTTGCATTGTGTTAGTGTATGTAGTAAATGTCTTCATGAATATGCATGAGGCACATCTGTGTTGTAGGTCGGGAGAGAGCCCTCGGAAGAGGAAAAAGAGCAGGAAGCACAAGGGAAAGAAACGGTACGATCGCTTGCCCTGTTCCTGTGCTTGTTGGGTTTTCTCCTCGCTATCGCATTACGGTCCTCCCTCCATGCTTGCGCATAACCCTAAATCGTAGTTGACACGTGTGTCATGTGGCCTTGATGGAAGGTTTATGACTCACAACATGACAGATCCTGAGGTGTCAATGTATGGCATGAACATTTGTGTTGGTTTTATTTTTAAAAGTGTTTAAAATTTAGAAATTGTTCACCTTTTTGTGTAATGTATTTATGTGTAAAATACACGGGTTACATGTACCCTAAAAATTTGTACAGTGTAAACACCTGCAAAATGGTACAAAATCAAGGTGAAAATGTTTAATTTACATGCAGCAAGTAATAGTTTTGTAAAATGTGACTGCTTTATTTAGATTGTCAACAAACATAATACTGAAAAATGTGACGATGGATGCTTTAAACTTAACCCATGTTTGCAATACACTGCTGGTGTGTATTGAGACTGAAAGTGAAAGTGAACCTTTCCACCAAGCCACATAACGTTGTGTCAGCCCCATCAGCCTGGTCTTAGCACTGAAGCTCCTGTTTATGTCAGACATTGGTAGCACTGGTTAGACATAATCTGTGCCATGCTTTACGCACCATCTAATTTTCTGCTCAAAACACATTTATGAAATGTCCTATTCAATAAGTGAATCTGCTGTCATCTCATCAGCAGTAAACCCCATCATAGTTGTATGCAAGTGTGCTATGTATTCAGAAGACACACATTTCAGTTACTATTAGTCGACATGCACGTGTTGACTTATCTGTGTGTATGAATCTGTAATTTGTATGTAGACGATATCTTACATGACAGCGTATTATGTTGGATCTGTGTGATTGGTTAATTGTAGAAAAGGAGCATTAATGCTAAGGTCACCACTGATTGCTTATCCCTTTTGCACCTGATGCTTTTGTCATTTGATGTCCAATTATGTACGTGAGTGAATCAAAACCTCACTGTAAAAAATACCATAAATTACCTGGTAGACGTGCAGGCCCAACCAGAAATATGTCGCCATGAAATAAATGCATTTAGAGTAGTCATAGTTACGACCACAGGGTCACCCCCACTTTTCTGATAACTTGTTTTAATAGATTGTAGCACATTGCCTCGGCTAGCTCGTAGAAGAAGCGCTGATAGATTTTGCTTTGGTTGTTTGGGGGTTGTTGGGAAGTGTCCCCCTTGTGGTGGAAATGTTGGTCGACACTATGGCATCAAATGATCAAACTTTGTTTCTGATTTGCTCAATCTGATGAATTGGATGGTTTTACAGAGGTGAGTAAGTCGCTGCTGCCCTCTTGTGCAGATTTCTGGTACTACTGGCTGGTTCAAGTTGAATTGAATGGCGTGCGTGTTTGTGCGTGCGTGCGTGCGTGTTTGTGGATAATGTTAATGCGTGGGTCCTTTATAGTATTTATGTATTCGTGTAAAATAGGCTCGCATGCAAGTAAGACGTAGCTACTGCAGAAAGTGAAGAGTTTCTTTTTTCAGGACAGTTCTCAAGTACAGTGCTAACTGTAATTAATATGCATAGGTAACACATGTAAAACCTGTTGGCCATTCTTGTAAATGTTATGGACTATTCCTATATATAAGTTCCAGGAAAACTACAATTTCCTTCATACAGAAACATGATAGATTACGTCAGAATGTTGTCATTGTGTTGTTGGTGGTTTGCTTACATGAAATATCTTTATAAAGTGATATGTTTAAAGGTTATAATGTACAGTAGTGAGACGAACAGCCGTTGTGGAAGAGAAATTGGATCTGTTTATTCCTTGGGGATATTTGTGCTTTCGTACAGAAACTGCTACTGAATTTTTATATTCCCGGTATGCATTTTTGTGTTTAGATGACAGTTGAGATATTTTCAGTAAAATTGGACCACTTAAACAAGTTCAGAGAATTGTAGTAAACACGTGTGTCCTGGAATTTCCACACACTACATATACATAAGAAGTAATGGTATTGTAATCTGTAAAGCAAGAAATACTACAAAAATGCAGTACAGTGTACTTTTACACATAATGCACAAACTGTAGCCATGAAGTTATAATAATGTCCTGCTATTAAGTAGAGTATGATTATATAATTGTTCTCCGTGTATACGTATCAATTGTATGAATATGTTACTGGCTGTCACACAAGGTATGCTCAGGACAAAATTTAATTAAAATGTTAGACAGGTGAAGCTGAACTATTACAAGTACTGGTTTCAAATGAAGTGATTGATAGTTGATACTGTGGAAACAACGCAGTGTTTGACGTTGGAAATACACGTTTGCAGTATTAAATTATAGTTTTGATCGTAATGAAACAACAGCAGGTATACATTTAATGTGTGTTGCTATCAGTATCATTTAGTCTGTTTTGTTTTGTTCTGATTGCTCTATTACCAATTTACATGGGCAAACAAGTCTGATTTGGCTAAACTGTATTTATCGTAATGGTGGTACTTAAAGATGTGCACCATTTGTGTGTTTTGTATACCACAGATGCTATAAAAAGTCATTTTAATTGGGCCTCAAAACCTTTGTACACTGTCAAATATTCCGTGTTACTTAGTAATAGGTAAGGCTGTCTCCATATGTTGATGTTTTACATGTCTTGTTTCAAAATTTATTCACACAACATTAAATTGTACGCTAGTCCAGTTATGCATTTGTTGTTGTTTTGATGTTGATAGCATCAAACAAACTAAACATTTTGGAAGATTGAAACTCTTCATAAAATCTGATGACACTTTTTTGTAACCTTAAGTTCCTCAACCTAATAATTATGCTTAGATCTTTCCATGGTTTTAACAAAATTACTCTTATTAAAGTAAGTTTCTCTTGTAAAGTCATACAAACTATATATATATATATATACATATATATATATATATATATTCTATAAATCTCGCAGCTCAAATGTGTTTTAATGAACCAGATTTAAGTTTAATTAGTCCTTTTAACACATTCTGTTGGTCAATATGGGGTAAAAGGTTATTAAAATCACTGTTATTGTACAGTAACAATGATTAGAATTAGCACTTCTAGACTGACTGCACATATCACTTAAACTATCTGCATCCTTAATTTGAATATCCACTAACATATTTCCCAGTAGGGTATATTCATTCTGGAGGCAGCCATAACTGTATCTTCACACTGGTATAATCTCCCAGCAGTTTCTTGTGTCAACATATTGCAATGTGTGGCAACAGTTGCGCTGCATATTCAGCTTCAGTCAGTAGCTGATGCAATGACTGTCTTCACTTGCAGAGCATCAAGCCCTGACGACAAAACAAGGAAGACACACGACAGTGCGTCAGACAGTGACACTGACAGCAGTGACGCAGACTCCAACACAGAGCGGTAAGTCCACCGACTGCCATATCTTAAGCTGCATGGAATACATTTTTGGGTTCCCAGTTAACCAACCAACCCTGTTAGACCAGTGTTCTACCATTACCCACAAAAGGGTCTGGTTAGTCAGACCACCAACTTCAAAAAACTTACTTGTCCTGTAGCGAAAAAGTTACCAGTCCGCGTTTTGCAAAGTTGCCAGTCAATAATTAATCTTTAATTAGTTAGTCTAGTAGCCTGCTGTCCCCCTCTAACTTCCACTAATCTTATCAGTTGTAATTACCTACTTTGGTCAGTCGTCTGCCGGGCTTGAAAAGTGCAGATGGGTTGCCAGGGTTTTTGTCTTTACTAAGGGGAGCTTTGGGAATAAATACAATTATTCTTACCCCAAGAATAACAGTTAATCCGCCACCTATGAACACTACAACAAACTGTGGCCTCCTTAAACATTCTCTAAGGAAGAGTTGTTTTTGGCAGACGGAAGAAGTCGGGCAAAGAGGGTAAGAGCAAGAAACGAAGAAAGGGAAGTCGAACACCGAGCCCCGCCCCCGTCAGACAGGGTTCTCCCAGTGAGGACAGGAGGCCAAAACACGGGCACGCAAAGAAGTCATCCGTGACCCCATCCAAAAAGAGGGTCAGTGACTCGGATGGCGCGAGGAGTCCATCACCTGTCAGGTGAGTATTGTAGTTTAGCTACCTGTCGAGTAGATATTGTAGTTGAATTACCTGTCAGGTAAACATTGTAGTTTAGCCACCTGTCATGTGAACATTGTAGTGTAGCCACCTGTCAGGTAAGGTAAATGTTGTAGTTCATCTGCAGGTAGAAAGAACACTGATACTCTTTCTATTCAAAAAGCAACATGCTTAGATCTTCTATTTCCAAACAATTGTTTTTTCCTAAAACTAAGCGCAATATTGGCAGACATGCTTTCTCTGGAATCTACTCCCTATTCCAGTTAAATCTTCTGAAGCTATAGCCACCTTTCATAAAAAACTAAAAATATATTTGTTGGAAATTGCTTTTCCTCAGTAAATATTTGGCGGTTCCATGCTCTAATGAAGATTGTTAACTGTCCGGCTGTCCCCATTTATGATTACACCAAATGAAATTGTTGCGTCTCTGAGGTAGAATTTTCAAGGATATAGGTGTTATAGAAGTGTTACAATTATTATTACTATATTTCTTACTATCATTTTAAGTTTTGAATACTTTTTTGATATCATTCTGTCAATATCTAGACTAGTGTGTCATGTTTGTTGTTTACCGAGTCAGAAATGAAGCTGTTGTTATTTGTGGGGAAGTTGTTACTATATATATATGAGTTTGTTATAGGGAAACGCGGCCATCTCGACGGACCCGACATGATTCTCCATCTCCGTTGAGGTAAGTCAGTGCTGCCCTCTGTCTCGTGTCGCTGGTGCTGCGACAGCCTCAGTCACCCCCTAATATCACCCATGCTAGAGGTCACACTAATATCGTCGTATTTTTTATAACTCCACCACTGTTGAAAGATATAAAATAAAATCATTTTTATCTTACTGTTTCATAAATGTATTTTTCGTGATCATGTTCACCAGTGATGTTCAGTTGAAAGTTTGAATTATATTAAAGTAACTATGGTTCTTTGAAACACATTTTTGCAGTAAAGATGTCAGAACAGAGATCATTTATAGAACAGCATGTAAGATAAGATAAATGTGCTGCCATGTAAGATAAGATAAATGTGCTGCCATGTAAGATAAGATGTGCTGCCATGTAAGATAAGATAAATGTGCTGCCATGTAAGATAAGATAAATGTGCTGCCATGTAAGATAAGATAAATGTGCTGCCATGTAAGATAAGATAAATGTGCTGCCATGTAAGATAAGATAAATGTGCTGCCATGTAAGATAAGATAAATGTGCTGCCATGTAAGATAAGATAAATGTGCTGCCATGTAAGATAAGATAAATGTGCTGCCATGTAAGATAAGATAAATGTGCTGCCATGTAAGATAAAATAAATGTGCTGCCATGTGTCAGCGGTGTAAAATACAATAAAAGGATAGGAATACGTGGTGTTGAACTCACAGTCATCAACTTGCACTTATACAGCTAATAAATAAAATTAAAATACTGTAAGGAAAAATCACACAGCCAATATGTAATTTATTAACACACATGATTTTATCAGAAAAAACTGACAGGCTGATGAATTCATGACACATTTTTCACAGTTCTTATTTGGGCCACAGACATTAGTACAAAATACATCCCATTCTAACCGTCATCTTTTTCTCAGGTCAAAGCCATCACACAAGTCACCCCCTCCTAATGGAAGGCGATCTCGCAGTCTGAGCTATTCACCCCGGCGCAAGGTCACTCCCACGCCACCACATCGGGGTAACAAACACGATCACTCGCCTGCTGTCCACAAACGGCGTCGGACACACTCTCGCAGCTACTCCCGGTCAAGGTCAGCATCTTCTAGATCAAGGTCACCAAGGAGAAGGTCAAGATCGAGGTCAAAAAGGTAAGTCTATCCTCCATTGGAGTAAATTAAAATAATTTTCACCTGTGCTAGATAAATTATCTGTTTATATATAAACAGATGTTCGGATAAATATTTTTTAAATTCGGTTTTGTAGACATTGTATAATTTTATACAGGAAAACTGACTTAGAAACTGTTTGTTTTGTAACTCAGGTTTGTAGCGTTGACATGTCCTTGTGATTAAAGGTCACACAGTCGCACACGTCACGGGCGTCACTCACGAGGGAGCGGGGGGCACAGCCATCGGCGACACAGTGGCAGCTCGAGTTCAAGGTCACGCTCCCGCAATCGCAGCCCTTCGATCCGACGCCGCAAGGGTTCACCCAGTCACCTCGATAAACGCCGAATCACAAGGTAGTTGACTGTTACCATTTACACATTTCTGGAACCGTGGCGGTCACTGGTACACACAGTGTCGCACTCACACGCCGGAAGAACTCGGTGGAATGTCCTTGTTTGATGGTAGTCATTCGTTGTTCTGTTGGTCGTTAGTGCCCATTGTCGAAGACGGATATTAAGTCACCCTGCGTGGGACAGTAGCGAAAAAATGTGGCAGTGGGTTTTGTTGTTTTCACAACGATTTATTTGTTTTGTGGAAATGTCTCAATGTTGTCACATTTACAGAGCGTGTGGTTTTCCACGGGTGGGAGGGAGCCATGCGATATCGACAGATCTGTGCTTCGCTACTCTGTCTACTGCATGACGTGCTGCCACCTAGCTTTTATAGTTACGTAATTCACGGTTATAACAGCAGAAATGTATTCAGTGAGTTCGTTCGTATACACACCACATTGCTCGATAGTGGGGCACTTCTATACCATATGAAACTGTACAAAAATATGTAATTTTCCATGGACCACACCTGAGCCTTATAGTTCTATGCCAATATGATCTCATTTTTTACTCTTTTCTGTTGTGTATTCACATTTTTGCATTTTTCTTTCAGTTGGAAAACAAATACCATAATTCTATGTGGCTCATTGCGGAATTTGATTCCGGTATTTTAAATCACAGCTTCACATTCGGCTGTTTTAAATGTTACGTTAACTGTGGAATTTACTTAGTCTCTCTTATAATAACTTGTCACAGTGACTAAAGAATATTTGCAGAAGTGTCACGATGGAATGCATGCACGTTTTCCTACTTTGTAAATTATTTTATTTGGGTGAATATGTATGATTATGCATGACACAGCTCTCTGATTATTCATCGTAAATTTTTTACACCTGAAGTAGTAGATATGATGCCGTTGTGAACTTGTAATTGTTGCACTCGTATGCACTCGTGCGCACCTAAATGTTGTGTTGTGTCTTAAAATGTATACCAGTCATATGATATGTAAAAGTCATATTTATAATGTCCTCAGTCCCCGCTGTCATGCTGGTTTCAGTAAAAGTAATGTCACCAATAATATATGAAATATTTTTAACAGTATTAAAAGGTATTCCACAATTTTTTGGCAGAGATCATAATGGTTTCTAAGTTTAGTCTCCAAGACGTTTTGCTAACTTGGTATTACACATATTGGAGGTATAAGTTGTGGGGAACAGCGTCTTATTATTGCCCAATATTCCGATGGTTTTGTAAAAGAAACGTATTTTAGTTAGTAATTGCGTTAGCGTATGTCTTGTATTATGTTCGTTGCATTCAATAAAGGTGCATTACATTGAGTATGGTTTTCTACAGATCTCATTTGTTGATTTAGTTATCTGCAGGACTTGAGCCCAGCACTTTACCGTTTACTGCGCCTCTAACTGTTACCTTTTATTTTGACCGTTATCAGGCATTGACCGATGGTTTTTAGTTGCTGTAAGTGAGCACACATTGTGTATTTTGTATCACTGGTTGCTGTCTTGCAATGTTGAGTTTGTTGTTGTTGCAGTGTAGCAGCATCCACTCACCCCCTTCTCTCTCTGTCTCTCTCTCTCTCACGCCCTCTCTATCATGTTCCTTTAGTGTTTCCGACTCACGCATGACTCTCTTGCACACCAGACTGTGTACAGCAATGCAAGTAATCATTGGGATTAAGGTGCTGAACATGTAACAAAACAGCAGTAACTTAGCAGTAATAGAACACTTATCCTGTTGGTCTATGACTTGTTGTTCCACTGTTTGAAAAATCTACCGTTCCCAAATCATTTGCATTGCACAATCTTTTTGAATGTTCTGTGTTTTTCCGAGTGCTTTTGTTTGTGTTATTTTTTGGCTGAACTTATCCAACCAAGGAACAGTGTTCGATAGATAAGGTTTGTGTACATAATGTGCCATTGTCATAAGTAATTATAATTGGTCAACTTAGAACAGACTACTAAACATACCAGCATTATTTGTTTTGTTTTCATTTTGTTTTAGTATAGTGAACAGAAAGCTTTGATACTGTGTGTGTCTGTTCACAAACCAGGCAGTAACTAATGTCTGAATTTGTATCGTTAGTGTCAGTGTTATAATACAGAATGTTGTTCCTTGAGTTTACGTCATGGCCTCTTTGCATGCATTTATTGTTTGGCCTGTGTTTGTTGATTTTCGCTTTTGTGTATGTTCATTTGTTTCCTAAGGTCAAGGTCGAAACACCGCTATAGCAGTTACTCGCGATCACGGTCCCGATCCTACTCGCGTTCGCCGTATCGCACCCACAGACAGCGTCACTGACTTGGCAGTGTATGGATGTCGTAAATAAGGAGCCAGATTAAGGGTATCCACCTATAATGTTGGCATTTCGCTTGCTTGTTGCTATGGCTTCTGCTTGTCATCATTTGCTTAACCACTCATGCTGCACAGGTTTCACATTTGTTATGACAAAAGGTTTGTCATGCTCCAGCGATTACTAACTGTGTTACATCTTAAGTGACTTTAACATGGGTTTACCCGTTTGTCTTTCGTATTTAGATGACCTACTAATCATCCTTACTTGGCTACTAGAAGATGCATTGATTGCACCATAGTCAATGTTGTTCTCAAAGGCCTTCTTTTTATTGAAATGTAGCAACTGTGTATAGTTATGTGATAGTAATTATTTATTTACTAATTAGCCCACTAACCTATTGTCATTTGATCACACATTCGTTCTTTCAAAGTGAATGTTTGTCTCAAATGCTATACTTTTAATGAAGTGTAGTTAGTCTACCCAGTACCCTTTAGTAATTTTTTCAGACTCTTATACATATTTATTTGTGTAACTAATACATTCCCTCTTCTACTAATAAGTTAACTTGAATTATATTAATTGTATGGATTGTTATACGTTCCTGACAATGCAAAATTGTCATCTTTAACACGAGTTTTTGTAGTTTAACCTGAAGAATAAGTGATATTTTTCTAACTGACAGTGTTTAGAGCAAGTAGCTTGGCCTAATTCCTGTACTAACACTGGGAATAAGGTTACTTTATTCCTTTCAGCAACAGTTGGTGATGTTGTTGTGCTGTACATTGCAAACGTTCTTACTGACCATGTGTGAACTTAGGCTGCAAATTACTAACATATTACCTTGTTGATTCATTGAGTTTCTTTGAGCTTGTATTGCATATCATTTAGCCAGGTAAATTTAATATAAATTGCTAGGTGTTAATTATATACACCAACTTTTTAAATAATATTTATAAACTATAAACATCACTTTCCATGAGAAGTCTGTCGTATTATGATGCAAGAATAACTGTATTTTAGAAACTTTTTGTCTATGTTAACATTTATTTATAACATTATTATTTGTTAGTAATACTGAGAAAATGTTGCCATTAATAGTACAGTTAAAATACATATGACTAAAAGTGATAATCTAAATAATCATTGTAACATTCTTAACACTGATTCTTAAAGCTTATTGTAATTTTTTTAGTATTATACACAATTACATTTATATATAATTATTTGTTTTTATAAATACAATTACTCGTTCTCTGATGACGCGACGCTAATTCCGGCCTTTCCGCGTTTCAGCGCTCGCAAGCGACCGATTCCCTATTATCGCCCGAGCCCGCCGACCCCGAGTAGCGTCGACAGCGATTCGTCGGAGTGGGACTCGTGGTCTGTGTCGTCACGCAGCGTATCGCGATCACCGCGACACCGGCGGCGGAGACGGCGTCATAGGACCTACAGTCGGTGACGATGCCCTGTCGTTGTTTAGAACTGTAATTAAATTTTAGTGTCTGCCAGGACGGATTGTGTATGTCATGTGCGGAAGAGAGTTCGCCGAAGATGCTGTCATGTCGGATAGTGAGCAGCTAAACATTTTCCCGACAGTCCCTCGTGTTCTGTAGACAGTGTAAGTTACCGCTGTAATTCCCCGAGGTGGATCTGCATGGGGCGAACTAATGTCCCTATGGACAGCTTTTTACTCGTGCGTCCGCATGACCAGTTGCACGTACAACATGATGCGATGGTCGTGACGAATATACCTCGGAAGATCAATTGATAAATTAATATGTTTTTGGTTATTTGTGTGTGAGATAGGTGCCATTTTGTTCGTCATATCCTAGTTGTGTTGTTAACAAGGAGGAAGGGCATTGTTATTTTTACAGATGTGCGTTTTTGCGCTACTAATTTAGTACAGGAGTTATTTATGTTACGCCTGTCTGCATTTTGGAACGGTGATTAAAATAGCGTTACTTATCTGCGTTAAGAAAACCAGCGACAACGCAGAAATGGATCGACGTGGGACGCAAAACCATGGTCTTCATGACACTGCCTCGCTTGTGTATGTATATAGCATTCTTTCTTACAACTAACACGAGTTTATGTACGAAATGACATTATGTGAGATTCCTTTGTATGCATTTCGTAGACATGGATGTATATATAGTAAGAATGTATGTTACAGGAATGCATATTGTTGCAATTAAAGGTGATATATATAGAAAATGTTTGTCCACTTTGACAATATCGTGAAAACAATAAAGATAAGGTTTTCAGAGACTCTGAGCGACAATATTTTGAAAAAAGGGGGCTGACGTCATACGCCATAGTGTCAGTTCTGACGTAGGCACCACTTCACTAGTTACGTCACTATCCTATGTCGATTGCATATGTCAAATAGGAAACGGCGTCATCGTCGACAGCGACCGAGGGTATAAATAACGACGTACGCCCGACATTTTATGCAACTGTTAATGTATACAATAGTACAACCGTAGTGGTAGAATTTCATAAGCTCACGAACTTCTTCGGTATTACGCTTCGTGTGACGTCATCGAATAGGTGAGAGTCCGTAAATCATCTCGTCTTGATTGACTGAATGTTCGTCTTTCTTATCCATCTCGCTTCTTGTTGTTCTTCTGATGGATTCTTATCTATTAGCGTTACTCCTTCAGGTCATTTGTTTTATTTTATGTTGTCTTATGGTCTGTGAAAGTGCATTTGTTAGTAATTGGTTTTATTTATCATTCGAGTCAACTATCTGGATTCAGATGGTCGTGTCCTTGTCCATCTGTTTCCCGTTGCTGTCCGTCGCCTTTTTCAAAGCCCAAGACGTGTACACACTACATACTTTCAGGGCTCCTTTTGTGTTTCGTCTTTCTTGTCCCCGTGCGTCGAAAATATCGTCTCCCACCGGTTCATCAAGGTTCTCATTACTCCTCTAACTTCTGCTGTCATGGTGGTGGGACGCAAGTATTGGTCATTACTTTTTTCAAACAGTCGTCTTCTCGTGTATGTTACCAGAACAAGTGAACGCGATAAATTTAAAATCAATGGGCTGCGAAACGCAAAGCATTTATGGTATAAATACCATGGGCTGTTCGTTAACTCTCCAGTTGTAATGATTGTGAAGAGCTGCTTAGAATTTCGTTCAATTCGTAGAAATTATTTATTAAGCAAGGTTTGTTTAAATCACTCATGGATTAAGGGCCACTGCAGTCACATAATTTGCGCTTGCTATCAAAACATGGCTCAAAACCTGTTTGCCTCATGTTCGTTTGTAACAAATAACTTTGCTGAAAGGTTATATATGTCCTAACAAACAGCCCGTGGTATACCATAAATGCTTTGCGTTTCGCTGCACATTGATGACTTGACATGTATCGCTCATGCAGAAACGTTACCCTGGTTGTTTATAACGCCCGGGACAAATTTAATGCTACGTCGTTATCGAGCCAATCTCTTGTCGGTTGAACCAGATCGACAAGGTCGTGAACACCGGATGGTGGTCTGACGTCTCGGAAGTCGGTGATAACGAGGTCTATTCCCGCACCACGCATTTGCTTGTTGGGCCCCGTGCCACGTGTACATGGAAGCATAGATATCGTTTAAAATGAATACCGACATGACAGTTCACTGACCAATGTAGCTGGTAGTTCAGCAAAACCATTCACAGAAGGCGTCAAAGTTAGCAAGAGAGAAACGACACATTATTAAAGAGACACGAACCCAAAGCCCCTACATAACATCAGCCTATAGTCGGCCACCATATTCCTCACGCTACTCTCCCAAACCTATTGACAAAGACCATGACAAATAGCAACATGTAGTCACTTACTCTGATGAAACAATACTTAAACATCACTACCTTAACATAGACGATGTGGCGTTGGCTTTCAACAAGTAACGTCACACACATGTAACGTTGCGTATTACAATTTATAAATTCAAGTTGGAAGTGGCATTTCCCAGTGCAAAATCCAGTAGATTAACTGCTTCGGTTACAATGAGGACTACAGCTGGGGCGACCGCTTAGAGGAAAGGCGTAGGGTGATAGGAGACAGGCACACACCACGTAAACGTAATCAAATATGCTCACCTCGTGTGTTACCTCGGCACACATTAATGCACTAGAGGCACTAACAGAGAAACAACAAGAAAAGGTCCAGGTTTGCGAAAAACAGTCTGGTAAGAACAATCATAGTGGGAGATGTAAAACTGGCAAAGAGAGCAGATGCCCAGAAAGTGGAGGGGAAATGGAGGTGAGGAAGACCGAAATTGCGATGGGGGATTGCATTAAAAGTGATCTAGAAAGAATAGAAGAAGAACAGAAAATGATAGATAGAAGGAACTGGATACTGCTGACAGAGAACGTAGTAAGAGAAAAGTGAGAGGAACAAAACAAGGACAATGGAAAAGGAAATCACGGTCAACTCAACCTGACGACAGCGATGCCAAGAAAGTATTAACAATAAAATGCAATTTGACCCCAGTCTAGTAACTGGGCAACTATTATTTTGAATGCTTAATAGCCATTAGCCATCATACACATTGATGACATTTTCATTGCTCTGTCAACTCTTATGCTGCAGCCAGCGACAGAAGTGGAGAATTCCTAACTGACGCCTATTTGAATGATGAATGTTTTTGGCGAAAGGGTAGGACTGGAAAGGAAAATCTTGCACATGCTTCCTGGAACCCACTGTACTTTGTGACTCTGTGAATCAGGCACCAAGTTATTGGTCCTCCGTTCCCCACCATCCTAATTTTAACCAGGGATTGGGGGGTCATGGTCCTCCTCTGGCTACTACACTGCCATGACGTGGTCTGGTTGACTAGCAAATTATATAAAATTGTCAGAAAAACACGTGAAATACGCATACATTCCAACGTCTGTTTTGTTGAAATTCTTGCCACAATATTGTTTCTTTATAATGTCAGCATGGCAAAGCCAAAGCTACTCCGGTCACAGTTGCATCAGTCTATCTGCCAAATAGCACATCATTCACAGTATCATATGTCGTCTGAAATGCCGTAAACGTTACGAATTATCATTGGCCAGTTTATTTTTGCCACTGAGCACACAGCTCACGTTCAGCGCATTCGTTGAAACTTTCGCCTCGTGAGGCGGAAAATATTAAACACGATATATATTTCGCCCACCGTCTCGCGTGGCACAATGCTCACGATAAACACAGCGCACACGAGGGCTATCAACTGAGCCAAGAGACACGCGTGGCTGTTAGCTCAGCTGATAGCTCTCGTGTGCGCCGGGCTTTAGAGCAATTACGGACCAGGTCTGACATGTGCAATGGTATCATGTGACACATAACGTCAACGTGTTATGCTTACGAAAGACGACGAATGCAAGGTAAATTCAAACAGAAACTATATAATTATACATCAACTTTTCGATAGATGGTCCAACAAAATCAGAGTAGGCGCAAGGATGTCTGGCTGCGATAATTATTAATTTAAAATTGACGCTAGCGGGGTAAGTACAAATATTTGTCGTCTGTGCAACGTCATTCCTATTTTTGTTCAGGACCATTCTACTGACAATTATATGTAACGTCACACAGTTTCAAGCATTGACGAATGACTTTGTGTATTTAGTAGTAGAATATGTATGGACGTCATTGTGTTGGCAATTATCTAGATAAATATTCAGAATTTACAAATGTGAACAAGTGATGTAAATCACGCAACCAACGAAATCTAAAAATAATTGAAGGAAACATATAATTCGAATTTAAATGAAACCATCAAAAGCCAAATAAAGATCTGAGTGAATGGCTGTATAATTATAGGCCCTATATGCAGTTACAGACACGTGATTAAATAACGGGATAATGGTTCTGATTGCCAAACAAATGGACATGTACAATGGTAAGAGTTGCCATGTGTAAAACAGATGAACAATAAATACGTTACATGAATACATTATACATTTATTAAAACAAAATAACGACTTTCTTTTACACGTATATAAAAATAATACAGTACATTGTTTAGTTAGAATAGAAGTCGCGAACATGTTTATGTGATAACAGACGCTAAGATATTTAGTGAAATACAAGTAGTTTGTTTTTCTGTTGATGTTTTGTCGGAAATTATGATAATGCGAACATTTATTACAGTGCAGCACATATTCTTTGGATTGTATTAGACTATTGTAATACCTTTTATCAAAATATTGCCTTTAAGGATATTATCACAAAGTTACAACGTGTTCAAAATTGCTTACCTAGGTTTGTGGCTAAGTCTCCACGTTCTACTCCTTCAGACGTTGCATGTCGCTTCTAAAGTCTCTGCTTTGGCTTCCTGTCCGATATCGTATCATATTTAAGATATCTACTGTTATTTACCAGGTTACCAGCATATGCACATGTACTGCTTACTCCTGTAAAACAAACTATCCAGCTTCGATCATCTAGTTCTGATTTATTTTTCGTACCCACTATCGGGACAATGTTATTTTCTGTAGTTGCATCTACTCTTTGGAACATGCTTCCTTCTAGCGTTAGATCAGTAGAAAATAGTATTGCTAAATGTTCATGCCTTTACAACCTTGCCTATCCACCATAGCTCGATAACGTATCAAGCAATCTGTTGACGACTGGTGTTGTTTACTGACTCTTAAATCGGTTAACCTCTTTGTATTGGTGCGTCTCTTACCTTCATTTTCAACTAATTTCCAACGATTTAGGCGCAATATGTGTTATTATCATAATACAATTATGTCGTGGTGTAGCCGTATTAAATGGACACAAAAGGTATATTTCTGGGTGTATCCATCAAAAAGAGTTAATAACACTAACCGTTAGTAACTACAATCAAGAATATTCTGCCAGCAGTTTTGTATAATAATCTTGTTGAAAACATAACAATAATGAAAAAGGGCTATTGTGGTAGAAATAAATCCCTACTGTTCACAACTCATCAAACTAGGTAACATAACTGTATTAGGGTTTTTGGCCTAACGCATCACCAACTAACGTAATATATCCGCATGGTGCACTCTGTGACATTAGGATAGTTGTTACAAGCGTAACATGTTGAAAATAAATCCACAATAATCCATTATATTGTTTTGTATATTATTATATTATCGTTTATTGTAGTTACAACTGATTAGATTGTAGTAACTTTTAGATGCATTTGGCCAGGCATTCCGATTAGACAAACAGCTGTCCAGTATATTTCCTAATGTAGCACCGCTGAATCTAGGTGTTTGAATAAACTCAAATTTATACAATTTGATTTTATGATTATACAATAAAACTTGTGGCAACATGGGTCACACGCACGGCTCTGTCTGTCATATTGTGGTGGATGATTTAACATGCGGTCAGCTAGGTCATCGTAACATGGTGGTCAACTGACTCTCCTGTCATATTATGGTGACAGAATGTCATGCAATTGTTCTGTCAAGTCGCAATGACACAGCGGTCATATGACACTCCAATCATATTGACAGAACAATGACGCGAAGCTTCCGTCATAGCATAGTGACATCAATGTCACGCGTATCTCTCGACATATCATCATGACTGAATGGTCCCATAACTATTCTGTGACATCAACAACTACTCACATTGTCAAATCGCGGTGACACCGCTGCATTCACACTGTCACACTGCGATGACACGATTCCCACTCACCCATTCAGAGTATCATAACATAATCCCTATCAACTTTGCATGGCTTTACGATATGATATAAAACCTATCAAGACAAGCAACACTAACAATGACCCGAGGATCATAAAGAGCAGATGAACAGGCAGGATGCCGTGCCGAAGTGACGAATTCCCCTCCACCAATGTGCCTCCGTACTCCCCGTCGTCGTCAGGGTCAAAGTCGTCAGGTACCGGAAGTGCGACCCCCGAGTCGGCGGCCATCTTGTCAGCGACGTTTGCACTTCCGCTGCTGGCGTGCTTGACAAGCCCGCGTGGATGGCGGGTCGTTGGACAGATCCAGTCCTCGATCAGGTTGGCGTGGGTCTTGTTGGCTGTGACATGAACGGACACGTCGTTATTTGGTTAGTTAAGAGGAGGATGTAGGTGTGTCTTCCGGTAGGTAATTACTGGCAGGAAGTTCATTTGTTGTACTTTGACCGACGTAGGGGTTGGTATACGGGAAATAAGAGTTTGAATAATGTATTTGTAGGTCGTGAAGCATGTCAATGCAATATACAGTATAGGTGGCGTATGTTTGGTCAATGGTCAAGCTCTAGAGCGGCAAACTCCCTTTAGGACGGCGAGACCGCTTAACACCTAGTCGACATCATATATTCCACACATAGCACCACGCACAACATGTATTACTGTTTGTGTGTGTGTGTGTGTGTGTGTGTGTGTGTGTGTGGTGGCGTGCGTGCGTGCGTGCGTGCGTGCGTGCGTGCGTGCGTGCGTGTGAGTGCGTGCTTGCTTGCTTGCGTGCGTACGTGCGTACGTTCGTGTGCGTGTGTATATGTGAGTGTGTATATGTGCGTGTGTATATGTGCGTGTGTACATGTGCGTGTGTATATGTGAGTGTGTATATGTGCGTGTGTATATGTGAGTGTGTATATGTGCGTGTGTATATGTGCGTGTGTATATGTGAGTGTGTATATGTGCGTGTGTATATGTGCGTGTGTATATGTGAGTGTGTATATGTGCGTGTGTACATGTGAGTGTGTATATGTGCGTGTGTATATGTGCGTGTGTATACGTGAGTGTGTATATGTGCGTGTTTATATGTGCGTGTGTATATGTGAGTGTTGATATGTGAGTGTATATATGTGAGTGTGTTTATGTGCGTGTGTATATGTGAGTGTTGATATGTGAGTGTATATATGTGAGTGTGTATATGTGCGTGAACAAGTAAGATATTTAAGTAGAGACATGAAAGTAAATGACCCGGCGAATTCACAACACAACAAATAGGCAGAACATCAGAACCACTCGACGTCAATCCCAAAAGGGAAAGACCGAAAAGGTTGACCAGCGGTCGATGGTACAGTGGTCAGGTGGGATAATGAAAAATGTAGTAGCACTTTACATGGACAATGAAAGTTAAAGAGAGACCAAGCTGACCACGATAAGCGACAGACTGTACCATGCAGGGGATGCACAATGTCTAAGATCTGGGAGAAAGCATGCGATAAAGTTGTTGGTCAGATAGTAATTCAGTTGTAGCCTAACGTAACCTTTCACATGAAAGTGTACTTTTCTACACCCAAGTTGACGCGTCAAAACAAAATGACGTCATTTTCACGACGCGAAATAATAATGTCACGTGCGACTTATTTACAAATTGCATAAACAACACGGCAACAGTAACACTGGCTGGATGAACTCTGTGGGGCTTTGTGCAGTCGCCACTTACCTAGAACAGCCGTGAATGAGTAATGTCTACACGCGTGTTCGCCAGGCGGCGCCACAGAGAACGTGTATGTGCTGCCAACGGTGACAACAGCGCGAGGCTTCTGGAAGAAGCGGTAATGTTGAGCCGAGTGGGCGCAAGGCACGGCCGACCAGGCGACTGGGTTGTACTCCGGGAAATATAGCTACAAGTATTGCCACGGTTAGTCGGTCTTAAGTATAACAATGTCGCGGGCAACGTCATACAGCTCAATAGGATCGACACACACACACACGTGCTCACACACGCACGCACGTACGCACGCACGCACGCACGCACGCACGCACGCACGCACGCACGCGCGCGGATGCACGCACACACACACATACACGCACACTCGAGCACCTTGTTAGCGTTACATGGGTGGCATCTCAGAAAGCCAGCATTTTGTGCGACGTACTGTGAAACCTCGCTATTAAGGGCACCCTTCGGAACGACCGAAAGTGACTCGAATAGCGAGGTGACCATATTAGTTTCCTAATATATAATGTTGTTTAAATATTACATATATATATTATTTAATATAATGTATATAATATATAATTATATATATATATATATATATATATATATATATATACTATATATATATATATATATATATATATATATATATATATATATATATATATATATATATATATATATATAATAATAACAAGTCGATCTCTGAACGGTTCTACTGTCAAACTCACCCCTAGTACGTCGCCCTTTTGGACGTCAATGAGATCGCGGCTATGTAAAGACTGCTCGTTGAATCGGAGTTCTGTCGGATGATAGAACGTTTGTCCAACCAGGGTATATGTATTCGCTAGCAACCCGCTTTGTCTCCACACCTGCAAGTTATTCAACATAAGTGCATCGTGTGGTACTTCTCGTCGGGCGCCAAATAGGACATGTTTAGATATAAAAAATTGACCTTCATCCAAATCTACAAGCGTAAAATGGCACACGGAATAGTTTTAGGTGTTGCCCTAGTCTCGCTTAACCGGCTGTCGTTCGGCTGCGGAATTACGCCGAGAAGATAGTCTGGTGACTTTGCCGGCTTTTGAATATTGTCCGTGTGGGCTAAACAATGCTTCAAGCTCACGGATCCTGGTTAATCCTGCCGTAATTCCAATTTTATAAACAACTGCACATTTTTATTTCTATTTATTTTTGTGTTAGTATAAGTTTAATTTTGAGTAGTTTTTATAATACAGCATTGTCTGAAAAAGTATCGTTATTTAATTTGTTATTTCAAGTACGACCTGAGAACAAATCAGTGTCTCTACCCTAATCTGGGGTAAGGTCGCCCTGGCGGCTACAACTGCAGCCCATTAAATCCCGAGGCAGAGTTGAGGGGCTTAAAACTGCTGCCACCTCACGGAGCCTGGGTAACCGAGGCTAGTGTTGCCCCTCCCACAGACAAATTGACGTTTTAACATACATATTATGAATATGTTCGGCCAATGCATAAACTGTTCGTTGAGGGGAGCTTCTTGTTACCCCGCACCGCAAAGATGCCTTTTTGTGGATGGTCAGATGAGAATACATAGGCTTAGAGTCGCAGTCAAGTTGAAAGTTAGATTGAGGTTTGTTAAGACTGACATCATGTATTTACGCATACTTGCATGTGAGGTAGCAGATGGCTATGCTGGAGATGGTTACGTATCCACGTGCATTTAGGCTGCATGGTTCTTTAACTAGCAATAATGATAGGCCTTATGTGGTTTTGTTACTTTGGTAAACTTTGCTACACTGTATTTCACAATTTGTGAGTGTTTTATAACTAGCAGGGACTTGCCATTTTCAAGTAATCTGTGACGTTTTAATAAGATCAAGCACGGATTAGATATTCCCTGAGAGGCCAGAACCACAAATTAGCCCTGAAAGTCGTTCACCCGTCTTTTCCTGTTGTAAATCAAACATTATTACCACTAGTGGCTTAAATTATTCATCCAATTATCCCCTGTCGTCCTGGGATTGCATAAATCACAGTCTTAAAAACTGTTTGACGCGGCGACAGTCGAAGAGCGACGACAATTTACGCAAACCAAATCAATGCAAACGCCGTATTCGAATCACGTGATAATTTAATTTATCTCACCAACAGCCAATCAAAATCCGCTTAATGTAAAAACTGCGCGGACAACTAATGAAATCGTGTACTGAATCTGTAAATCAACCTACGCGTTGCAATTCTGCACTTTTACGCCTACGTTGGCAAAGTAAAACATAAAAATGATTAATAGCATAATATAATCTTCTGCTATGAGTTTCATGTGGCGTAGTACGCCATTGTATCCAATAAAGGAAGGCTATATTATGATCTGTTTGACAATGAGCCGGTTGGAAACTATTTCTTAATCAATTGGGAAAATCACAGCCGTGTGGAACACCAATGAGCTTTTTCAGTTAAACCAAACGGTTTCCTTAAATATTGCCAATATAGTTGTCTATATTACGAAAATCGGAGGAAATTAAATTTACGAGGAATTGTCCGGATTTATTGATTGCATCCAATCGCTAACGCCGGTGTTTACCAATGTGGAATTTTTACTTGTCCGTGACGTAGACAAATACACAGTTCTACGCCTCATAATACTCATTGTCTTCAGAGAGACACGGTCAATGCACGGCTAACAAAACTGACAAAGTATTAGAAGGACTGCAGACGGAGTCTAGGACTTGTCCTGTCGATTCGGTGCTCCAACCGCTGAGCAACTACACCCGCCATCCAACAGAGCAAGCAACACCGACGACGTCACTTGAAGAACAACTGCAGAATATCTACTTCACATCACTGGATATGTCTGTCAAAACGCACCGACCCAGTGAATCGATGCAATTTCCACGGCGGGTTGAAATGCAGTCAAAGGAATAATCACGGAAATACATTTACAGTTTTACCTAGGAAAATTTTACAAGGGAAATAATTCACAAAATAACTTTGTTCAAACACTATATAGTTAAGACAAAGTTTTAGTTTTGCACCCTTGAGCATATTTGAAAGTAATTTTACGTTTGACATTCAAATGCCATTGTAGGTCATCGACATGATGTTCACAGGAAATAAATTAACAAATAAACTTTGCTCAAACACTATCATAATTATGACAATAGTTTGGTTTTGCACACTTTAGCACATTTGAAACTGGTTTTACGTCTGACATTCAAATGCCAATGTAGGTCATCGACATGATGCTTATTCTTATGCAAGTGATCTCGACCAGTCATTAAACAGTATCCATGACAACCCATGTCGTTTACACAATGAGGGAATCATCCATGTAAGACATGAGACATTTGGACTAAAGATCGTAATGTATGCACGAGCACATCTTTAACAAGAGAAACACCAGGACTTGTAGGAATTATATACAGAAAAAGAAATACTTGAGAAGCGACAAAAAGCTCTATAGATGTCCGCCCACACGCCTCATACAACAAGAGAAAACCACAAAAGAGACTGAGAGTGAAGGAAGATAGTATAGCTAAGGAGGCAACCTGAATAATTCGACACGTAAAAAATGGCACCGGATACAGAAAAGAAAAATACCGACCAATCAAGACAAAATCAATTGGCATGTCCATCGTGCCACTAGCAGTCTGGTAAAATGTTTGAAGGTTCGCCGAACATTAACAAAGTGGATGCCAACACGTCGTGTATTCATGCATTACGTCGTCAACTTTGTTGAAATTCCGGATATAAAAGGGTTCTTTTATAAAGGAAATACCTAAAGTAAAATGTTTAAAATGACAACGTGACGAGGAAGTGTTTGATTTGTAAGATATCGTACAGTAAAAATAGTGAACTCCATGTATGTAGCCGATCAACGTAAGTGGCAAAGAAAAAATCTCGATGGAGATCACGTGTATAACTGTTAATGTTGATGTATGCAAACCGCGACGTACTGAAGTGTCGTTTACCATCTGTCTGTACATACTGTGATTTCGTTCGACCATGATGTCACACGTACTTAAGACGTTTGCGTGATATTTCGGTAAAAGCTGCTATGAGGAATAAGAATACATTAATTCAACAATGAACTGTCCTGAAGAATATTCAGGACAGTTCATTACTGAATTGCTCTGAACATTGTTCAGTAATTTCCACTTAAGAATCGTTGGTATTTTAGTGAAGACTAAACCCTACGTGTGTGAAAACACTAACCCTAAATCTAAGTTATCCTCATACTTAACCAGAGGTAACGTTTCCAATTGTAGAGCGACCTGTAACTTAGCACATGTTACTTCTAAGGCAAAATACACAAAACTAAGTTTCAATACACAGATATTTTGAGGAAATACCACAAAAACCGTAAATTATGATATAAGAATGGAACATACTAATCGAAACAGTTGCATCTGCAGCCACGGTGGACACTTTAAATATAGCCTGGGTGGACTATTTTAATTTCCAGTGTGTTGTGGCATATACCATCACCCCATACGTTGGCACGATGAACCTATGATTTTGTCAATTATCATACAGACGTAGATGTCAAGTGAACTGCGTAAACGAGAAAACTGTTTGGGAAATTGTTACGTATTGGTAAGTAAATAGTCTGAGAGAACAGCGGACGATCGGAGTAGAAAGTAGAAGATGACTAAGGACAGGGCACAAGCTGAGGAAGGAAGACAACCGTTGCCTTGCGTGGCAAGTGATGGCCCATGGAGGCCACTGTGGAAAAGGAATGTTATCAACTACGATAGACAACATATAATAATAATATGAACATTTATATAGCGCCCTTTTCAGCTTAAACTGCTCAAAAGCGCTTTACCGGTTTGATCAGGTCATTAAAACAAGTCACATATACTAATATACCAACATATACAAGATTTAAACAAAATTCATAGATATTAAACCTTAAACCTCCAATATTTTTTAAACTACGCGAAATTGAAACTAAGTGTCTAAGATATGTAAATAAAAAATGTATCTAAAATAAGCACACATTAAGACTGTCTATAATATATGCAATACACATATAAAATGTATAAATAACTAAACTTTTTTTTCTAAAATAGCTTTCTAAACAGGTATGTCTTTAATTCTCTCTAGTAATTGCAGTAGATCTGGCAGTAAGTGATCTGTGTTTCATAGACAACAGTTCTGTCCTATTCTACTGTTTTGGCCTGGTTCGGCACTGCACTGTAGCCATTGTCATTTGTCAAGAAACAATGGAGTGAGGCCAATCCTGTACCCACTGAACACCCAGCACTGCTACATTATAGAACATAATGGTCAAAGAGGTAAGTAAGTGAATACCTGTAGGAAGACTTCATGACGTAGAGAGATGATCTTGGCAAAGCTCTGCCAGCCCGTGATCGTGGACCGTCGTAGAGCCGTCTGTAGCGGGTCTGGCAGGAGAATAGCGTTGTAGAGGGTCTCTTGGTTCGGTCGCATCTTCGACTCGTGGCCGAACATCCGGGAGTCTGACAGAACGACACGGCATATAGTCTGGGATACTTTCTATGTTTACAAAGTTTTTAAAGACGTAACTTTTTGTTAGACATTTTAAGTAATTCAAATTGTTTTGACATGACTGACACTGTTTTAAAAGTATTTGTTGTGTGTGTTATACTTTTTAAAATCAGTGTTAAACTGTTATGTTAATTTATATAATTCACAAAGAACATGTTAGTATTGTACGTCTTAAAACTAGTGTTTAATTTGTTTTATAATAATTTATAAAATGTACATACTTATTTTAGTATTATATGTCTCAAAACCAGTATATATATATATATATATATATATATATATATATATATATATATATATATATATATATATATTAATTTATATTATATTATATACCTTAGTTTATATATTTAATAATATACACATTTTGTATTGCTTGTACAGCGCATTGCTCTGCTATGCCGGAATTAACGCTAGAAACAAATCATAATAATAATTATTATAGTGAAGGGTGGTGGAACTAGGATGGGCTTGTGTGTTGTGTGAGTGAAAGCGTGTGTGCATGTGTGCGTGCGCGCGTGCGCGTGTGTGTGCGTATGTGCGCGCGCGTGCGTGCATGCGTGTGGGTGTGAATGGTGAGTGTGCGCGCGTCCGTTGTGTGTGCTTGTGATTGCGCGTGTGTTTGTGG
Organism: Ridgeia piscesae; assembly: GCA_025642075.2. NCBI lineage: Eukaryota > Metazoa > Annelida > Polychaeta > Sabellida > Siboglinidae > Ridgeia > Ridgeia piscesae. Next base: position 562,581 of record JAODUO010000218.1, on the reverse strand, counting down.
ATATGAGGGTGGGAGGGAGCGTGGGTTAGGGTAAGGCCCGTGTATGTCAGTGTCTTCTTTCATGTCCGTCTACAGAGACACATCAAAGGAACCGTCGTGCTACAACAACTCACTAATCCCACCTCTCACGACAACTCCTGACTTCTCACTTCCGAGTGAAGTAGAGAACACCGTAAAGAAACAACACGACCAAATTTATTTGCCACACGTACAAGACGCTTCGGAAACAAAAAATACCTTTTCCGCAGTTAGAAAAAGTGTATAGCCTCTTTTTCAGCAGCGACCAAATGATCTATATTTAAAGCTGTCAAGGGAACAATCGATCGTGGTCCGCACGCGACTGCAGGAGTACAGCGACCGGTGTGTCGCTGAATTACAGCGCGTTGGATGGGAGAGGAACTAGGCAGATCGGGTTCATAGAACAATAAACTATTTCCGTTTGTGCGTAATCTGCCAGACGACCGCCAGTCCGCCCGGTGATCGACGGGAAGCGGTTAGTTATTGCTGTCTCGCAAGGCCCGCTTCCAGTGCGTATTGCTCTGTTATCCAGATTTTTAGATTGCCAAAGCATATCAAGTTTTACAAAGAGCAGCAGCAGCAAGCAGCAGCGTAAACAGCTGCAACAACAGCAGGAGCTGCAGCAGTGACAATGTTGTTGTTTTTGCTGTTTTTGCTGTTTTTGCTGTTTTTGCAGTTTTTGCTGTTTTTGCAGTTTTTGCAGTTTTTGCAGTTTTTGCAGTTTTTGCTGTTTTTGCTGTTTTTGCTGTTTTTGCTGTTTTTGCTGTTTTTGCTGTTTTTGCTGTTTTTGCTGTTTTTGCTGTTTTTGCTGTTTTTGCTGTTTTTGCTGTTTTTGCTGTTTTTGCTGTTTTTGCTGTTTTTGCTGTTTTTGCTGTTTTTGCTGTTTTTGCTGTTTTTGCTGTTTTTGCTGTTTTTGCTGTTTTTGCTGTTTTTGCTGTTTTTGCTGTTTTTGCTGTTTTTGCTGTTTTTGCTGTTTTTGCTGTTTTTTGCTGTTTTTGCTGTTTTGCTGTTTTTGCTGTTTTTGCTGTTTTTGCTGTTTTTGCTGTTTTTGCTGTTTTTGCTGTTTTTGCTGTTTTTGCTGTTTTTGCTGTTTTTGCTGTTTTTGCTGTTTTTGCTGTTTTTGCTGTTTTTGCTGTTTTTGCTGTTTTTGCTGTTTTTGCTGTTTTTGCTGTTTTTGCTGTTTTTGCTGTTTTTGCTGTTTTTGTTTGTTATTTATGTTATTGAGGAGCGTTGTTTTATTACTATTTTGTATTTGATTTAATATTAATATTAATACTCTACAGGAATGTATATGCATCACAATCACATTACATGTACGCATGCGTAATGAGTTTTCTTTACCACTTCCGTACTTCTTAATTTATATATTAGGAGTGTTTCTCTGTGTTTAGTTTAGACTAATCGTAGACAAAAATAGGTTTACCAGTGCATATGGAAACACTTCATTTTCTGCCTTTCCAAAAAAAAAACCACCATAACCGAATATTGCGCATATATGTATTTAGCTGAGATTATTAATATATGTGACAAAGTTAAATAAATGTCTCCAGTTTTTAGACATTACCGTTTTGTTTACTGATATTACGTTGCCATAATTAATCAATACGTTAATCAGATGATTTGCGTAGCTAAATTCTCTAATATATTCCAGTTAAGCCAACATACCGAGTCAATATACTTCACCTAGCAATCGTTTCAGAAAGCACGTGATTTATGTAAACACTGCGGCGTGCTTTGACAAAAATGCAAAGTGAAGAACGTCGCCAGAGGTGTTAATAATACAGTGTGCATATGTCCTCGAGGCGACTCGTTTACGCCTACCATTCGAGATGATGGATACTACACCGTGGGCTTGATGTACGCACCGCTTCAACTTCGATGATCTAGCGAAACTGACACGCGAGATGGATGGGTGCGCAAACGCGATCAATGCACTGCGCGACGTAAAAACGACGTAAAAACGACGTAAAAAAACGACGTAACAAGACGGAGCCGACTGTGCAGATGCAGCGGTGGAATCCGGACCATTTACGGACAGAAGAGAAGAAAGTAGCTCTTAAATTGGCAATGTGTTTGATGTTTCAAGTGCGGCCGTCAAAGGAAGGAGATACTCAGTCTGGAATTAATTGACGTGTAAATGATTAATGTGGTTTGCCAGTGTTCACTGCGGGGAAGGATTGTGTCAGTTGTATGGCAAGTAAGAAATTACGTATCGTGGCGGTGAGTAAATAAATCCGAATGTGCCATGCACTTTTATAATGCCACATGTTATACATTTGTCTGCTTGTTCGTATGGTTAATAACGAAAGCATACGAATTAATAGAATAGAGAATATCATACATACACACACACACACACACACATATATATATATATATATATATATATATATATATATATATATATATATATATATATATATATATATGTGTGTGTGTGTTATATCACTATACCAAAAAACATGCACACATACATACATACACATACGTACGCACGCACGCACGCACACACACACACGCGATCATACATATAATTACACAGGCATGTACGCACGCATATTCATCACACACATACACCACATCACACACAACACACAACACACACAAACACAAACACAAACACAAACACAAACACAAACACAAACACAAACACAAACACAACACACACACACACACAACACACAACACACACACACACACACACACACACACACACACACACACACACACACACACACACACACACACACACACACACACACACACACACACACACACACACACACACACACACACACACACACACACACACACACACACACACACACACACACACACACACACACACACACACACACACACACACACACACACACACACACACACGGTTAATCAATTTCACACCTGAATAGTGCGTATAGTGAAAACGTATCGTCAGTTCAGTAATTCAGTACAACGTCCCTAATCTCGGTATGTCAGTTTGTCATTTCTGTCGGTGCGACGGACGATGCAAAGAGACTGGTCGAAGTGATTTAATTAAAGATTCTTAAAGACAAAGTCTCGCTGACATTCTAATTGAACCATTCGACGAACGGCATTAACAATCTTGTCGGTTGAAGTCATTCGGTATTATATCGACTCGCCGCAAGCCGTCCTCGTTAAACGCGTCTGTCGGTGATTACCAGGCCGAGCACAGAAACCGATGTCCGCTGAACGAGCTGCCTAGCCTTCGTGACATCCTTCGTCTCGTCTCGTCTCGTCTCGTCTCGTCTCGTCTCGTCTCGTCTCGTCTCGTCTCGTCTCGTCTCGTCTCGTCTCGTCTCGTCCCGTCCCGTCCCGTCCCGTCCCGTCCCGTCCCGTCCCGTCCCGTCCCGTCCCGTCCCGTCCCGTCCCGTCCCGTCCCGTCCCGTCCCGTCCCGTCCCGTCCCGTCCCGTCCCGTCCCGTCCCGTCCCGTCCCGTCCCGTCCCGTCCCGTCCCGTCCCGTCTCCTCTCCTAGCGTAGCGTAGCGTAGCGTAGCGTAGCGTAGCGTAGCGTAGCGTAGCGTAGCGTAGCGTAGCGTAGCGTAGCGTAGCGTAGCGTAGCGTAGCGTAGCGTAGCATCCCCTGTCCTAGCCTAGCCTAGCCTAGCCTAGCCTAGCCTAGCCTAGCCTAGCCTAGCCTAGCCTAGCCTAGCCTAGCCTAGCCTAGCCTAGCCTAGCCTAGCCTAGCCTAGCCTATCCTATCCTATCCTATCCTATCCTATCCTATCCTATCCTATCCTATCCTATCCTATCCTATCCTATCCTATCCTCTCTCTCCCTCTCTCTCTCTCTCTCTCTCCCACCATCACACACACACACACACACACACGCCACGCACACGCACGCACGCACGCACGCACGCACGCACGCACGCACGCACGCACACACACACACACACACACACTCTCTCTCTCTCTCTCTTATAAATGCTACACAACATTTTGATTTTTGTGAGAGTCGTATATCAGTTGGCAATAGTGACGCTTTTCAACTGCTCACGCTTGAATGTCAGTGCTTGGAACGTTTTACGTGAACTTGGCGTTACTCCAATACGACCAACGAAGCGTGACTGTCGAAGTCGACGTAATCAACAACCTGTCTCCACAGTGATCGATCATCGACCATCCCGCAAATTCATGCACACCTCACAAGTATATGACAACCTAACTTCAGTACTTCTTCCCCCAAACCTAAAATCTTGACCAACTACCCATGCATCGTTATGCCTGATCAATTCAAGATGTGTCCGCCACAAAGCGACAGACATTTTGCATCATGCAGACGATCTCGACGTATTGTAGCTCAATTACTGAAATCTGGCTTTCTAAATCTGGCTTTCATTTCCAAGTAACCTGGACCCTCAGACCATCTGGTTATAAACTCAGTTACCATATAAGATCTAGTTGTCGTGGCGGCGGCATTGCAATAGTGCATTAATATTCCGTCAAACCAACGGCAGTGAAAACAATCAGCAACATTTGGTCTTTCGAAACGATGAGCGCTAAATTAACGTGGAAGAACTGAGAATTCCACATTACACACACAACATGAACAATCATTAGATGACATTGTAGCTCAATACAGCAATGCCGCGAGTGAACTGCTTGATAAAATTCGCACTATTGAAGACTAAATGGCGTACCATCCGACTTGACGCACCGTGGGTTGGTGACGAAATTCTGTCAGTCAGAAAGTAGAAGTGTCGTATGGAGCAAAGGTGGATATATCGACAGAGAAATCGTCATCAACCGTAGAGACGTAGGAAGAAGATGTTTTACGCGGGAATATCAAGATTTTATTCCAGTAAAACCAACGACCTGTCCGAACAACCCCAAAATTATGTACTGAACAGTTGGTTTCTCTGCTGCATATAAAGCACCTGCTAACACTACCCGTCAGTCATCTAGGACAATTGCTTGACAACGTCAGCCAATATTTCACTGGTAAAACTGACGTTATCAGACACATCGTTGTGCCCGGACGAGTTCTGTATTATCTTCTCTCTCACGTCTAACAACATTTTCCTATCTACACGACACATGATATCGCCAAAATTTGTCAGCAATCGGCTTCGAAACCATGCAAGTTGGATCCGATTCCGATTCACCTACTGTGAGCCAACATATTCACTTCTGCATACATTATCACTGACATTAAAAGGCTTTAAGCAGGCTATCATAATTCTTCTTTTGAAGAAAACACCACCATTGAATCACAGTAACCCAAAGGATTATCTTCCCATGTTGTACTTCGTCTTAAAAATCGCAGAGAAGATCGTTGCTACGTGTTACCCTACACCTCTGTCTGACAACGACCTCTACGAGCAAATGCAACCTGCTTACACACAAACACACACGCACACACGCATACACGCACACACGCGCACGCGCACGCGCACACGCACACGCACACGCACACCACACACACACACACACACACACACGCACGCACGCACGCACGCGCGCGCGCGCGCGTAGACACACTAAAATGACCCATGCAGGACCGTGCGATGGGTGGTCAATGTGACATGAGCAACACTGACCTGTGGGTGCCGGACACATCTTCAGCTTGACGTAGACGTGATAGTAGGACCCATGGAACGTATACGAGTTGTCTGCAGCCTCGCACTCCCAGTGGTCCATTCCCCGAGGGTCTAGGTTTACGTACTTCAAAAACATCGTCGGCGTCGCCTCGCTGATCCGCGGCAAGTGTCTCACTCCGCACGAGTGTCGCCGTCCGCCGTTGCAAAATAGTCCCTGTTTGCTCGGCGTCAGCGTCAAATTAGTAGCCACGTGACAGTCCCGGTTGTTCTTCTTGAAGATAAGTGTCCGTGTCCTCTTGGCTGCGGCGTTGTATGCGACGAGATACGACGGGTGCCAGCCAGACTTCATCTGCACGACCATCTGGAGGTCACTGAGCACGCAGTAGTCCGTGTAGTTGATAGATGTCAGCACCTGTACCATTTCCGTCGTAAGAATCGTCGCGCGCAGGTAGTGCGAAGTCTCATGGCTGTGGGAACAGTGGACATAGGAATATAGATATAATGATAATAATAATAATAATAATAATAATAATAATAATAATAATAATAATAATAATAATAATAATAATTATTATTATTATTATTATTATTAGTAGTAGTAGTAGTAGTAGTAGTAGTAGTAGTAGTAGTAGTAGTAGTAGTAGCAGCAGCTAGCAGTAGTAGTAGTAGTAGTAGTAGTAGTAGTAGTAGTAGTAGTAGTAGTAGTAGTAGTAGTAGCAGAAAGTAGAGTAGGTAGTAGGTAGTAAATGTAGTTATGTAGTAGTAGTACTACGTAGTCGAGTAGTAGTGCTAGCTAGTAGTAGTCATAGCAGTCAGAGCAGAGTTAGTAGTAATAGTTAGTATTATTAGTATATGTTAAAACGTAATTTAAAAAACAAAATCGTTAATCCCGTTGCATTTTAGTTGCATCTCCTCCTAGAAGACGAAGTTCACTCGCATCTGTCTAGGTTTGTTTTGTTCCTTGAACTATTATCGGTTGCATAAATTAACAATGCATTGTGTGTTTACTTAAACCACGTAACCAACCATCGGCGATGTGCTTCGAGCCATGGAAAGAGAAGCCATTGGCAGAATGGAAAGAACTAGATAACGCGAACAGAAACGTCGCATCTGGCAGCTGCGTTTGTGTCTCACAGGAATCACGTGACACCTAGAGGATCATGTGACACTCCACCGACGGCCAGATGACCCAAGGTGCACCTGAACGTTGTCAGCGTGGGCAGTTGTGTGGTCGTCAAAGTCTCCAACGGACCGACCCACGATGAGTCGGTGACATCGCACTAGAGCAGTTATTTAATTATGTGCCGAACCTTAACGCGCATATATATATATATATATATATATATATATATATATATATATATATATATATATATATATATATATTCAGCAACTCGGTGTAGACTATTTCTTTACAAAGCGAACGTCTGTTTCCGGACATGCGCGTTAAGGTTCGGCACTGCATAATTAAATAACTGCAGTGTTATATGCCATACCGGTCCCCGTGCTCTAGTGCGATGTCACCGACTCATCGTGGGTCGGTCCGTTTGAGACTTTTGACGACCACACAACTGCCCACGCTGACAACGTTCAGGTGCACCTTGGGTCATCTGTCCCAAAGTGCGCATGACCGGAAATAAACGTTCGTTGTATAAGGAAATAGTCTTCTCCGAATTTGCGATAGTAGGTCCTATGTGTAAGTTGTTATACTTGCAAAATCAATTGTTTTGCCATCCCTTAGTATACCCTACAATGACGCAAAAAGCGGAAGTACGGTTACAGGGGCACTAGGGAGAGCAATGGAGCCGACTCAGGAGGCGTATACAGACGGCCAGTCTCCCGAAGGACGCCATTAGAGCCGTGAGTGCGTAACTGCGGCGTTGGTGGCGTTGTCGTCGGGGTGTATAACGTGTAATGTGACGGCTATTACTGTTCCTTGATGAACGAACCTGTAGATCCAATCGGACGCCTTGTTCTCGACACCTGCCCGCAGCCACACGGCCCCGTCCCGAGTGACGCTGATGTAGACACTGCGAGGCCGTCCGTCCGCGTCTGTGATCGTCGTGTAGCCCGTCTCCAGGTCGCACCAGTCGCTGTCTGCAAACGACAAGTGAAACGCTTAATTCCTAGTTCCTACCAATGCATGAATGTTTTCGTATCTACCTTTGAGAACTCAGGATGGGACGAATCTGGAATTTTTGAGTTTGAATATCGAATCGAATATCCTCGAAATTTCGAATACGAATCGAATATCGAATCGAATACGAATATTCAGTGGCTTTAAATTTGATTAGAATACTGAACGGTGTCGAGGTGTCTTGCTTGGACGCGGCGTCATCCCGTGCCGGAGTGGTCACCATCGTCGCCATACGCATTGGTGTTTTTATTTACTTTCTGACCTAACCATGAAAACGATTTCTTACAGCCGCCAAACTTATCATCGCATATCTTATGTACATATACACACACACTAGGTTACACGATAAAATCATTTACATCCCGGGACTGATTTTGCAGCGGAGGACATGAAGGAAAATATTCGAGCGATATTCGTTTATATAGCAGCGAATTTTCGAATTTCGAATCGAATAGCGGGAAAACGTTCGAATATTCGAAATTTCGAATACGAATCGAACATTCGTCCATCCTTATTGAGAACCCGTGAGTGCACTTTAAAATGTTCTGCGGCAAGTTGCGCTATCGCAGGCATAACGCGGACAGTTATGAAGACCTACATGTGCATTTGGGCCAACCGCTTGTGGCATGATCATGAGCTGTGTTAGGACAAGTTTTCAAGAACGCGAAGACACATGACTAGGCGTTGACTCCGGTGTGGGAAAATGATTTCCAATTAAGCACAGCTGTTTCATAAACGTTTTCAATGAACGATCGAATAAATGATCTTGTTCTTTCATCAGGTTTTTCTCGCATCACAAAAGTACAAAGGCGACGGGTTGCCATTGTTAAGCGATATATGTGTAAAGGGTAACACCTGGCCAGTATTGTGTGGCATTCTTATATAGATCAGACGTCTGGCTCACTGTCACTGTCAAACGTCAACCGTCAACCGTCTGTAAGTGGGTAGCTGGATTGGTGGGTGAGTGCGAGCGAGTGTATATTGTGTATGTATGTGTGTGTCTGTGAGTAGGTATATATATATATATATATATATATATATATATATATATATATATATATATATATGTGTGTGTGTGTGTGTGTGTGTGTGTGTGTTGTGTTGTGTGTGTGTGTGTGTGTGTGTGTGTGTGTGTGTGTGTGTGTGTGTGTGTGTGTGTGTGTGTGTGTGTGTGTGTGTGTGTGTGTGTGTGTGTGTGTGTGTGTGTGTGTGTGTGTGTGTGTGTGTGTGTGTGTGTGTGTGTGTGTGTGTGTGTGTGTGTGTGTGTGTGTGTGTGTGTGTGTGTGTGTGTGTGTGTGTGTGTGGTGACGGTGTATTATGTATGTACGTATGTATGTACGTGTGTATGTGTGTGTATGTGTGTATGTATGTATATATGTATGCATGTTTGTATACATTCATGGTGGTTGCATGCACGTCAGCGATCTTGTGTGTCTTTCTAACTATCTGCCTGTCTGTCGCTGCGACTGCCTGACCGACTGTCTGTCTGTATGTCTATCAATCTGTATATCTATCTAACTGTCATTTATAATCATCACGTGACATTTGTGTACGTCAGAAACTTTGAACGTCACAAAGGCCTACTAAGACGCCATAACAATAATCATGCGTCGACCGCGGTGAAGGGTGAAACAAGATCAACCAGACTCGTGGAATGGTAAGCGGTATTCCGAAGGTTGGAGAGAGGTCACCATAGAAGTTGGGTGAGCCCTGTTTGCATTGCCTGCCTGGCATATCGTGCCTACATGCTCACACACGCGTTCACCAAGCCAGCATTGACCGAGTCACAACACCTTCGCCAATATCCGCAGATGTCTGGCTTAATCAGTTAACGCAGTGGAGCGGCTCGTAATGTAAATCACACCAGAACATTGTCATTATGACGACATGAATACATGCGTGAGTGCGTGCGGCTGTGTGTGTATAAATAAATTAATTATTTAATGAAATGGTATATAATTGGAATGGTACGCATGGCAGAGTACGGGTAATATCAACACGTCGAGAGAATGCGCGATATTCCTGAGTCTGGACATTTAACCAGAACGACCAAACAGAGATTGGCTAGAAATGTTCTTACATCTATGTTGACCTAGGTGGAAATATAAATTGTTTGCATCATTATTGCTTCACTCGAAGAGGTGTGAAGTAATAATGATATTTTAGCGAAAGTATCTTTAGGATATTGAAAGTGGGGCAAAGTTGGATAGGGACTAACTATAGTTGTGTAACAGGTTTCAGAATATATTTCAGAACATAAACAAATTGCCAAAATGTAGCTATAGTCTACGTTGTACCGAGGGGAAAACATACACTGAAATCTATCTACTTGTTGTACTCATTGATTTAGTCTTATTTATTTACACATTTGTAATACATGTTATTATTATTATCATGTTGTGTCTTATATGTTTACACATTTTAGTGCTGATTATTATTATTATTATTGTAATGTGTCTTATCAACTATATCTGGATTACCAATGTCAGTACTGGCATTTTAATGTGTAACTGAAAACAAAATAAATTGTTTTATTGTAATGTTTAAAACGGACAAAAAAAGTCTTTTGAATCTTGAAATAAACAACCTATCTATATGGTGAGATCTATACGATGTTCCAATATGTACAGGTCTCCCTTGGCCATTATGCCCAAATTGCATAACTGATTTTGGTCTACAGTTGCATTAGTGATCAACTCGTTAGCTCCGATAATACGCGTCAAATTTACATTTCGAGTCAACGCCGTCTTCGCTGAAATTCTATCGCCTCAACACAGCTAACTCGATCATTCTTCGGCCGACGAACTGAAGTACGCTAACGATTCACGCGCCGCTAAAATGACCGGACGACATAATCGGCTTTCTTTTTCCTATCAACGACGATGCTATCTTGTCGTTGACGACGATCACCACTCATAAACCGGCGAATTCATCTAATTAATCGGCAGTTGAGCCTCGAGCCTGAGTCAACAAATCCCTCGTCTTCTCGTCCAACCGGTCGGTGAAGATTAAGCGAAATTACGCGATCTGCAACGCGTGCCTCTCGTAACCAAGTGGGGCGCATATTTCGAGTCTCCTCCCATAAAACACAGCGTTAATAATGTCAACATCGGATTCCCGCTGTCGTTAAACAGTGCTTACGTGTCGGAAAGGGGCTGTTTAGTGACGGCAGCGATTTATCGCTACGGTTATTAAAATTGCATGCAGCTATGAATGCTCCACGTGTATGCATGCCCATGTAATTTAGCATATTTCTTCCATGCTACGAGTTATGGACCTGGTTACGAACCGCAGTGAAGTGTCAATACAGTAGTGATCTTCTGTTAGCAGGTTGCATACGTTGACGCCATGTTTGGTGGTGAGGTTGGTGTGTTCATATTTTACCGAACACTGTTAATTTCCAGCTCAATGTTTCTATACACTTCGCGTGAAATTCCCTAAACTCTGAAACAATCGTATACGTCCGACGCAACTGAAGTAATGACTAAAACATGAATGTTTGTAGCTGCGAGAAGAATGTATACAGAACCATGGACAGAAGGAGAACATAATACAAATCTACTTAAAACAGCAACTACTAAAAGAAAATCATAATCAAAACAAACAAACAGTAAGTAGAATTAGAATTTTAGGTCGTAAACTATAAAAGAACGTTATGCATGCGCGCCCACACACACACACATACACACACACACATCCACTAACATACACCAATGCACACACACACACACACACACACACACACACACACACACACACACACACACACACACACACACACACACACACACACACACACACACACACACACACACACACACACACACACACAACACACACACACACACAAGCACACACAATGCACACACAATGCACACATGCACACATGCACACACACACACACACACACACACACACACACACACACACACACACACACACACACACACACACACACACACACACACACACACACACACACACACACACACACACACAACACACACACACACAGACAACACACACACACACACACACACACACACACACACACAAAGAAACGAACAAACGAACAAACGAACAAACGAACAAACGAACAAACGAACAATCGAACAGACGAACAATCGAACAGACGAACAGACGAACAGACGAACAGACGAACAGACGAACAGACGAACAGACGAACAGACGAACAGACGAACAGACGAACAGACGAACAGACGAACAGACGAACAAACGAACAAACACAGACATTCTTATATGTCATTAGTTTCAAGCAGTCAGTAGAAGAGAGCCCAATCAGAATTGACATTCGGATCACGTGACTGTCCATTATTTTCATCTTTGACCATCCGGTTTGCGGGCAGTTGTGTCAGGTCGTTACGTGTAATGACTTCCAGTCTGTGTCACACTGTGACGATAACGACCAACACTCCAACTCTTTTCATCTGGTTGAGACGGACGGATGACACTTTGTTCTGACATTCCGATACCATGGTGACCTTTCTGGTCAAGGTCATGCTACTCATCTACGTGTGTGTACTCTGTGCGAAGGACAAAGACTGTGGATGTTACGGATGAAACACTGAGAGGAATATCATTAGACGACATAGACTAATTCCACATCATTGGGAGTGGTTATGGTGTTAACACACAGAAGATGCCAATTAATAGCTTACTCAACGCAGCAAGGAATAACAGAGAAAGTTGAAGATGACACTACATAACACGCTTTTTTCCATAGTTGTAACTTGTAAGCTCAAACAAATGTTGCATGGATTATCCACTAAAATATCTGACTCTCAGTAGACAGTGGTTTTCTGTTCTATTTGTGATTGTTTGTTTATACTTATGATGGAAGGTTTGCTGTTCGTCAGTTTTGTGAAAATGTTAGTGTTGCTGTTGCTTTTATTTATGACTAGTAAACTTTAAATTTGTCGATTTGTTGAATTTGTTGATTGAAAGCTCCTCATTTATTGCCGATCTTTTATACTAATCTAGACCAAACAAAATCATCGTGAACGTAGAAGCTTCACTTCATTTCAACTGTTGAAGCTATTTCAGTATTCAATCGGTTCCTTAGACAATTGGCGTCTGGTCTGCAATTAATTGGATGCAATTGAAAAACCACAAAAGTTGTTATTTTGTTTTCCATGTGGTGCGCCATTGGAGTTTCATCAACGCTGTTATCTGATGACAGCAAACATTAAAATTGGTCGTCGGAACAAGTTTAAATTATAATTATCATATTGTAAGTATTATATTTGCTGCCCGTTGCTGTGTAGTTAACGGGTGAGTGTCAGTTAATATTATTATAATACATTCCACAAGGAGCGGGTAGAGCCGGAAGCCATAGCAACTCAGGACCAGTCACACGGTCACGTGGAACGCTCCAGGGACCAGGAAACGAGGACTAAAAACAGGGGAAGATTTAAAGCCATGTAAGCCAGATGACAAAAAATGTGTTATCTGCATGACCTTTTGGCAGATCTATTTTTCTCAGGGTAGACATTCGATTATATTATTGCCGATACGACTGCTGATCAGACGGAAGAGATACAGCAAAGAATTATGGGAAACAGGCCATCTTGCCCAGGGTCCTGTCTCGCAGATTACATGGGCAGTCGGGAACGATGAATATGAAGAGTGATCAGTGTCAGTTCTCAGATAAGCAGAAACGTCTTAAACATCTCCCATGTGCCGATCAGTTTGTAATACAGTAGAACCGAAGGTCATACTGTAGTTATGTAGACGCGAACTGAACATTTATTGGTGTATCTTAATCACTTTTCAGGAATGTCGTGGATAATTTTAATCTCTCATCTACCAGTCTGACTGAGCAATCAATAGTTTGCTGACCACAGTGACTGTAGGTTGTGTGACGGACGTGTGAGAGAATCCTGAACAACGTAAGAACATTTAGTGGGTAGGCGCGGTATAGAGAGGACAACGGCAGATGCAGTAGCGTGTCGACAAGTCGTAATTTAGTTACCATGGTAGAGTCATGTTTCATAGCTTCCACCCAAGACTTCTCTACCCGGTGCTACGACTACGAAGACGGAAGGCACGCACGCCGCGCACGTACGCACGCACGCACGAATGCGCACGCACACACCTACATAATTATATATATATACACACACACACACACACACACACACACACACACACACACACACACACACACACACACACACACACACACACACACACACACACACACACACACACACACACACACACACACACACACACACACACACACACACACACACACACACACACACACACACACACATACACACACACAATTCAACATCGTCAACAGTTCAATTAATATCAGCCAATCAAACCTGCTATGATTATCAAGCCGGTAATTGTAACACACGCGCAGACGACAACCAAGTGTTTACTGCAGTTCCGATACAAGCGAGAGTTTAAGTTCGCGCGCGCCTTGAAAGCAGCGTCTGATGAGCGTCGCTTCAGGATGAATGCCGGTTCTGAATGTCATTACGCCCACTTCGGTGGCCGTCTTTGTGTGAAATTATTGGAAATTTTCTGCAGAGCCGGCATCTTTGGCGCGTCTGCTGGTCCCACTCGGCAGACAATCTCATTACGTCAGCTCGGTGCTTGGCTGGCCTACAAGTACGGAGTCCCATCTGTCCATCCAGTAGCTCAAACAGTCACCGACTATGACATCATTTGTCTCTCCGTCGACGTGAAGTAGTTTAACAGAATTGTAGCTATAAGCCCTAAGAGTTAGTGAAGAAACAACAAGCGCATACAGTTCAGTTGTTACTGTTTGTACGGCTTGTCTTGTCTTGTCTTGTCTTGTCTTGTCTTGTCTTGTCTTGTCTTGTCTTGTCTTGTCTTGTCTTGTCTTGTCTTGTCTTGTCTTGTCTTGTCTTGTCTTGTCTTGTCTTGTCTTGTCTTGTCTTGTCTTGTGTCCAGGTGTTCTCTGTGTTCATTGGGGACCTGGACGTCCGTGTCTAGCTTGTGGTCAGCTTGCATTTGCATCTGCCTGTCTTGCATGCATGTCAATTTGCTTGTCTGTCTGCCGTCTACCTCCTGGGTATATTTTCTTGCATGTCTGCAAATATGTGTGTGCCTTCCGTCTGTTATCTTGACCATCTGACTGACATGTATCTACCTATCTGTGTATGTATATACATTGCTTGTCGGAAATGACGAATGAAGCTTTATTGTTACTATATATGGTACATATTCAGAACTACTAATATTGCCTTAGCCCGTAGGAATGGTAATATGTTTATTAATGAGATTGTTTCAGTTTGCCAAACCACGTACCATATATGGTAAGTTCTCCTATAGCGCAGTATCCGGTAAGGCTATCCGGTCAGACCGATCTACACTTTACTCTATGGCAAACCTGTTCAATTGAACACTATATCGACATTTTTCTGGGAAGCATTCACCCATTTAACCGCGAATACTGTTCGCACACAAATGTCCATCATTGTCTATGGCCAGGGACTTATTCATACAGTTGCATGAATTGAACCAACCTACAGAGAAGGAACTCACCCAAGGTTTGACACGGCAGCACAGAATTGTCAAACTAGCGTGTGCTTTAGGTTGACAGTTCCGTCTCTCTATCCACTGCACCACAGCACTCCGCTGTAGATAACATGACGATGGCTTATGTAAACCACGAACTTATTTCACGTCTTGGTTCTTTTTAAGGTGTGATCGCTACTATGTGTTTGAACGACTTAACAGTATCACATTCTTTGTCATTGGCTGTGTTCCGGTATCTCACTGGTATTGTTTGTCACGTGTTTTCTGTACTGATTTCTAGCCAGACGGTCGATGCCACTGTGGCTATACAAGCCACCCGTCCAGTAAGGGCTTTCTCTTGGCCAGCTGATCCGTCACTGTCATCTGCAAATAGTACGTTTGGCTTGCGCCGTCTGCATGGGCGTCTAATGACTCGGACCAGGATGGGTTTGAAATAGCAGGTGAAACATGTGAAAGAAACTATGGTAATATCCTATTAATCTGAGTCAATATTTGGTGAATTTCTTCTGTGTTGTACGTCTTTGTTGTACATTTGTTCGTCTTTGTTGTACGATTGTTTGCCTTTCTTATACTTTGTTGTAGAATTATTCGTCTATGTAGTACAATTGTTCGTCTTTGTTGTATAAGATTGTTCGTCTATGTAATACAATTGTTCGTCTTTGTTGTATAATATTGTTCGTCTATGTAATACAATTGTTCGTCTTTGTTGTACTATTGTTCGTCTGTGTTGTACAATTGTTCGTCTTTGTTGTACGATTGTTTGTCTTTGTTGTACAATTATTTGTCTTTGCTGTATAATTGTTTGTCTGTGTTGTACAATTGTTCGTCTTTGTTGTACTATTGTTCGTCTGTGTTGTACAATTGTTCGTCTTTGTTGTACGATTGTTTGTCTTTGTTGTACAATTATTTGTCTTTGCTGTATAATTGTTCGTCTGTGTTGTACAATTGTTCGTCTTTGTTGTATAATTGTTCGTCTTTGTTGATACTTTGTAATACTTCCTGCACAGCTTGCCCTTCTGCAATGATGTTTTAGCTTGACTCGTATGCCTGTTTAGGATTACTTTCACAAAGACCGCGTGTTTGACACGCTGCACTGACCCACAATCTTTAATAGAACGAGAACAAGTATTACACACAGTATGTCCTTACTGTTCTATTCGTTAGTTGCAAATTATAATTAAAGCGAACACTTATATTATTTTCTACCCGGAATTAGCCACTGTAGTAAATTGTGGCAGGACGTCGGCTGTGTTGAACGCAGGAAAAAGGGACATCCTTATCTTTTTGGGAGGTATTTCAGTCAATTCGACCCTTTTCGGCTATATTGCAAATACAAGTACACTTAATATTGAATATCTTGTATACCATTTGAACGTGCTCTCGTTGTTGTATCTGTTAACGGGCTAACTAAAGTAATAAAGACAAATTGGCAGTATACCTTAAACTATGTATATATATATATATATATATATATATATATATATATATATATATATATATATAGTTTTCAGAACATTATACTAAAATAGACGCCTTACTTTTAAAACAATATCCGCTTCAATGCATCAGTTTTATTAAAATGTTGTCCGCTGATTACCATGTCTGTATTATTTGTCAGCCTCCTCAACATTTTCCCACAGGATAGTTTCACATATCAAACATGTTTACTGGACTGTCTTGCAAATAGGACAGTCTCGCATGTAAACACGACTGCCATTCCAAATCTCGGACGTTTGGTCCTTATTTATATTCGAACTGTCACTCCGCTCGACAGCTTGGTCTTGGCATTCGTGTGTGAAGTCACACCGCGGATGATTGGCTTCTTTACCGAACGGCTGCGGTACCGCAAAGCGCCGAATTGAACGCGCTGTCGCAGTCTGACAAGACTGCTGCTAAACGTGACAGTCCGAAGTGACATCGCAGCTGATCACCAGGCGCGTCGATACGACTTCTAGAGAGCCTGGAACGTGCGTGGAAAGCGTAATGGTGTCCTAGCGCAAGTGGGATGTTGGTCGGATGTAGACAGTTATCGCCAGGGGCAGAACGATGCACAATAATGGCTGACCAGTCTGGGGTACCATGTGCATGTTTACTTCGCCATATCGATAGAGTATGGTGTGGTAAAAGACCTTTTAACGGGATAGTGTCCGTTGTTTCTTTTTCATTGAAACATAATATCAATCAGCATGAAGCATCATGTGTACTAACATATCTACAACCCAAGTACGTATCGACGAAGAAGAAACAATTAAACAATCAACAGGTCAGTGTTGATAAAACAATCGCCGAATAACGAGCTCCTCTAATCCTGAGCCGGGTCGAGACTTAACTAGACATGTGACGTAACACCTCTCATTAAGATCCGAACCCGAGACCACGTCTTCAATAACGGTGGCCTGCCGTATAAATAAACAAATGGTTTATCCCAAAACATCTAAATACAAAACCGGAAATAAAAACGTACTTGGGCGCTTTATACGTCACTATGAATAGCTGAGCGCAGTGGCAACGTGAGTAGAGAATTGAACTTTCGATTGAGCCGGGTTCGAATCTAATGCTGCTGTGTCTAACCTTGGACAAGTTCGTTCGCTCAGCATTGCTCCAGTTTCCTGTACGTGCCTGACTACTGACATTGGTGGATATCTGTACATGAATACTGTTCTCGCATTAATTGCAGCGTGGCTGAAATCTTCCCAATGCAGTTGAGGTGGTGCTCAGTTGAATAGCACGACAGGGAGTAAAGTGTAAAGCGCTTTGAGAAGTACTACGGGCAAGATGCTGCGTTATATAAGAGATCATCGCGTAACGTTATTTTGCGTCAGAAAACGAACGGGTAATCTCCGTTTAAAGCGACCTTGTTTGCTTTGTCACGTGAAATCATTCTATCAAGCCAACTGTGATAAATGCAAGCACAGGAACTTCGCAGAATCAATAGTACGTGGCATTACGTGTGTGTTGTTGGTGTGTGGGAACAAAGAACATCAACATTATCTGTAAAACAGAGATGCAATCCTCAGAATATTTGAATATGGTATTTCGTATTTTAGAGTTTTCAAAATGTTGCCTGCAAAATGAAATTGTTACTTGAGATTACTAACAGAGCGTCTGTAAAGATCATTTTGATTGTTAAAGATGCGGACTGTATGACGATGAGATTAATACCACTAGTATGTTGGACATTAATGACGCCATTAACGTGGGTCGTGATGTACATGATTCACAGCGATTGTTGAGGACAATGTATAATCGATCGTTCAAGAGTCGAGTGCGAGCGATGTACGTAGTTAGTATTGTGTTCCTTCTATATCCAACGGGATTACTTGTCGAGCGAACTGACGCACGTCAGAAGATAGTATGTGATTGTGGAAGACATCGTTCAACATTAATGTGATCACTTTTAAGGAGTCCTACAGCAAAACGGACGAAGAGTAATACGTGTTGGGATCTAAGATGCCGGTGTGTCACTGTAGTTAGGAACTGATTAACGAACGAAGATGAGTAAAGAGTGCATGAGTACATATATGTGAGCCCATGTGTTTCGTATTTTCTTCTGCCACAATTTTCACGCAAAACTATTCCTACCTAAACATGAAATATACCTTACAATTTCACACTATTATTACTGGTACTATGAAGTAATCGTCTAACGTCTGGGGAGCTGCTGGTTCATGCGCTGTTACTCCGAAGGTACTAAACAAATACGTGCTGACCGAGCTGAACGAAACAGACTTTCTCTCACCGGGGCAGCGCTGACCATAGCTTCTACCTCCAGTGGAAGCGGCATTAGAAACGTGTTGACGAACAAATTCCCTCTGGCTGTCATAACCAATTGCTGTTTTATATTCTGCCGACCTACGACCAGTCAATTTCATTTCTTGGCAAAAGTCCAATCGTGGTTGATGTGCAGAATAACGCCAAGCGTTTCCTTAAATGGTTCGTTAACTTTGAGACTGATTCTCAGAATCAGTGAATGTGACGCAGCTAACGTCAGCTTGTGTGACAACGTGTGACTGCAAACAACACCTTATTCTAGGAATCAGACTGGATAATAACGATTGATACAAGGACAAATTTTGCAGTACTGGTTGGGGACACTAATCTGTGTCTCAGCTATTAAGTATTGACAGGTATTGAGATCATTTTTATCCTAAGTAACAAAATCGATTTCATGAAGTAAAATTACGGAACAACGACAGTCAAAGGAACGGACCACAGAACCACTAGACTTAAAAAAGTTGTTTTATCCGCAGACTGTGACACAACTGAACGGCGAGACGCCATCGTTCTATCTTTTGTCAGTTTAGTTTGTAGCCATTCTATTCTTTTATTTTTAAATTACATGCATCTACCAGCTTTGAGTTTGTTTTTAGTATTGTTCAGTCGGCATTAATATTTTGGTTTCAAGTTGTACTTTTATGTCATGAGACGTACGATTGTCTTTCAAATATGTTGATTTTGATTGGAACTTATACTAGTTTAGCATTGTTTTGTAATGTTCGTGTGATTGTATATTTTGTGTGTGCAGGATATGGAAGTAGCACAGAGACTAGTATGTACTGAAGGTTGAATAAACACCTGAACTGTTGACGCCACAATGCCAACAATTCATAGTACATTTTTAATAGCTACTTGGCAATAAATCATCCTAATCTTGAAGTGCCAATATGCAGGAAAGGTTCTGGATTATTGACAATTTGGTTAATACAGCAACATGGATAAACAACGAGACCACGTTTCATTGGGTTTATCTACCACTGTTACTGTCCTTTGTCTCAGCAAACTTATCATAAAAATAAAAGTAAAGGAAGTTCTAATATAACGCAATATCCAATACTTAGGACTGCTCAATCATTTGACACTTGGCAGATCTGTCCAATCGAACACAATATTGGCTTTTCTGGAATTGTTTTGCAATTAATGCGCAAATACCTTTCATATACAAATGTATTGTCTATAGCCAGGTACTCACCCATACAACTGAGAGGTCTGGAGCTCTGTAGAGTGAACAAACGTGCCCAGGGTTTGACACAACAACATAGGATTCGAACCTGGGTCACTCGATCGAGTATCTATGTCATCGTTACTGAGTGACTGCGCTCCACAAATTCAATACAATTTGCTTTATCTCGAGGGACTCTGACGCACCATATGAAAACACGCATGCCCAAAACACACCCACTGTAGTTGGCAACCATCCCATTTTCTACTATAGAGCAGCAGCTGGGTTAAGTAATATTTCACAATCTTCTGTCAAACTGTCAAAATACAAAACATCAGTCATACGCAGCAGATGCCTGTGGTCTTCCAGTTTCGCCAACTGATGCATTTTGGAACTTGGTCTGTTTTCACGATTGATTACAACAACCATGGCAACGATAACCAAATCAGCAGTAGCTAAATTATCGCAGATGTTCGCCCTTTGACAAGTAAAAGCCGGATAAAAAGAAACTTTTTGACAGAAACGCGGCAAATCTAAAATGACAAACGAGCCCTGTCGACGTTTGAGAAATGAAACGGGTCACAATAAAAGACAGCTAGAAAATTGATGTCATGAAGCTGTTCGGTGTAATATTTCAATAACGTGGCAATTCGATATTGCCGATTCTCCTGCTACACAAATCGGATATTAATTTTGTGTCGTCCCAGGATTGAACAACCGGCGTCTGGCGTGAAATCACTAACTATGCGCTGCGGAAGGAATGTGTTCTCGCTTTAGTTGTAAAAAAGTATTTGCACTTAAAAAAACTCGTGCGTTTAAAACGGCTAATGGTAGACGCCACTCGCATGAATATAAATGAGTGGCTGTTTAATTATTAACACATTTCGATTTCACGTTGATTAAACGCGTCTTCGCACAGACGTTTAGGAAAATCTGTTATTTAGGTGTTTATCCCACGAGGCATACACATATAAATCTACTAATTGGTTCTATATATGCAGTTTGTTTTCGGATCCGTACGTCACTATAAAATCAGCGCTTTGGTGCGAAAATATAAAGGTTATTCACGTTTAGTAAGCTTTATATCTCCTACTGTATAATTCGTGTTGCTCCAGCTTTAATCTTTAAACGCAAATGTGAATATTTATAATTTTTATATCTAAAATGTCAGAAACTATGGATAATGGAAAATGTAAAGTTGTTTCTACATGTATGTTGATGTAAACATAATACTTTATTGTCATATACCAATATAAATATCAACACAGAATACGTAGCCGTGCGTTATCTGATGGTGATATATATATATATATATATATATATATATATATATATATATATATATATATTATATATATATATATATATATATATATATATATATATATATGTATATATATATATATATATATATATATATATATATATATATTATATGTGTGTATATGTATATATAAGGTCGAGACCACATATAAACGGTAATTTCTGTCGTATCTTGTCATAATCATGCTCTGCTATCATTACTTGTCTGACCGGTTAGTTTAACGCCGTGATATCAATGACGTGGGAGAAACATTTGCCAGCTGTCCATGGTATTGATTATTATCGCTGTACATCCGTATCGTCCAGTCATATCTGTGCGCGGTGTCACAGTAGGTAGAACATGACATTCTCGTTCAATGGAAACCGGTCACTCCATTGTTGCCACTTCAGCTAACTGTTCAAAAGAGTACATGGCTATAGACAGTGGTGGAATTTTGTGTATAAACAGGCTTCGCGCTATAATTGCTACCTGGTCACATATTCACACCATTAGTAAAAACAGTGTTCGACAACACATATTTAAATTCTGCTCTCTAGAACGAGCGAACGTTGATCATGAAGGGTTGTATTCAGCTTGCCTCGGAAATACTGCAGATAAAACCTGCTTTGAAAGTGGGGATATTTTGTGTACTGTTTGAACGTATTGAGCTGGCGCACGTTCAAACTGGAAATATAGATATGAGCTAATTAAAGTAATTAAGTACAAATTGGTGGACAATATGCCCACAATGTACGTATTGTAGTCATAAGAACATAATAGTAAACAAATGCAACACCTTGCAGCAGACGTCCATGTTCAAGAGTTGCGCTATATAAGACGTTAGCTTTATAGGCATCACAAAATTTGTTTTGCAGACCTAAGACAAACGTGCATAATATGTTCTTCAGATCTTCTACAAACTCACATCAAAATAACGCAGAAGATCTCAAATATATGCTACAGTTCAGAAAGTCTGGTTTTGAGTTGTGTCACCCAGAACGCAGTAAGACTCCAAACATGTCTGATTAATTATTATTTAACACTATCGTAAATCACAATATCGCCTAATTGAACTGGACATAGTAATGTTTAGATGTCTAAACGTTATGTCTACTGAATAAACACGCTAAGTAAATTTGCTTGTAAAGTACGTCGATGTTTAGAATCAATTAATGATTTTAGTATTAAAACCCAAATACTGTTTTACAATGCATACACTAAAAAGAAAGCATACACGTCAACACCATTTAAACTGACAATAACATGCACTAAACGAATGGTGTTTGCATACAAACTGTGAGACACCCAGTCAATGTCGTGTGGAGTAGTAGACCAATTCATAAATCAGACGATTGGTGAGAATTACGCTGCAAAATACAGCGCTTTACTACTCAAAGACGACGGCGAAAAAACTACAATCTAATCGATGGCTCACCGAAGCGAACTGTAAACGGAATTTCGTATTTCCATATCTGCTTTTTACTCCACATCTGTGCATTGAACCGGATGCTTCTCCATCTAATCAATCATCGTATACGCGTACGACTTGAGGCATCGCAGATGCAAAGACAGCGAAAGCGATTTCGAAGCATAAGCTTGCAGACAGCATTCAGTGCCAGAAGAAATCCCGCGTTAAGCTACGCCGAGGTCGAAATAAATTGCCTGGCACCGTCGGGACTTTCTTTGACCGAATGTGCAGCCACTGGTATGACCTATACAAGGGAACAGCAAACAGACAATTACTCACCGACTTTTGTGATAAACAAAACGAGAAGTGAGCAGCAACAGCACAAGCGACAGGCCGGCTCGGCGAGCAGACGCCATCGTCCCGTCATGTCGGCTTCACCAAAGCGCGCGCGCGCTCGCCGGAAACGACAAATCGGCCTTCGGCGGCAAGAGAGTGACCAGGTGTCGTCTGCGCGCGAGCACTATGGCGGGAAATCCGGGTGCGCTGCTCTCCAGTCCGTCCGGTCGTGTGTATCGACTAACTGAATGGGGACGATGCGGCAGACGACGGACAGCGAAAGGGCGGGAACCAGCTGGAGTCGTTTAATCACCGGCGTCTATGTCGTCTGTACCAGCGCCGGTAGCGGCATCCGGCACGTAACGCCTCTACGGCTGCACAGACTCCTAATTAGTACCAGCAGCGTGCCGGTTCCCGTCGAAGACGCTTCTGCAGATTCCGCCGGCAAGCGGTGGTTTACACGACAGGCAACTTAAGAGGTCCGTCCAGCGCTCATTTGCGTATAAGTTTCCGATCGATTCGCGGGCATTTATGCATTAATTTTGAATCAATACGTCGCGTCGATTCCCACGCGCAGGGCTAATGGTGCTGCGGCTACAGACGCCGCTGTTGACCGGGCGGCTATCGTCGTTGCGATGAAGAGCATTTTTAACTTCTGTCATCGTCGGCGGCGGCTAGGGTCTGTAATGGGATTTTGCTGCGCGCCATCTTCCAGCTTAATCGGATTAATAATGCATGGTCGTGACAAGTGTACAGCATCGCAGCTTGAAGTCGGCGACTGTTGATGGATACATAACAGACCCGCTGAGAATGCCTGGGGCTGGACACTCGCTTATGATGTACCGATTAACTGTCAGGCATTCTTTCAAGAAGACATTCACATGATGCAAACGACGAGGCAAAGGCAGCCGGTGGAGCCAACATTTCGCTGGTCGGATGACCGCCAGATTGGCTAGTGATATCTAGCATGCACACGTACAGTTATGGCACGTTTTCGTGACCAGAGGCGTATGATGTGTTGATTGCTGAATGTGCGCGAATAACACATTTAGCAAGCATCAATCTATTCCACGTATTCCGAGAAATGTGCTCAGTTGGCTCGAAGTGTATAACTACATTTCTATCGATTTGTAGTAGAGTTAAGCCACGGTGTACCAAAGAAGAACGTAAATATGTTAACAATATGGCCACAAATTAGCCTAAATATCCTAACAAGAAAGCACAGCAACCAACATTACGTTCTGTAGTCTCGTACTAATTCCCCGTAGAACGAGCGATATTATCAATCATAACTAAGCACGCATAACAGCTATGCATAATTTATATCTTCTATTTCATGCACATTAGATAAAGCACAGTGCTCTCAAAGAAACTGCGCTATATATTATTATTAATTAGCAACATATACTCCTGGCTCGACATGCACACTGGAGCTGATCACAGTTTCCCAAAGTATGTATACATAGCGTATGTTATGACGTAAATCTAAGCACTTTTCTCGAAAGAAATTACGTCTAACGTTCCCAAATGATCGGTGGCAAGGTAACGTGGCTAGAAATAATCATAGAAACTTAGCATATGTTTGATAATTATCGACCTACGTCCGTCTAACATACCTCTAAAATCAGCAATTATCTTCACCAAAGGGAATTAAAAAACATTAGCAGCGTTAATCACTGAAAGACAGGCGCCCGAGGTTCAAAGCACCCGTATAAGAGGTAAATATTAACACCCGCGCGCGCACGCACGCACGCACGCACGCACGCACGCACGCACGCACACGCACGCACGCACGCACGACCACACGCACGCACACACGCACGCACGCACACACGCACA